>JAOQMQ010000003.1:8307757-8318770 GCA_027563845.1 Erythroxylum subrotundum
TTATCGTCAAGGCGAAGAACAGCCGACTCATGGATCCAAACGGCAACACTCAGTTCGGCTAGAATCCGGCAGAACCAGTAAGCTTTATGAGTAATCATCTATCTTTATCATCTCTTGTATCATTTTGTACGAGCGAAAATTGTGATTAGTAAAAGAGTGTTTACATGGTGACAAAACGTAGAAAGATAAGCAATTGACAGGAAAAATCACAGCTAAAGCTCTGGCCTCAACTACAACAAGGCCTGAAAAAAAGTGAGAGTACTAGGTTGAAAGAAATCCAGGAAAACGAATAATCATAAATAATACACATGCTCTTTAACTCAAAATTAATAAATTAAACTTAATCATAAATAATACACATGCTCTTTAACTCAAAATTAATAAATTAAACTTAAATTCAATCTACTATCATCTTATTAATTAGGCTTATTTTCTTACCCCTAAAGTAACTCTTAATGATTGAAATATCTAAATTAATAAATATTATTATAAAAAATCAGCTATTTATTAATTAACTATTCAATTTAATTAAACACCTACCTGTCGTCCTCACTCAAACACAGACCAAACTTCATTTTATTTTTGAGTGTTACCTTCCTCTCTTTCGCTGTCGTACCTTCATCACTGCGCCCTTCTTCGTCCATCACTCCATCTGCTTCTTTGACGGGACATGCTGCTTCTGAGTGCTTCCTGCTCGCTGTTGCTTCTTCGTTGATGGCTCGCAGTTACTTCTCTGTGCTACCGCCTCTCCTCTCCCCATTGGCTCGCGACTGCTTGCTTATTCAAACGAAAAACAGTAATTTGGAATTCTCAACGAAGATTTTTATTGGTACGAAAATAATTAACTCTAAACGTGTAGTGTACAGCACAGGAGATGTAGTAACATTGTGGACACATGTTGTACAATTAACCTTAATTTTGTACAGCGATGAATCAGGGTGGACCTAGGCGAGGTCAGCCGGGCTCCAGAGAGCTTAGCCCAAATTATATTTTTAAAAATTAAAATATAAACACAAAATTATTTTATTATTACTTGCTAGAAATTTTTAAAAAATAGAGTTCAAATTTCGTTCGGTCAATTCGGACTTGACCTATTTACTTTAAATCAGGCTAGCCCGACCCCTAATTCGAATCCTAACTCTATTGCCAGTTTTACTTTTTTTTTGGTTTAAAATTATTGTTATAATTTGTATTAAGTTATAACAATAATTTTTTATAAAATAAAATTAAAAAAATTAAAGAGAAGATGTTTATCTTAAATTAATGAAGAATTATTTACAATTTTTAAAAATTTAGAGTTTATTCTATAATTTTTAAAAATTATACAAAATGGTCCTAGTTATTGATTGGTATTGATCCCGATACCATGTCCTACTAAAATCAAATCCAGTACTAATAACGATATGGTATTCATTGGCCGAGAGTGATCTTTTGGGTCAATCACTTGGAGGTAGAGACACCCTAAAAAGAATGATGCAATGTTTGCTTCTCGTGGTAGTAACTCGTCAATACATTGATGAACATACCTACGTCACTAGTATCTCTTTCTTTTGCCCCTAAAATGTAATGTTATGTGGAGCTTTTTAGCATTACATCTTATATTCTTAGTTGGAGCATTTGAGGAACTGAAAAAGGTTGATCATTGGCATTGCATATTTGCTGACCGAGAGAGAAGAGAGGAATGACTCAGGCGCTTATGTCAACTACAGTATGAAATTGGGAATTCGTGTCATGCATGCTGCCAACATTCATTTTCATTCAACAAAAACAAAAATATTTTTACTTGTTAAGAGATCCATTGCTCCACCAACTCCCAGGAATCTTCCAGGTACTTGCTTATGTCTAATAATTAATATGCTTCCCCTTTCCAGTCTTTGTTTATAGTTTTTACCAAGAACATGGTTGGTTGGTATTGGTGGATATGCCAATAATAATGGAGTCGATGGCAAAACATATTGAATATAATTACATCCCATCAAAGAATAACATCTCTCCATTATACTAAACAGAAAGGTTAGAAGTGAAAGCAACCGCAGAATCCTTTTGTACATTACTTCAACACAGAAAAGGCCTGTGATTACTGTAAATTAATTAACTGCTTCCAACAATCCCATCAAGTTAACCGTTGCCTAGCTCAAGTATGATTTACATGAATCACATGATTTGGAACTGATTAACACGTCTGCTCGATCTGACGACTTTCCATCAAGTGGTTCAAAACGCAGACTACGCTGACATTTTGCTATATCTACTCGAACTGATAAATTTCTGGGATTTTGAAATGTTTACAGAGAGTTGCAAGAGCATCAATGTCTACCATAACTACTTACTAAGTTGATGTTCCCAAGGCATATGTTTTACATAAGTTGGCTAAAAGCTCCATTTAATGGGGACTTCATCCTTCTGCCTACTCTGCAAAATGTAAACGATTTTATGCTAGACATTGTTAACAAGTCTCACTTCTTTGTTTATAGACATTTCATACAAGATTCTTAAAGATTGCGGGATACTACCTACATTCAAAGTTCTACCTAGAGCACATTCAAACAAGGATTTGGTTTCACTTCACCTATCCTTTGAACTTGAATTAACAGGTCAGGTTAATGCATCAAGTAATGAATCATAAGGGCAAGGTTCATCGACTCTTCTTTTAATATAAATTACGAAAGGAACAGCAAATCTTATAGTAATATTTTATAACGAAGTATTTGCTGCATAAGATTGTGCGAAAGGGCACATGTATCGACCAGCAGACGATTTGCCAGTCAAACAACAATTCTTGTAAGCAGTTTGGTAAAGGCAAGTTAATACTGCCACGTCAAGTAAAAGAATTAGACTTTTCTCTTTACTCTTGAGTCGAATGGGATTAGTCATTGCCCTCTCATGTATCTTTTAGTATTATTTGATCATAGACGGTGTTTTGAAATTCGGACTGGTCATCGAATCGGTAGTCACCGGTTTGACTGGTTCAACCACCGGTCGAATCGGTGTGACGTCATAATTATACAATAATTATATTTAATTATATATAATATTAAAAATATAAAAATACAAAATATACAAAAAAATAAAAAAATAAATAATTAATTAATTGAACTAGTAGTCGGACCGGTAAGACTGGACCGGTTCAACCGGTCAATTAACCGATTTTGACAAATTCAAACTGGGTCAATTAAAAACTGATTTTTTAAGATAAACCAGATCGGATAACCGACTGATCATCGGTCAAATTGATTGGATCGATCGATCCGGTCCGGTTTCCAAAACAGAGATTATAGACCGTGAAATGAAGCCCATTTAAAGAAGGGATGATAAGGTTCATTATGGCATTTTGAAGCAATAGACTAATAACGTCATAATCACTTGTTGATGACATAAATTTGAAAACAGGTGCAGAGAATGGAAGATGCAAAACAAAATTTGTCTTTGGCATTTATAGAATTCGCCGACCTCTGTCTCTTTTCCTCTCGCCTTCAAAGTCTTTGGCCTCGGGGGTTTTGGTCTTCTCCAATAATTAGTTGTCTGCTTCTTTATGCTAAATTCCTCGGAATTTCAGTCCTCCAAGTAATTGTAACTAAAAATATTTTATTTCAATATTTAAAATCAAATTTAATTATACAATTTGACGTAGATTAAGTAAATATATTTAAAATTTTAATTAAAAAAATAAAAGAAACTCTAAAATTATTGACGACACGTGAGTCGCATTGAGAGGAGTAAGTATAGTTGGAGTGTTTGACAAAACTTCAATCCGTACTTCATCGTTACTTGAGTCAATTCCAACCTTTTTATAACCAGAAAATCAGGAACTTGATAAGAATTTATTATTTATAATTAATTTAAAACATATAATAAATAAAATATTTCGTGGTCTTTTAAAACAAGCATCTGAAAGAGATTTCTTTAGAATTTGATGGACAGATATCCAATAAGGAGACTAATCACTAATGCCAGACTTTGGCGCCTTCTCAACTGGCTGGAAATTTCTGCGCTCTATATATGTACCCAACACAAGATCTAAGCATCAGACACAGATTCGGCGCGCAGTTTAAGGATCTCTCCCCTTTTTACTTGCTCAAAGCTTAACTAACTTAACCATTTCTTGAGTCTATTCATTTCCGTTCTTCCTCAAATTTTCCTTCATTTTCTCGGTGTCCAAACATGAATTCTGCAGCTCTCAAGACTCTGCCTTTTCTTCTCTTAAGACCACCAAGTCGCACTTTCACTCACCTTAAACGAACCCAACTCATGATTTCAACTTGTAATACAAACCCTGATTTAAAATCGGATACTAAAACGTCAAACTTGTCCGTTCCTAGTTTTGCGAAGACCGAGACACCGGTGGCCACAGCCAATTTTTACGGCTCTGCCACCCAAGATCCTGTCTCCGTTAGGCTTCAACGCCTTGTTGTGGAATTCAAGTCGCTAACCGAGCCGATAGACCGCGTGAAGCGGCTCTTGGATTACGCGGCTAGGCTGCCTCCCTTTGACGAGTCGACTCATTTGCCTGAGAACCGAGTTGTCGGGTGCACCACTCAGGTGTGGGTAGAGGTGAAAATGGATGAAAGTGGAAGAATGAGGTTTAGTGCGGACAGTGACTCAGAGATTACGAAAGGGTTTCTGTCGTGTCTTATTTGGCTGCTCGACGGTGCTACGGCGGAGGAGGTTATGGCGGTGCAGGCGGAGGAGCTAGAGGCGGTTAATGTGGGGATGCACGGTAGGGTCCAATCAAGAGTGAACACATGGCATAATATATTGATTAGTATGCAGAAGAGGACTGAGAGTTTGGTGGCCGAGCAAATCAGACGATCGCCCGAGGGGCGGTTGATTCCTCTGATCGTCGACGGTTTAGGTGATGACGGGAGTCTGAACGATACTCAGGTTCAGGTATTTATAATATCCAAATAGTGGAGTATGTGTTGTTGTTTGTGAATGTTTAGTAGATGGAGTTAATGAATTAAAGGTTTGAACTTGTGTTAGACCACGTTAAAAAATTCTTGCTGATAGAGTCTTTTGTTTTGGAGTCCATTTTTGATTCTGGAGGTGATATTTTGTGTTCTACTACATATACAGCAATCCAGATGGCAAGAGTTGGACGCCAACTTGTCAAGGCCATAAACGCTTGACCTTTTCATTTATGCGAGCAATACGAAACTGTGTTTGTAAAGGTATTTACTTCCCTTCTCCCCATTTAGGTCCTTTTCGGTTAACCGATGGCTTAACTCATGTAAGATTTATCACTGCCTTTGTATGCAATCTGGGTTCCTATTATTGTGTTCTGAATATGAAAGTTAATGAACTAAAATGGGATGGAAGTTGAAATGCTATGCTCCCACTGGCAGATGAATCAGACTAATTGAAGATTTTATATAAATTGGTATAAGTTCCTTTCCATTTTTAATGGCAGTTTTATGGCCGATCACTGTGGATGTAGTGATAAATGTTCTTTATATTTTGCTGGGATTAGATACTTCTTGTTGTTGCTAATTTAACTCCATTTTCATGATAAAGATGTTAACAAAGTTCACTGCAAATGATTCTGGTGATTATGGTATCGGCTTTTCAGTTAACAAGTGACACATTGCAGAACTAATATTCACTTTACTTATATCAGTTTTCTTCTAGGAACTCCCCTGCTTCAGCTTACAAAAGTGAGGCTCTCCTATAATACTATCGACAACCATTGTCAGATTTATGCTTTCTAAACGATTTTTAATATCAACAATCTCACAAAGTGCAAACTGTGACTGTTTTGAAATTCCGTATGCTTTAAGGCCTGTCAGATAGACATTCATGTTGACATCTGAACTGCATTCATTTTCATGAGCCAGATGTGACTCTTGGAAGTATTTCATGATTCCCTGGTGAGAAATATTTCGTTTCAGCCTTTAAAGCTGGGTATTCAAGTGTTGGCTTTCGGCCACTTGCAAATATTGGATGTCAGCTGGTTCTCCTGGCGAGATACGTAAGGTTTGTTTCCTCAAATTGGAAAGCATCTGTCTTTACATATTTGACAGTATTCAGATTCTCTGACCTGGATTTCGCAGGCCAAGAAAGAGGATCGTGATGGTTGACAAAGTCATGTGATTAACAGTGTTCTTAGTACTATGCAGCAACTTATGAATCTTGGTTGTCTTGGCAACCAATTTGGGACCAAATCAAAAACTTTGTTGAACTTGCAAGCCATGTCAGCTTTTTGTATTAGAAGGACATTCAGTTTCAGTATGTAGGAAATGGATTCTGCCTAGAAGACTGGAGTTTTGTTTGACAGTCTTACCAAATGTAATTTGCCTATTGGGGCGCGTTCCTCGCTGCAGGTTCTGTTATTTCATGAATTTGTCCACTTGCGATGTGTCTTTGCTATGCAATGTAACCTTATTAGTCCTAGTGAATCATAGAGATGAATCTCAACCAGTTTATCATTGTCTTCCACCTTCTAGTTCCTTATTCTTTCAAACCTCTACGACCATCACAGATCATTGTTAAACAGAGAAACATTACATATAAAACCATGGACAAAGATGCAATTTTTGTGACTTAGTAGAAACCTAATCAAGCAAGCATCATGCTCTTATGTACCAAGTCTTGTTGGGAAATAAGGTGGCTCTTTTTTTTGATAACTTAAGTTTCGGTTTCGCTCCACTATTCTGAGACTTATGAGCAACTCACTCAAACTCGTAGATAGGTAGGTGATGTTGTTTTGTGGTACTGGTAGATGTCAAATATGTCAACGTCCGTCCCCAAGTCCCTGTTGCTGTATTGAAATTCCAAATTCCAAGTCACTTGTACTTGATTACTAGTGTGTGTTAAAAATAATGCCAACAAAAAGGGAACTTGCAGTGTTTTTCTTTGTCAACGGTCTTAAATTATCAATCTAAATCCATATGATTTGATTTTAAAGTTGAGAATGCTTGATCCTTAATAATGTTAAATTTGGATTTATACAATTTTTCAAAAACTTATTAAAAGCACGAATTTAGCGACACATCTAAAAAAAGGAAATGTGGAAAATGATGCTAAAAAGAGTTGTGGAATGTGGTTTCCAGGGGGGACATAATATTTAATTGGCAAAAGCCATAGAGAGTGGTGTAGTCTTAGATTTAAACGACAACAGATACAACGGCCTGGGGTTTGAGGCTTGTTTAGTAATTTTAAGAAAGCCCTAAAAATAAGGTAAATGAACGGACACCACGCGCAACAAGAAGTTAAAAAAGTGCAGATTCCCCCGAAAGAATCCTGACCGTCGAAAAGTGGGCTCATTTGCGGTTATATCAAGTCTATGGGCTTTTGATGCGTGGACACTCTATTCAGATTTACAAGATCTCAAATTCTGCGAGGCTAGAACGTGACACCAAACCATCACCTACAACTTGATCCCACTAGAACGAAACAGTGTCAAAACCAGCGCGTGGTGAAATTTTAAAATTTAAATTTCCAATTCTGGGTCATAAATATTTAAAAATAAAAGTGAAAATATGACAAAAAAAACCGGAAAATTGCACAACCGTTGTACGCTCTTTTTCTCACCTTTTCTTCTTCGCATGTTATCGGAGCTTCGGCTCCCTAATCAGAGCCCAAGCTCAATTACCCACCCACCCGCTCCTCTCTCTCTCTCTCTCTCTCTCTCCTCTAAGTCACCTATTTAAAGCAAACCTCAAAAACCGAAATAAATAAAAAAGATCTCTTCATTTTCTTTTCTTGTTGATATTTAATTTAATTGCCAGATCTTTGAGAGCTCTTTTGGATTTCACCAAATAATGGCCAAACCGTGGGGCGGAATCGGGTCATGGGCCGCCGAGGCCGAGCGCGAGGAGTCCGAGGAACGGGAGGCTGCCGAGGCCAGAGGGCCGTCGACGGAGTCATCCCAGAGTTTTCCCAGCTTGAGGGAGGCGGTGAGCGCCAAGCCTAAGAAGAAGAAAATGACTCTCAACGAATTCCACTCCGCCTCCGGAGCCCTCGGAGGCGGTGGGCGTCAGGTTGAGTCCAAGGGGTTAACCCCTGAGGAGATGCTCCGCCTTCCTACTGGCCCCAAGGAGCGGTCTCCGGATGAAATGCAGTACGGACGGCTTGGGGGTGGTTTCTCGTATTATAACCGTAGCGGTCCATCGCCCGGGGGGCGGGAGAGGGATGGTTCGGACGGGTCATGGGGCGGCGGTCGGAGGCAGTACGGAGGGTTTGAGGATGAACGGAGGGGCCCGCCTTCTAGGGTTTCTGATTTTGATCAACCTTCGAGAGCCGATGAGGTTGATAATTGGGCAGTGGCGAAAAGGGCAATTCCATCGTTCGAGTCGAACCGGCAACCCCGTTATGGGACTCTTGGAGGCGGTTCGAGGGCCGATGACGTTGATAATTGGGCAGCTGGGAAGAAATCGATCCCTACTCGATCTCCCACATTCGGGTCGGGTTTTCGTGATTCGGGGCCTGAACCGGATCGGTGGACGAGGGGAGGAATTCGTGAACAAGAACGCGAGAGACCCAAATTGTCCTTGGATCCGCCGAAAGGAGATTTTCGAGGGAATGATTTGGCGAAAGCAAATAGGCCAAACCCGTTTGGGGCAGCGAGGCCTAGAGAAGAGGTTTTGGCAGAGAAAGGATTAGATTGGAAGAAGTTGGAAATGGAAATGGATGCGAAGAAAACTAGTTCACAATCAAGTAGGCCGACGAGTGCACAATCGAGTAGGCCTTCGAGTGCACATTCCACAAGGTCCGAGGGACAAGGCATGCAACAGGGGTTGGAGAGCTTGGGGGCAAAACCGAGGCCAAAGGTTAATCCTTTTGGGGATGCTAAGCCTAGGGAGGTGTTGTTGCAAGAAAGAGGCAAAGATTGGCGGAAGATTGATCTTGAATTGGAGCACCGTGGGGTTGACAGGTCCGTATTTCCTAAGATTATTGCGTAGTATTGTGGAAATGATGTTTTGAGAATGTCCATACATTTTTCATTATCTTTTTATGAAAAATGTATCTCAAGCTGTTTTCTTCTTTTCTGTGGATGGTTTCATTAACCTCAGAGCTTTTTGCTGGTATAGGAGTTGTGTTCCATGTTTTGACGTGAAAATGATGATAATATATATAGCATTTGGATTTGTGGTGATGATTTAGAATCTTGATCTGTTGGATAAAATCCTTTAATCTAGCTACCGTAACTTTGTTCTACCTTATAGTGAATTTGGATTGTGGCTACTGAAGAACATTTGTATGTTGGTGGCCATGTTTATCATTCTTGAAATTTGACGACTTAAAATTGACATTTATGTATAGAGCATCCTATTGGAATGGTGAACTTATAATTCTTGGTGCTTTATTGGAATGGCATCAGGAGCTGTACCTCACAACAGTTAAACAACCCCATTGAATATTGTGATCAACAGACAGGAAAATAGTGATCTTATTGACTGTGATCAAGTCTTATATGTCTAAATTTACTGTTATTAGGGGTTTTGGATTCTAACAAAGAATTCAATGGTAGAAGAACTGAAATGAATTTCAGGTATGCTTGAAATTGGTTGCTGTGATAAACTAAAACTAAAGTTGGCTGAACAGGAGGCTGACATCCAAACTGTTTTGAGATTGGATCAATTGTCTACATCTGCTGGGTTTATCTTTTTTTTTCCCCCTTCCCCAAATGGCCTATTGTCATCCCAATTTATACATGAAATTCTTTCTGTTTGAATATCATTGATTATAGTTTGACTAATCATTGTTCACTAAGCTTAAAAATCATTCGAACATTGCTTTCATAGAAAAAAATTGATACATCTTTCTTTTATAATTTCTTATGCATCATAACTTTTGTGAATGAATTGTTTTCTAGTCATGTTTAAGAGTGTATTCACTGTAAACAACTGGTGAATTTGATTCAAAATTGTTCCAATAGACTGAGTGTAAAAACTTCTAATTAATAAGTGATCATGCTTCTGCTCATTGATTTAGAGATTTATTGCTGTTTGTTTTTAAAGCAAATTGTATCTGGACCCATACTATTGTAGATGTTATTGTAGTGTTTTAAAGCAAATTGTATCTGGACCTGTAGTATTGTAGATGTTATTGTAGTGATTCGTACTTGTAAGTATACCATGTACATACTTCTGAATCTAAGAATGTATTTATGCAGTTCTCTATTGCAGATTGATCTTTGTACTGATATGAATTGGATTCATTATATTGGCCCCTAAGCTTTGACTCATGTACTCAAAACTGGTCCCGAGAAGTGGAAAAGTAAAAAGATGAGAAACTATGCATTAGATATGTAACTGCCATCGTGCACATGATCATTGTCTGTCTTCTACTGCTTTTCACTTTACACCTTCTTGCTACATTCATGTTTGACATAGGATCTCTTGTGCTTCACTACTACTTGAATTGGTACTATCTGATAGATAATTGTTTCAGACCTGAAACGGATGAGGAAAGATCGTTGAAAGAAGAAATAGAGACTTTAAAAAAGGAGCTCCAGAAGGAAGTTACAACAACAACAAACAGGGCATATCTTCAAGAGTCTGGTGGAGAAGAACCTAGTAGACAAGAAACATTATCTCATAAAGAAAGGGAACTGGAAAAGTTGATTCGTGATCTGGATGACAAGGTGCGGTTTGGGCAGAAAGCTGTTGATAGGCCAGGTTCGGGAGCAGGAAGGTCTGTAGTTTTTCCTGAGAGACCACATTCACGGTCTGGATCATTTGATGATTCTAGAAGCATAGAGTCCACAGATAGGCCGAGATCACGTGGGCTGCACGATAGTTGGTCAAGGCCTGGTGATGAGAGAAGATCATACCAAGGTGGCAGGGGAAGAGTATTTCTAGGTGGCAGAGACTTTGACAGGTATATAATCTTTCTTAACAGTTGCTCTCTCTCATTTCTTGTGCATTACTTTTCTGTTGAATCCAGTGTTATCCTTTTTCCTGCTACTGTTACCAGGAACTCTAGCAGGAGTGTGCTATGTAGTTACCTTCTGTAATTTGTGCTCAGATGCATTCAGTTTCCTGTTGCAAACCAAGAACAGCTATAAGTTGACCA
>JAOQMQ010000003.1:8336871-8349823 GCA_027563845.1 Erythroxylum subrotundum
TTCCACCAATAATGATCGGCCAGGGACAGTCTAGAATAGTGTTATAACGCTTATGGTTTTACTATCAAGTCACATACTTGATGACATAAGTCTAATACCATTAATGGAATATAAATCACATTACATAAACGAAATACATGCATATATGAAAGGAATACCTCATAATATATTATTAACAAATTATAATGTTAATACATGAATCATAAATATCCATTGGCCTAGGGCACACTACTAACAATTTCAAAAATATGTTACTAGAAATATAAACGAGAGAACAAAAGCAAGAAATAAAGTAAGGGAAATGACAAGTTTGATAAGAATTAAGGTCAAAATCAGGATAGATTTTTTCCTTTTGACAAGCCAGACAAAGATGGTTCTAACAAAATGGAGGAAAAGCAAGATTTAAGCAAGGAGAAAAGCAAAAGGAAGGGAAGAAAAACAAGTTGCAGATGTAAAGGATTTAGTTACATCCCTCTTTTAAAAACATCTTTAGAAGATTAAAAAAAACTCTTCTTATTAAAGTAAAATATTGTTATATTTTTAAGTTTATTTTCATATTTTTATTTATACATAAATAATTTTAATTTGATCATTATGAGGGATAGCCTTGGAACAACTAGTAAAGTTACTTCTTTGTGACCAGAAAATCACAAGTTTGAGTCACGGAAACAACCTCTTTGTAAAATACAAAGGGAAGACTGCATATAATTAATGACCCTTTCCCAACCCTCGCAAACTAAGGAGCCTTGTACACTAGGGCCCTTTGAATTATTTTATCTCCATTTCTAATCCAATTTACCATAACCTCTGCTTGAGATGGAGATGGAGATAAAAATCAAAGGACAAGTTGGATTAAAGATGGAGATAAAAGTAAGCAAGGGGAATAATAATAGAATAAGCGCACTACTCAATTAGGAAGGTGATCTGAAATCTAGTCAGACGAATCTAAAGGAGGCAGGAGTTAATCTCTTCAAGAATACAATTAGGACCACAACTTCTAGCAGTCCAACTCCCCAGGTGCTTAGAACATTTATAAGTAACCAATTCTTAGATGAGGAGATGTAAATCCTAGCGAACCCTATAAGTCAAAAAGAAATTGAGAAGATTGTCTTTGAAATGAGCCCTAACAGTGACCTAGGACTTAATGGTTTTAATGGCCAGTTTTATCGAAAGGCTTGGCCCCTTATTAGGCACCTTGTATGGGAGGAATTCATGAGTTTTTTTTGACAAGGTAAGATTTTTAAAAAGATTAGCAAGGCCTTTCTATACCTTATACCTAAAATCCCCAGCCTAGTCTTTCAATGACTCTAGATCTATTACATATTGTAACTTCCTGTATAAGATTATGGCTAAAATTATTGCAAATAAGATGAAGAGTATATTAAAGTCTATTATTACTAACTCTTGAGTAGCTTTCCCAGAAGGAAGAATGGCAGGGGAAATGTGCTTATTGCGTAAGAAATTATTAAAGGATATGCAAGAAGGGATGCCCCTAAGAATTGTGCAATCAAAATTGATTTTTAACTAGAAATTTTTAGGTTTCCTAATAACTTCAGAGACTAGATAAAGTTGTGTATAAATTCGGGGAGTCCTCAGTGATTTTTCAAAGGAGTTAGGGGTTGAAAGAAGCCAATCCAATATCTCCATATCTATTTATCTTTTATATGGAAGTCTTCACTAGGCTAATAAATAATGATGTGAGCTGTAATCCTAACTTCAGATTCCATAGTAGTTGTCTCTATACTCTTTGCAGATGACTTAATCTTATTCTCTAAAGCACATGATGAACCAATGTCTTCTCATGGCCTTTATTAGAACTTTCAATGGAATCTCAGGGATGTAGGTAAATATGGATAAAAGCCAGATATTTGTCTCAAAAAGTGCTCATTCAATGGCGTAATGGCTTTTAAAATTACTGGTTTTCGGAACATGCATCCCTCCTTGAAATGTTTGGGTTTACCTATCTCCACAAGAAAATTAGAGTTTAGGGAATGTATTCCTTTAATTGAGAAACTACATACTAACAAATCCCTAACTACAATTAGGAGAGTTCAATTCATTTTCTTAATTAACTCCAAGTTTACTGATCCTCCCACTTCTTCCTTTATAAAGAAGTAATAAGCTAATAAAAAATATGTTGAGAAAATTTCTAAAGTCATTTTTAGGGATCAGGGGAAGTATAGTGCAAAGTAAGTTAGAGAGGTGTGTAAATCGATCAAGGAAGGTGGTTTAGGACTATCACTAATTCGTGTTTGCAATTAGGTGTTCATGAGAAAGAGCCTCTGGAGTCTGTTTAGTAATAAAAACTTTATACGGGTCAAGTGGATATACTCCTATATCCTGAGGGGAAAGAGCTTTGGGAAAATTAGGTACATACCTTCTTTTTCTAGGTTTTTTGACAATTAATGAAGTTAAGCAAGCATTAAATGCCACATTGATCATGGGGAAACAACTTCTTTACTCTTTGATAATTAGAGTAACATTGTTCCCTCTATAACTTCACATACTATCAAGGTTAAGGTAAAGGTTCAAACTAACTTAAATGGATGGAGCACATCCCCTGTTGCCTGTTGGAGTACAAAGTATTCTAATAAGTTACATCCAAAACCAGAATAAGCATGATGAATATATCTGAATGCAGGACCTTTTAGCTGAGTTACTCATGCAAGAAAATCTTCAAGGAAAGAGGTCAGGTAATATACTGGTCTATGGTGGTATGGAGTAAGAACTTGATGCCAAAGGTTTCATTCCTAATGTAGCTACTAAGTATGCACAAGTTATAAGTGCAATTGAAAGCTAAGTGTTCTCAAGAAAAGGAAAGAAATACCAAAAAAGGACTGGAGAAGCTAATCATGTGAAGAAAGCGAACCCAAGGAAAACTATGGAAGTAGCTCCTCAAAGCTCAAACCTGAGCTCTACCTGGAATACATTAAAAAAAAGAAAGAAAGATGGAATTCTCAATCGCAACATGCAGTGGGATTTTCAGGAAGAACTATATGCAGCAGTGACTATGGTGGAAGTGATATACCCCGAAAAACCAACCATAGAAGACGGAAGTTACACAGTCATCCAATTCTATCTAGAGAGACGTGTTTGTATCCCAAATGCCTCAGATTTTAGTGTTTAACTAGATACACCTATATCACTCGACTCCTATCAATTACATGTGGTGGGGAACTTTGGTGTTAATTTATAGGATATATTTGGTTCTTCGAATCTCTACATATCCAAAAAAATATGTAAATGAGATGGTACTTCCTGATTTGTAGTTTTTTATACAAAGGTGGCATTTACAGTAGCGATTTTTGACACTGATAATACAAATGATCTTATCAATCGCATGATCAGATACAATTTAAAGTATACTGTTTCAGACAACTGTTAATAATTATAAACTTGATTGATCATTTTTGTCCATTTGTTGCGCCTGACAATTTGAATAATCTCGTCTCTATATCATAGCTTGCGCCTGAACTTCATATAATGTGTTCAGAACCTCTCCTACTTTATCCGCGCTTAAAAGACCAACCTTTACCCTTATCTCTTTCACTCATGGGGTCACGGACCACAACCTTTTTGGCCTCTATCATTGTCTTCTTGGCGAGTTTGGCACCACAGTACTGTACTGTGTTAGCCACTTCTCATTGTCATTTCCCGGCAATCTTCAACTTTGGAGACTCCAACTCTGACACTGGTGGCTTATCTGCTGTATTTGGTCAAGCTCCTCCACCTCATGGAGAGTCGTTCTTCCATGGACCCGCCGGACGCTACTGTGATGGCCGCCTCCTAATTGACTTCATAGGTATGTATATTACTAATTTTATGCGTGTATTTGCCATGATTCTTAATCATTTCTGCATGTTATATTTGAAATTTGCACGAACTGGTCTTCGTTTTTGGTTTCAGAAAGACTCGTATCATATTTCTCATAAAAACATGGATGGAACTGATATTGAGTGTAGTTTCTGTCGAATTTTTGCACTCTATTGATTTTACCAGATCAAGAGTACATGATCATCTTGAAATACAGTATAGTCTCTCCAAATTATCCTACCTTTTCCTACTAGGTAAAAGTAGTACTACGCTTCCCATGGCATTTCTGGGTGTTCGTCATCCTAAATTAATGATTGAAGTTTGAAAGGGTCAGTCTTGGAAAGGAAAGAAAAGATCTGTACAGTAGCAGAGAAGAGAAGAGAGATGGGTTTGAATGGTGAAACAATACAAAACAAACACAAGCCTGCATTTAACCCATCATTTAATTGAACATGTGAATCTTGAACCAAACTTTCTTGTCTTTTCGTTCTTAGTGACAGGGCATTATCCGATATCCTGACGATAGCCACCGACACCTTAGTCAAATAAACTTAAGTTCTTCTTTCTATGAGAGCAGTCTTCCCCGGATTATCTCATCTTTTTCCAATAAAATTTTGATGTAGAGGGGGTCCACCGCCTTTGGGCCTGATACCAGAAAACAGTACGGGGCCGCACGTTCAATCTGAATTCTTGAACTTATAACAGAGAAAACCTGGAGCTCGATACATGCTACTTCATTTTTAATTGCATTCGGTTGATTAAACTATATGCTAGTAAAGACTTGTCCTTAATTTGTTGCCTACTGGTCATAAAACATGGATGATACTGAAAAATATTTTTTATTAATATAATCATATTCTGGTAGGATTGTTTATTCAGAACGTGATATTATCAGTCAGATAATTATGAAGTCTTTCACATGGCCTAAACTGAAATATGATTACTGATATATAAATTATTTCAGTATTATTAATGATGATCAGATCTGATCACATATGTTAAAGTTAGTATTTTGCCTTGAATACTCAGCGGAGTACCTTGGATTGCCATACTTGAGCGCATACCTTGATTCTGTTGGAAGCAACTTCAGTCATGGAGCCAACTTTGCAACAGCAGGATCAACCATTAGACCCCAAAACACCACCCTCCATCAAAGCGGGTTTAGTCCCATTTCCTTAAACGTCCAATGGTACGAGTTTTATGATTTTCATCATAGGTCTCAAATTGTGCGCAACACAGGTAATAATAACATGAATTCTCCGTATTCTCCGAAAAAAGGAAACATGACATGTATGATGTATCCATACTTTTGGTCCTATGTATAACTTAGAGACTAAATGGATCATTTGGTGTAGGCAGAATTTACAGAGAACTGCTGCCTGAAGCTGAAGTATTCTCTCAGGCTTTATACACATGCGATATTGGTCAGAATGATCTTACTTCTGGCTATTTCTCAAACTTGTCTTCCACTGAAGTTAAAGCAAACGTCCCAGATATACTCGGTCAATTTAAGGACATCATTACGGTTAGTGATACCAGCTCTTATCATCGTCAATGATGATGTTTAACAATAGAGATTGTCGGTTTAGAGGGGGTGTACTTGTGTTAATGACAGTATATATATGGCCAAGGAGGAAGAAACTTTTGGATTCACAACACAGGACCCTTTGGTTGCTTACCCTATATCTTGGATCGCTTACCACTCCTAGCTGCTGGGGTAGATAGAGCTGGATGTGGGTCTCCATTTAATGAGGTGGCTAGGTTCTTCAACCATGAATTGAAAAACACTGTTGAGCAGTTGAGGGAGGAATTGCCAAAAGCCGCAATAACATATGTTGATGTATACTCTCTCAAGTACAACCTCTACACTCATACAAGAAATAACGGTAAGAACACCCAATCTATAAATGTACAATGGTGAATGAATATAAGCCATCTTAAGTAAGAACATCCAATCTATAAATGTACAATGGTCAATGAATATTAACAAACCATACATCTTGTTGTTTGATAAGGTTTTGTTGACAATCATGAGACGGGAATTGCAGGGTTTAAGGAGTCCTTAAGAGCATGCTGTGGCCACGGAGGAAAGTATAACTACAACAAGAACATTGGATGTGGAGGAAAGGTTAGGGTGCGAGGGAAAGATGTGGTAGTTGGTAAACCATGTCAAGATCCATCAGTTTGGATCAACTGGGACGGTGTCCACTACACTCAAGCTGCTAACAAATGGATTTTTGAGCATATTGTGAATGGCTCATTTTCAGACCCCCCAGTTCCATTGCACATGGCCTGCCATAGGCACCCAAACCCACCCCAATGATTGACTCGTATTTTTCTTGGAACTGTCACATTGTATGGTTCTTTTCTGTCCCTGAAATTTTCATTCCTGCCTGAATTTAACACAAACATTATCCATGAATTATTCAACCTAGCAAGTGTATTGACCATTTTTTCTATCCGTTTCATTCATAATGGAACCATATGCTACGCCAAACACTTCTCTTTCACCGTTGATCTTTCCTCCGCACATTTTACGCCCGTCTGGCTAGTGGGTTGTTGCTTATGTTTGGTCTTTGGACTTACTCCAAGTGCTGGAGGCGCTGGTTCATAGTTTTGTCCGAAACAGAAAATGACGGGACTTCTTTACTTATTGTATTCGACAAGGTTTCAGGTTCATCTTTGTCGTGACATCCCCAATTTGCAAGGCCTTAAAAAAAAGTTGAGAAACATGGACGCTGTCATACCTCCAGTTCCTAAGAAACTAACATTGTACCTTCTTCCACAAATGCCATAGTTATGGACTAGGTCCAGTGTTTAGCAAAAAAATAATGAAATATGATTCCAGTGAATAAACTACATAAATTAATACAAATTAAAGACTTAAGAGATACATTTAAAGTGATTCAAGTCAATTATCATCACTGTGATGTCGTCCAAACTACCCCTACTCACAGCAAGATTTGCAAGCTCTTTGCACGCAGCCACAAGGCCCGAAGTGGCAGGTTGCTTCTTGTGGCCACTGTTTTGTTCAACAGGAAACTCGGTGAAAACATTGATTCTCTTCACTAATGAAATCTTTCTTAACTTAGACGGAGGACTTTCATTTTCACTTGGAAAGTCGAATTCAATAGCATTATCTCTATCAACAATCTTCTTATGGTGCGGTGACTGTCTCAGCCCCTTCTGCCGCTTGACAAGCGAAATCCTCCGCAGCTTACCTGAAGGGCTAATATTTACACGGCCATAATCAAGATCATCATCCTTTTGAATATCTGCCCCAGGTCTCAATTTCTTGTCAGGCTTGCAGAAAGAAACCACAATGTCAACGGCTTCTTGGTTCCCAACCTAGAACGGTTAAAAAACCAAATGAATGCAATGGACAAGGAGTACTTTATTGTTTAATTCTTCCTAAAGACATAATACATTGCATTGATCCAATGGTAATCACATAAATGCTGGCAGGTAATGTACTTAATTTGACTTCAAACAATGCATTAGCGAAACAAAGCAACTGGAGGTTTAGGCGTGCCAACACAATGTTAAACTTGTGAAACAGCATGAGGAGACCAAAACGTGTAAGCTCATAAATATCTAGCTAAAAGAGTTGAAGCAAATTAACATGCTGATTACTGTCATCGTACCACTTCCCATAGTCCATCAGAAGCTAAAACAAGAAATTCCATATCTGGAGTCAGCTGCAAAATCTTTGTCTCAGGTTCAGCTGATACCCATTGCTTTAAATGTGCATCTCCAATACTTCTAGAAACACTAAGTACCCCATGGACCCTCCATGCACCTCTATGGATCTCCACAAATCCTCCCTGTACAACAAATAACCATTAAGTACATATCTCTATTATGTGTAGCTCCTCCCTAAGCCATTTTGTTAAGAAATATTTATATGCACACCTTGTTCAGTATTCTATTTCTTTCGTCTTCGTCTTCTGCTCTATGATCTTTTGTAAGGGCTTCAGCTTCTCCTCCTCGACAGAGAACGGCCCTGCAATCACCTAAGTTGGAGATGACTACCTCCTGCCCTTCAATCAAGGCTGTGACACAGCAAGAACCACTGACTAAACCCTGCAGTGCATAGCCACATGATTATGATCAGTGATAAAGGAATTAATACCAGGGCCGGGGCATCTATTCTCACTACGCCTTCCCTTTCTACAATCTCTACTTCTTTTTGACCATCCATTGTTACAGCTCCGGTTAATACCTTCACAAGTCATAAGCACTATGAATGATATCTGACAAAAAAAATCCAAATACACTAAAATGGAAGCTCATTGCAACTAATTCTCAAACCTGTGAATCGATATTGACTACAGAAATTAACAACGCTAAAGATTATCTACCACTTGATAGGAACACAAAGTTGAAGTTTACTTGTCTCAAGAACTCCTCGTCTGTTTTCAAGTACCCATTTTTAACAGCTTCCTCTTTGGATACGTTTCCCTCACAGTTCTCCATCGTTTTAAGAATGTTGGTGTGCAAGTTCTCAGCCACAAACTCCGCCGCCTTTTTACCTCCGTGACCATCATAAACGCCAAAGAAACCCTGAAAAACATCAAGAAACCGTTTACAGGTCTCACGAGGAAACAGAAGAACAATAACTAATTAAAGATTGTTACTTTGCTGGAGTTGCCATGCAAGCAAGAAACGATATTGTGGGTATCTTCCATGAACTTTTTCTTGCCTTTGACAGCGAAAACACCAACACCGATGCCACTGGAAGAATAGGTTTGATCTTGGGATACGGGTTCCCTGAATTTGAGATGTCCAGTTTGGATTTCCTGCAAGACATTGGGGATCTCAATCTGGGGAGGCCTTTTTCGCTTTAAAGAACATAAAACAGGAGTAAAGGGCAGGCCTTTGATGGGGATGTTGTCCATTTCTTCACACAGAGAAGAGGACTTGTAATGTACAAGAAGGCAACAACGGCTATACAAATTTTGGATGCAGAAGTGGGGAGAGCGGTCAAAGCACAGATGTAGAAGAAGAGGGAAAACAAAAGCTGAATTGAATATACTATTAATTACGCTATAGCTAAGAGCCGTTAAGACAAGGAATATGTTGGTCAAAAGCAAAAGATTTGAACGGACCACTTCACTTGTTTCTTGTTTTTTTAAGACATTTACAAGTGGTAATTTAGTCTAGATTGACTGGTCTCAAATTAACTAATCAAATTTTATTTTATTAATTTGGATTCAAAATTTTTAATTTAATTAATTATTATTAATTCGAAGAACTAAATAAAATATAATTAAACTTAAACTCGAATTTAAGTTTAAAATTGAATATTTGAATTCTAAAAAATAATTATATGTAGAACTCCAATTAATGATTAAGGGATGCAACAATGTACAAAATGTAAGTTCCGGTAAGCTACACCTATATGTGGTTACAAATAGTATCATAACAAAACATTGTGCTAAATGGTTTAAGCTATAATGAAATTAATAATTATTATTTAATATGTTTTACCACTTTTTAGCTTATGAAGAGATAATTGTTCCCTAATTTATACTTTGAATCAATTAATCACTTGAGATATTAAAGATTTCTAGTTTCCAAAAATTCTTAAATTCCTCTCTTCCCAGATTTTGTACATTATACTTTTTAGGGTAATTAAGTTACTCAAAATTAAGCTTGCACGACTCGCTACTGAAATTCTGCTTAAGATGAAATTGTGATCACAGTTGAATTACCCAGAGAGCAAATAATGCACATATATTAGAAATACTTAAAAAGAACAGCTTGTCCAGTATAAGGAGTTTACTCCCCAAACTAGCATGGGCAAGGATCATATGGAAAAAATGAGTTTTTACCAAAGATCCCCTTCTTTATTTGGATAATGCTAAGTATAAACTCCAATGTCCATGAGACATAATGCACATCTATTAGAAATACTTAAAAAGAACAGCTTGTCCAGTATAAGGAGTTTATAATTAGCTGAGATCTTTGGTAAAAACTCATTTTTTCCGTATGATCCTTGCCCATGCTAGTTTGGGGAGTTGAGGACTAGGCATTAATTTGAAAGATGAATTAGTAAACATTCTTGACGTGGAACTCCTAGAATCGACTCGATTAGGAAACCCTTGATCGATCGGATCAAAACCCCAACTCAAGAATTCAAAGTTGTCAGAAGATCCTTCGACGCCTTGACCCAAGATTAACAATGCAATCAGAAATCAAAACGCATAAGACATTAAAAGAATGCCACAAGCAATCCGACTAATCGCTTGATAAGTTTGTAAAATTGGTTTGTAAAGAATTTCATGATTGAATCCCTCACCAAGTGACCTAAAATTATTCTAAATGTAATCTAAATAGGAAGTGCAAAAAACAACCTTTTTAAGTCTAAAAAAATGGGCCTAAAAACGAAAATTCTAATTAGAAAAATGAAAAGTCACTTAGAAAATCGTAACAATTTTCTGGCAGAATATTCTTTAGTAAATCTAGCATATATTGGGCTACGGACCTCCGATTAAGGTGGATTTTATACCGTTGGAAAGCTAAGACAAAAATTTACAACTTTCATGTTAGTCAATTGGGCTGATTTGGCCTGAATCAATGTCAAAATTTCGTCCCAAGTCAGAACACGTGAATAGTGTTATTGTCTTGATGTTATTGATTGTAACTTGATCTCCAAAAGCCTTTTCTTCATCAACCGTGGTACATATAAGCCCACCAAAAGCTTCTCTAAGCCTCCTAGCATTATCACGAGTAATCGGTCCTTTCATTATGGTCAACCTGTCATCCAATAATTGAATTGTCTTTCGACTCTCTCTTGAGCTCACATCATCCTCCCCTTCTTGAAAAAGATTCGTCCTCGAATCTGCAATGGTAAAAGGAGATAAATCAGAAACATTAAACGAAGCGCTAATGGCACCATGCTCACCTCGGAGATCCAATTTGTAGGCATTGTAATTTATCTTTTTGAGAACTTGAAATGGGCCATCGCCTCTTGGATGTAGCTTTGTCTTTCATTTATTAGGAAATCTTTCCTTGCGCATATGCACCCATACCCAAAACAAACTTTCTTCCCTTATTAGCACTAGATGCATATTGCTTATTCTTTTTCTCAATGTGCCGACGGGTCTGTTCATGGATCTTCCTTACCAAATCTGCTTTCTTTTCACCATTTGCATTAGACAATTCACTAACAGGCAAAGGAAGTTAATCCATAACGGTTAGTGGGTTAAAACCATACATAGTTTCAAATGGTGAAAAACCTGTAGAAGAATGAGCATTTCTATTGTACGCAAATTCAACAAGGGGCAAGCATTCTTCCCAAGTGCGCAAATTTTTACTAATCACAGCATGCAACAAAGTACTAAGAGTACTATTGACAACCTCAATTTGTCCATCCGTTTGTGGATGACAAGTAGTTGAGTACAACAATTTAGTTCCTAACTTTGCCCACAACACTTTCCAAAAAGAACTCAAACTTTTGACATCTCTATCACTAATTATGGTCTTTGGAATTTCGTGCAGTCGAACAACTTCCTTAAAGAACAAATTTGCAATATGAGATGCATCATTGGTTTATGACAAGCAATGAAATGAGACATCTTAGAAAACCTGTCAACAACCACAAAAATTAAATCTTTACCATGTGTAGACCTAGGCAAACCTAAAATAAAGTCCATAGAAATATATTTCCAAGGTGCACTAGGTACAAGCAATGATGTGTATAATCCATGAGGCATAAGTTTAGATTTAGCTTGTTTACACTGAACACAATTTGCACAAACACGTTCTACATCCTTACGCATATATGGCCAAAAGAAATGCTCATGCAAAATGTCCAATGTTTTCTGTACACCAAAATTAAACCTCCACTATGAGACTCTCTAACTAATAATTCACACAAAAAATAATTTGGCACATAGAGTCTATTCTCCTTAAACAAAAACCATCGTGGCGATAAAACTTATTGAATGCAACAGTTTCACAAGCATCATACAAATTTCCAAAATCAGTATGAGCAGCATACAAATCTGTGATATACTCAAATCCTAACAACTTACTACTCAAAGTGGAGATTAAAGCATACCTGCGAGATAGTGCATCAGCTGCCACATTTTCTTTACCTTGCTTATATTGAATGACATATGGAAATATCTCAATAAACTCAACCCATCTTGCATGCCTCCTATTCAGCTTTTCTTGTCCTTTGAGATGCTTCAAGGACTCATGGTCAGTGTGGACGACAAACTCCTTCAGCCCAGTGCTGACCCTGGGCATGGGCAGGCAGGGCACCCACCCAGGGCCCACCATAAAAAGGGCCCCATAAATACATGTAAGGGATTAAGCAAGGTGTAAATTTTTGGTTCTCAAAATATCATTTACCGCAATTCAACAATTTAAGATATAACCAGGGCCCACCATATATAGTCTTATTGGGGCCTTTTTATTTTGCCCGGGGCCTATAAAATGTTAGGAACGACCCTGCTTCAGCCACAAGTAATGTTGCCATGTTTCGAGCGCTCTCACTAAAGCATACAATTCTTTATCGTATGTAGAATAGTTTAGAGTCGCTCCATTCAACTTTTCACTAAAATATGTCAAAGGACGTTTCTCCTGCATTAACACAGCACTTATGCCTACTAAAGAGGCGTCACATTCAATTTAAAAAAATTTATCAAAATCAGGCAAAGCAAGTAAAGAAGTGGAACACAATTTATCTTTCAGTAGCATGAATGCCTTTTTCTGTTCAGGACCCCACTTAAAGGCAACATTTTTCTTAATAACCTCTGTAAGTGGTGCAGCTACAGTGCTAAAGTGTGGAACAAACCGCCTATAAAAACTGGCTAAACCATGAAAGCTTCGTACTTCTGAAACAGATTTAGGTGTTGGCCACTCTTTAATGACTTTCACTTTATTCTCATTAAGTTCAATGCCCTTAGTAGTAACAATAAAACCAAGAAAATTAACCTTATCCATATAAAAACTGTACTTTTTAACATTTGCATACAACTTTTGTTCACACAAGACATCAAGTACACATTTTAAATGATGCATGTGTTCTTATAAGCTCCTACTGTATATCAAGATGTCATCAAAGTACACAACAACAAACTTATTAATGAATGCACGAAGTACATGGTTCATCAATCTCATAAAAGTG
>JAOQMQ010000003.1:8361003-8373020 GCA_027563845.1 Erythroxylum subrotundum
GGTATCCATGTTTCCCGTTTACTTAAAACGCTCAACTAACTAGTTAAACTAGTGGTCTCCATAATCCATAATCCATATCATGAATAGGGAAGAACTTTGTCATTCACTTTGGAATCTGCTCCTACTTTTTTCTTTGAAATCTATCAACCCAATAAACATAATGAGACTTGTATAGTATGTATATGCAAACTTGTATTTCTCATCATAGTTTCCCGAATCAATCTGGTCTTATCATAGTTTTTGACATATTTGTATGATACTATGATCCAAGAATTTGTTGTAAGCATTTGAAACACGGTGTAAGAAATTAATTATTGAAAATGGTTATATTTGTCATACAACCCAAAATAAGCCTGTTGGTTGTTTTCGAACATATATCTCTATAATAAGTTGTTTTACCTTTGAAAATGGGTAATAGAAGAGAATAGACTAAGATATTTTAAACGGTAGCTTAATGTCATTGGACTAGAGAAGCTTCACATATATAGCCATGAAAACCCAATGTTAGAAAGTTGAAATCCCTAGTGGAAACCCGTTATCTTAAGCTTTATCAGGAAGGACACATGGTCCATGTCCCAGGATGGTACAATCGTGTCCATCAAGTAGACTGATCTTGAACTCCGAGCAATTGTAGAAGGCCTGTATGTTCATAAACACAGCACGAGATGCCTTCGGTCCAATGTAATTGAAGTCATAATTAAGATTAAGAGACTTCCTTAATCTTTGGAGAACTAGGCGGAAAAAAAAATCTCATATGCTTTTTTTGACAAAAGTCAATGAAAATGTTCAGGACCACAGGGTTTATTAAAGGGTTTCCATGAATAATAGAATTAAAGTGGGATTGGTAGGTTGGATAATGAGCATAACTGTTCGAATAATTGTCCTCTACACTTGATAAGTTCCAATTATATTCCAGCCCCTACCAATTCCAATTATTAAGCCTTCTTAAAGATGCAATTCAGAATCTACTAATTACAACTACTTTTGTAGTCCTCCACTAATGGAGATTCCTTCAACCTCCAAAACTTCGAACCAGCTTCCAATAGTCAATCAAAAGTTTCCTGTATACAACCTAACATAGTTACCAGCAGTCGCCACACCTTTGAAGTTTCAAATCAGATTATGAACTAAAAGCCTGCTAACCAACAAAATTCGACTTTAATAAGTGGTTGGAGGATCTTTTAATCTTAAATTTATTTTAAATTCTCCAAAATCCTAACGTTAAGAAAATTTTAACTTTATTTTGGTCATATAAAATTCTTAGCTTTTTAAAATTTTTAATATGAAATCCTAAATAGTAGTTTAAATTTACCTTGTCACTTAATTTGCAATCAATTAAATAACAATATGCCTCTAAAGAATAATAAGTACGAAATTTTCCTTATAAAAAACCATTTTACTTATGCATTTTTAGCTTGTTTGTTTGGGTGTGTCCATCTTCCTTTCATTTCGAAAGAATTACATAAGAAAAATTATGTTGTATTTATTGTATAATTTATAAATAGCAAGATACTTTTTATGTACGTGAATCAATTCCGAGAAAGTAAATAACGATAAATACAAAGAACTCATCTAATTTACAAGGATAATGATTAGTACTTAAATATTATCCTTATCTTTAATAACAGAACAACCATAGATAGCAATCTCTAGTAATTCTGAAGTTTTTATCATTTCCCCTCAAGCTCACTGTTTCAATAATAGTGATCACTGTTTCAATAATAGTGATCTTGCTCTTAAGTCGATGGAAGGTAGACAAAGCTAAGGCTTTAGCTAAGACATCGACAATTTAATCAAAAGAAGGAATATTTTTTATGATGAGAGTATTCTTAGAAACCAAGTCATGAACAAAGTTGATGTCAATTTCAATATGTTTGGTGCACGTATCAAAGACAAAATTAACAAAAAAAAAAAAAAAGATAACACCAAGATTGTCACACCGTACAATGGTTACAAATTAGAAATACCAATTTTTTCAAGCAAGGAGGTGATCCAACATAGTTAAGCTGCGACAAGTGCAATGCTTTGGTATTCAATCTCAGTACTAAAACAAGCAACAGTACGATGTTTCCCGTCTCTCCAAAAGATAACATTACAATCCAAAAGAAATGTACTAACTAGAGGTAGATTGCTAGTTATCAGGACAACCAACCTAATTAGCATCATATTAGGAATTAATGATGAGAAAGGTGACTTTAGTTAAGTGAATATCATATAAGGATGTAGTTTACAAATAATGTAGAATACGCTTAACTATAGTCTAGTGTACATTGATAGGACAATAAAAGAAGTGAGACATTTTATTTAGAGTAAATTAAATGTTAGGATGATTTAGGACAATGAATTATAGGACTCTAACTATGATACATTATTTAATGGAAATTGCGAAATGGGTGACCATAATTTTTAAAGAAAGGCATGACAAGTGTGATAGGAATGGAAACAAATTTAGAGGTGCCAAGATATGTAAAGTGAAGGAGATCTTAGGTATATTTGATTTAGATAAGGAGAAGGCGAAGAAGTGTAGGTGTCATTTCAATACTAAGAAATTAATGAATAGGAACAAGATTCATAATTAAAAAAGGTGGTCTTAAGTTCAACGATTAAAGATGAAATAAAGGTAGCTAAAGAGCTTATAACCAAGATGTCATCCACAAAAACAAAGAGAAAAGTTTTGTGAAATGATATTGTCTGAACAAAGAGAGAAGTGTTAGATTTGGAAGAGGTAAAACCTAGTTTAAGAAGTTTTTAACTTACGTATGAAACCAAGCTCGAGGAACTTATTTGAGATTATAAAGAGCTTTTTAAAGACGAAGAATGTAGTGTGTATGATGAGGATCAACAAAACTAAGAGGTTAAAGCATAAAAATTGATTCTTAAAGAGTATCATGAAGGAATACATTATTGACATCAAGTTGATGAACAAATCAGTTGCTTGTAAGAGTAAGAGAAAGAATGATACGAATAATGGTGGGTTTAACGATAAGACTAAAAATTTCAATATAGTTAGTGCCAGGAGCTTAATAATTTCTCTTAGCAATAAGACAAGTCTTGTAGTGATTAATATAACTATCAAACTCATCTTTTGTTATAAAAACTTATTTACAAATGGCAATATTAGCATTTAGGAATGGAGGAACAAGGGTTCATATTTGACTGTGATGAAAAGCTATAAACTTATTAAGTATACTTGGTGCTAATGAGTAAACTTATTAACTTTTGTGAAAGAAGTAGAATCAGGATCATGAGAGTTATGAATACTAACATTATAGATCATATATTCAGAAAAACAACAAGGAATGCAAATATGAACATGGGTACGAGTGGTGATAGAATGTTGAAATGGTGAAGGTAGTAGAGGGGATAGATCTGGTAAAAGTTAAGGTAGTTGAGTTGTAGGAGGAGGTGGAAAATGAGAGGTAGAGGTATATATTTAAGAAGGAAAAGATTACAGGGAAGCTGAAGGTCGAATATATTTGCAAGTGTACAAAATTAATTGCAACAAGTTATTAAAATTAGAGTAATATAGAGTTTTGATCCTATAAAGACTATGCTACTAGATTTATTTAATCCTAGCTTAACAATAAAATTAAAGAATCAATATTTAATAGAAGAAAAGTAAGTTGCTAAACTAATAAAAACAAGATAATAAACTATCAAAGAGAGATCAAGATAATTAAACATTAGGATTTCATGGTTCACTTATATGGAATTCTAATTATTATGCAAGACTGATTATCTAGGTTAAAATAAAAATTAACTTAAAGTATCTATGTCCTCTTTTAAGACACACAGGTATATCTAATTAGGTAACTACCACTTCTTAGTGTGTATTTCAACCTAATCAAACTCATTTTTCTTCGTTAATTTTTTTGTTATCACAATAATATATGATACTTTTGTTCTTTAGATGTAAGGTGTTGATCATCCTAGTATACAGATCTTACTTCTCCTCTCGGTCGTTTATACAATCCTTAAGATTTAATCTATGGTGATTAAGGATAAATCCAATATTAAGATTAAAGAGAATAAATTCAACTAAAAAAATTAAATTAAGCATCAATAATGTTATATACCTATCCTTAACTAGGATTTTAACTACTGAATATAAATAAAACAAAACTAAAACAAGACAATCTTAATATAAAAGAAAGAAGTAAAAGAAAAAACTAGAAGAATTATTACGGACTCCTGCAATCTTGCTCTAAATCCTTTTTTAATGTTAAAAACCCTAAAAATAATAACTTTACGACAAAATAGGTTGTCATCAACTTCAAATTCCTATTCAAAGAACCCCTAATAATATTATTTATAAGATAGGATTATATAAAAGAGCTTTAAGGTGATTAAACTTAAAATTTTGGTGCATCCTTGATTTCCAAATTATAAGTTTGACATATGCTACTCTTCTAAACTAGTACTAATTTTTTTTCTCGAACTTTATAGGTGTATATATAAGGAGTTTGACACTAGTTCCACTTTATTGTTTGTGTAAAATATTTTTAGACAAACAATATGACCAATATGGGTCTAACACAAACCTGTGTTAATCTCATATGCTATAATTCCTCACTTTTCTATAATTTGTTTTGACATTTTAAAGCTAGAATTGGTCTTTAACGTCCCTTATAAAGTTGTTGCTCCTTAATTTAGCTTTCAAATCACTCTAATATCACCTCAATTGGGTAACTATAGAGAAAATTGCACTCAAATATGTGATTATCCTTAAAATCAGCACCTATAAGATAATAAAGCAAATATAAGAAAACATCATATAATTCTATATAAAAAATGTTGTATACAAATGCTAAATCACTACTTAGCCCCTATAAACATGCAAAATATAGACATATCAAATTCTCTCATACTTAACTTATTATTTTGCCTCAATCGATTAAGAATATGAAACCCTAACTAATTAAGCACTCATAACTAAAACAATAACTAATTCCACTTCCTCAAACATCTATCTACATAAATTAGTTAACTTTATAGTTAATAACACAAGATATACACATAGTCACGCCTTAATTGAATTTTAAAACTTACACACATAATAATTCTTAAGAAACTAAAAAAAAAAAAGCAGAAGAAAGGCAATAATAAAAAGAAAGCTTTTAAATCATCAACTTGAGACGATTCAAAATAATCTAATTAAGCACTCAAAATGAGAGATAACCCAAATGTGCTTCATTGATAAAGATAACAATGATATAACATCAAACTCTAACCCTTGTGATAGTGATAACAATTTGAAATATGATGAACTGGTTGAAGATTTAAAGATCAATATGAAAAAGAAGAAGTCATCTTCCAAACTTAAACAAATCTAAAAATAATTAGATTTATGTATAAATGAGAATGAGAAGATAGTAAATGAATTGTATAACATTGAGGCATATAAGAAAGTGATCATTGATACTACACTAGATACACTAAGACTAAAAATGAGATATTAAAAAAGGAAATAAATGCTCTTAAATAGTGTCTATCTAAGTTTATTAAAAGGAGTGAAAAATTATAGAACATACTAAGAGCTTAAAAGAATTCCAATAATAGGTATATAATAAGATACAACAATAGAAGTGAAGCCAATTCTAAAATCAAATTTCTCAAAGAAAAATATTTGCATAATGGAGAACCATTTCCTAATGTGAAAAATGACTATGGAGTATCCACATCTAAGCATACATAAGCATATGCCATATCTACTAAGACTTATTCTAAAAGCAACCATAGGTCTTTCGTATATGACTCATAATCAAGGCATCGAGTTCAATACTCTCAAGGGAAGAATATACATAACTTATGATAATATGTAAACCCACTTATACCCCTTTAGGCTTCAAAGATAAATGTATCAAGTGTTCATTCATAGTAGACATCATATATATAATCATAGTAGCTCATTTCTCTGTTTTGAAAATCGGACCGGACAGGCCGGTCCGACCGGTTCGACCGGTGACCGGTCTGCTATCCGGTCCGTTTCACTCTTAAAAACCGGTTCTCAATTGGACCAGTAAGAACCGGTCAATTGACCGGTCGAACCAGTCCGGTTCAACCGGTCCGACCACTGGTTCAATAAATTTTTTATTTTTTTGTATTTTTTAATATTATTAATATTATATATAATTAAATATAATTATTGCATAATTACAACCACCGGTCGAACCGGTGTGACATCATTTGAACCGGTCGAACCGGTCAAACCGGTGACCAGTAAGACCTCCGGTTCGATGGCCGGTCCGAGTTTCAAAACATTGGCTCATTTCATTACTCCAGGAGAATATTTAACACCTTTAATATCTAAAGGAAGATACCTCATTATGCATACATACAAACAGATCCATGTAATGCATTATGTATCATCATTACTTATATAATATGGTATGTCATTTTTATGATAATTATCAATATATTTATAGATTTTATTTTCTCAAATAAAGAATGGCAAGAAAACCTTTGAAAGCCTAGATTAAAAAGAAGAAGGAGACTAATAATTAAGGATCTAAGCCCATTTAGTTACCTAAAATACATTGATTAGGTTATTTTGTAAGGCTCTAAGAAAAAGAAGAACAAATGGTATATAATAGAGATTGTAGTTGTTGAATTTTTTGAAGAGTTTATTCTTTTTAATCTTGATGAATTTAACCTTCTTATGTCTTGAAATAGTTCTTTAAAATGGTGATATAGGTATTAGAAGAAAATTAGACCGATCTTCAAGACACCTATCAAGAGCAAATTATTGAACCAAGTAAGGGAGATATGAAAGATAAGTAGCTTCTAATGGATTAAAAATTTAAGAAAAATCATCAACTAGATCATATCATAAATAATGTTCAATAAGGAGTAATTATTAGTTCATATTTTAGAAACTTGTCACATTTTGCATTTATTTGTCAATTTGAGTTTAAATCCTTTGTGGTGAATATTAGGTTTGCACTATGAAAAAGGAATTAAATAATTTTTAAAAGTATAGTATGGACCTTAAAGATTGTATGCAAAATGAGGATATTGAGTTAGAATCTACAAATACATAACATTATTTGGTCCATACTTGCATTAAACCTACGAGTGAGAATATATTTTGCATAATCAAAAGAGAATTAGGCATAACTGATTTAAAATTCTATGTGATCAAGTTTACTAATGTCTTCAAAAACCACTAATTTTCCTTTTTAGTGACTTCACTTGTAGATTGGTTACTCCTCTAATCAATCACTTATGCATATTGGTTGACCAATATCTTGAAGTGATCGACCAATGTCCCCTTGTGTACAAACTTTTCTAATTCTAGTAAGTTTGTAGGTTGGTTGATCAATAATTATGATTGACCACCTATAAACACTAGTCAACTAGTGAAATTATGTGCTGACAAGTCTTCATGTTTTAAGTTCTCCTTATAGAAAACACATCCTTATTTCACCAAAGTCAAGTTAGATTGTATCAAATTGAAAATTTGTCATTCTTAGGTTTGAAATTTAGGGATTCTCAAAATTTTTCATGATTTGGGTTATCTTTTTAAATTGATACTTCCATAGTCAAATTGAAAAAGGAGTTAAAGTTATTATCAATTCAATTATATTTATACATCTTTGATTTTGTATTAATTTAAAATTTTGGACACCTTTTCATATCATGTTTTTGAAAATTTTTGGACTTTCAAAATTACACACTCCTTTATGAAATTGATGTTAGATACTACAGTTTTGCTTAATGTTCTTACAATTCTAACCCTTAATATTGTCAAAACTTATCTTTTTTAATTGAATTTTCAACATAGGCTTAATACCGAAAAGTAAACTTTTTTCAAAATTAGACATAATTAGGAATATTCTATCAAAATTGTTCTTTTAAACAATTATTTTGATGCTTTAGACATTCAATAGCACTCTTCCTCGAGTGAGTTTATCAATCTTGATCAAATTCGTTTTGATCTTTTAAAGAAGTTAGCTTGATGTATGATACTTTACATTTTTATTTTTAGATAATTTATTTCTTTTGGATGATTCTAAAAATGAAAAGAAAGATTGGTGATATCAGATATTTATGAGGACTAATGACATTCAGGGAGAGTGACTTTTGTATATGTGATGATTTTTGTACTTATGATATTTTATACTTGAATATATTTCTTTAATGTATATGTGTGAATAATTCTTTGAATATCTATTTTTCTCAATATTGAATTATGTTTTATGTATAAATTAAGGGGGAGCTAACGTTTATCTTGATATAAATAATTGTTTATGTGCTTAATTTTATTATTGCTTTCTAGTATAACCAATATTTTATCATCATCCAAAAGGGAGAGATTGTTGAACCAAAGGAGGTTCAAATTAATGTTTTAATGATAACAAAATATAATTACTACTAATGAGTTTATTAATTTGATGAAAAGTAATATAAGAGCAAATGTAGCCATAAACTCAAAAAGATAGTTTATGAAGTTGATAAAAAGAAGTTGAAGTTTACAACCATCAAAGAGAAGATCAAGGCACATCAAGATCATTCTATACTTTTAATGATAATTTTGATATCATTTAGATGCTTTGTTGATCTTAAAGGCTTACCATGTGTAAACATTCTACAACATTTTATTAAGAGATATTGAAACATTTGGTTTTTAAAATAAAAGCCTCTTAATCTTTTAAACACTCTTTAGGAGACATTTTGGAAGTTGTTTTAACTATAATTTCATTCAAAAATTAAGTTTGAGCATTTAAAGTTATTAAAATCATATTTTCTGGGAGATTGGTAGATCAATGGTCAACCAATAAGGTGATATAATTGACCAATGTCCACCTAAAGGATACATTGGTTGACCAATAAAATTGAGTAGTTGACCAATATGCAATAACTAGCAGTTTTTATATATTAAATGTATATTGGCCAACCGCTGACTTAGTGGTCTACCAACATAAGTTAAACTTATAATGTTACTATTTTTTGACCAATATACATTTAATACATAAAATCTGTTAGTTATTACATATTGGTCAGCAACTAACTTAGTGGTCTACCAACATAGTTTAAACTTATAATGTGACTATTTTTTGATACATTAATTGACCATTATAGTGGTGTGATGACCAATGTCCCTTTAGTGGTTGGCTAATATCTTAATGGTTAGTGAATATGTGCATTCAGTGCATATCGATTGACTAATATGCTATACTTGTTGACTATTATTCTGTAACTAGCAATTGTAATAACTAGTTTTTGGCTCCAATGGTTAGTAGGGGTCATAAATCCTTATAAATACTTATTTTACCCGAAATTGCTAAAGGCTCATTTAGATATTTTTTACACACATTTTTAAGTGTTTCTCAATCATTTGAGCATTCATTCTCTCGCTTTGAGTGAATGAGCCTTTTGAAAATAACATTTAATGAGAGTCCCTCTGAAATGCAGGGTGTGGGGAGGTTCAGTAGTGGAGAGGTTGGTTTCGATTAAATGAGCCTTTTTAATATTATCAAAATGATAAGTGAGCTATTTTGAGAGCTTCCATTTGGGTTTTTATTTATTTTATTTGGATGTGTTCCAAGTAGCATTGAGGTTCCTCTTTACTGTGAAGGAAGATTGTAAAAGGATTCTTCTTCGCGAAGAAAAGATTGTACAAAGGTTATTTTCATCTTGAAAGAAATTTTATAATGGTATTCTAAGAAGAGCATTAGGAATGGATATAGGTAAAGGTTTTTTTTTTACCAAACCACTATAAAATAGTTTGTATTTCTCTTTTTTATGCTTTTTACATTATCATTTAAGTGTATTGTTAAAATTCACTAGTTTACATCATATTTTTATATTTTATAAATGGTTATCATTAACACAATAAGCAATTAAAGGGGTGTCATTAGGCACTAGTATATTGTTATAAAGTTAAAGGGACAAGTAGGTTGATAAAGGAAAAGAAATGGGGAATTAAAATATTTACAATTAGTAGAACAAGTAAATCAAGAAATTAATCAAAAATCTTCACCAACTCTTAGTAACTCACAAAAACTCCATCTTCTTTCATTCTTTTCAAATATAAGAAACTCATACCAATCAATTTTTAACACTTTTCTTATTTATGTTTAAATGTATTTCCTTTTACGAATCCCTATTTTTTATTCCCTTCTTTATACATTTTACTATCTCCCCCACACTTATTTTCTTCAATACTAAACCCAATAAACACATTAAATCACAAGTAAAAGCTCTATTAACCATAAGTTTAAGTGTAGATGATTATTTTTCTTTTAGGCTCAAGGTTCTTTGGAGTATCCATATTTTAAAAAAATCTATAGTAAGGTTTAATTTCTCATAGGATCACTTAAATCAAATCAAAGATTTATCACTGAACGAATATAGTTTCCTAGTGTTCACAAAGTCATTATTGTTGTAACGCCCCAACATATACCCTGGAAGTATTATAGCATGTCTAGGGTGTATTAAGGTGAACATAATGAATTAAGCTCATCTTAGTAAGACACATTATGGTACTTATTGTAAAAGACATGGGTTAATGGCTAATTTGTTCGTTTTGGCATGGACATACATAATTATATGTGAAATATGTATAGGAATTTTTGATATGTTGCTTGCATTTATGAATGTGATGTGAGGGGAATTGGTAGAAGAAGTATCCCATTTGCTTATGGAATTTTTTTTGTTTAAATTGGATGTGTTTTTGTGTTGCTCGTGCATGATAAGACCGAAGTTAGTTGATTTGGGATGTGTACCTTGCTGAATGGATAGGTTCCACTGAACAAATTTCTGTAATTTGGCCATATCTTGGCCTGTAGACCTCCAAATTTGATAATTTCAATTAGAGATTAAACTAGAGACATAGGAATAAAACTTTCATGAAGGAACCGAAATTTGATTCTACCTTTAAAAGTTTTAAATTATGTTTTGAAGTTGAATTTTGGCTATTGTCCTTGTTTTCAACAGCCTGTAGTTTTTGGGGTATAACTCCCGATATAATTAACCAAATTGTATGAAATTTATGTCATTAAAAACTTAAGACATAGTGGAATGAAATAAATTGATAAGATCATAGGCCAATGTGGGAATTAGAAGAAGAAGAGGGACCAATATGCAATTTTCCTAAAGTCAACTCATGGACCAATACTATTAAAGCATATGTGTCCAATAGAATTATAACACATAGTCCAATAGAATTGTAACACATGGTCCAATATAATTTTAACACATTGTCCAATAGAATTGTAACACGTAGTCCAATGGGATTGTAACATATGGTCTAATAGGATTGTCATATGGTCCAATAAGATTGAAAAATGTGTCTAAGACTAGAAAATTCATGAAAAGGCATATAGAAAGGGGACATGGACAACATTTTGACTTAAATTCATATTTTTCTCCTCTCCATTACCTTCTTCATCCCATCATTTTTCACTTGGTGATTTAAGCAAAGCCAAAGAGGAAGGAAAGGAAAGGCATTAGAAGAAATACTTGGCCAATTTTAAGATTTGGGACTTCACATAGTTGGTTTCTGTATTTGTGTATGATTAAATGGATATAAAGATTCATTTGGATGTGGAATTGTTGCTAGGATGTTTCTTTGGTGTTACTTTGCATGAACTTGGTTGTATATGACAAGAGTCTATCATATAGTGGAATTTTGTCTAGGTTTTTTTAAGTCAGTCACATTTTTTGAGTCATAACTCAACCTATATACCTCCAAATTATGTGATTTTAGTTGCATATAAAAACCAAGACACATAAATAGAAATATCTAGAAGAGAATCTGATTTAATTCTGGTTTATAACGTTGAAAATTGGGATAGAAAATGGTGACTTGATGTTGCCCCTATTTTGGAGTAGCATGTGATATTTGGTCTATAACTCTTGTGCTAGAAGTCCAAATGGCCTGATATTTTGTTTTTTGGAAACTAGAGACATAGATGGACAAATGTCTAGAAGACCACATGTTGGACCCCGAACTTTTGGTGAAAATTAGAAGTATTAAAATGAATTTAAATGAGAAAGAAATTGGTGAGAAAATT
>JAOQMQ010000003.1:8379416-8389981 GCA_027563845.1 Erythroxylum subrotundum
GTTTTAATATCCTTCATACAAACGAGTTAAATTATATTAAACAAGAATAGTCTTTAACAAATTTGGCAATGCATAAAAGTTTAGCCTGTAGCTGTGAAATAATTAAATATCAAAAATACAAAATGGTTTGGGGTATTTAGTGAGTGTTTATATACCAACAGAAGGGATAGGTAAAATATTGCTATTACCAATGAACACTTGATTTGGACCTTGATATGATGTTACAAATTGTATAAATTGTGAACTAGGATTCGTACGAGAGATTGCACCAATGTCAAGTAGCCATTTAGCAGTATTGTTGGAGGTAAACTGAGATTGGATATTTATAGCAGAGGACGCAACAGTGACGGTATTTGGTCGTTTTAGGGACTAAATTAACTATTTGCAAAATCTGATTACTTGAATGAATAGTAGGCAATGATATGTACCCACTTTTTACAGGTTTAGAAAATGGGAGGAAGTCTTGAGTTAATTTTATCAAGAGTCATCTATATGTGGCTAAAAAAGACTAGGGCTAGATGGGATTGGTGGAAGAGGGCTTTAGATTTCCAGCTGTGTCTTGCAACCTGGTCCATGATTAGTACCTGACCTAATTTTAAGAAGAAAAATACTCTAACTTTTTGAAGTAGGGTTGAGGCATTGGGTCTGTCTAGAGCCTCCATATCCTATTCTACTGCCACAGTGATGACATCCAAGGTTTTAGCCATGAATGTTGGTGATAGCGAGGATCGTTTCTAACTTAGTAATAGCGGATGCGCGGAAGACTTGAACCTCTACTGATGGTTTAGAAGTTCTACTTGGAGATCAGAAAACGTCAGTGCAACGCGAGATGATCAACAGTCCTGAGGAAGGATTCGTAGTCTGCAGCCAAGACATTGAGTGCAAAGAGGATGGGATCTTCTTCTCTAATGCAATGTCCAGTTGCGACTAACTTTTAAACAATTTGAGAGATTCCATCAAGATAACTAGTTATTAACATATCTCCTTTAACGACATTATGAAGGCGAAAGTGGAGTAGTGATCAGTATATAGTAGACTTTTGAAGGGAGTACTTTTCTAAAGTAGTCCAAAGGTTATATCAACAATAGTCTAACTGAGAAACAAGAAGGTAATTAAGAGTGAAGATGATATTAAGAGACAACACTTCAGAAGGGTTTTGAGGGGGTTTGGGGAGAAATTAGATCAGATTCAAGTTAGCTCATATACAACTAAGATATCATTTTTTCTCAGCATAAGACTTTTAAGGCATTAACATCTACCTCTTACAAGAGGATCCATCCATGAATCAATTGAAAAAAAGTAGCTAAAATAAAACAAAAAGTAACTAATTTGCAAGATAGAGTCGACTGTTACGTAATTGCTATTATTATTAACATTCCAATCCATTGAAAATAGTACTTCAATTGCTTTACAATGGAACGGAACTGAAGTTCAATGGAAAATAGTAGTTTAAACGCTTCTTATAAGTTGAAGAGGATGTTTCTGGGACGGTAGACCGAGTACATCAAAGCCTATTTCCATAATAAATTAAGCATGATTCATTACTTGCCAACATAAGAAACTTGTATTTGGACTAGGCCAACAAAAATAAACCTATTCTGACTAGGGTAAAGAGATCAGTAAATTTATTGAACACTCAACATTTTAAGCAATGGAACTTCGTTTCGTTTCCAATCTTAAGTCTATCCACACCACCTCAATGTGTCCTCTCGCGTGCCATGTAAATAGTATGATCAAATTACAAGTTGTCTTTGCATGCATCGAGATTATGTGGACAGGTTGGCTAGATTTCCTTTAAGCGGCGTTTTTCAATTTCAACACGCAAATTGCCCGTGTATTTATTTAGCGAATTACCATGAAACATAATTAAGATGTATGAATCCGAGAGCCATAGCAAATGTAAGTTGATTAAATCAAACGGCCAACAAGTATTTCCTGACACTTCCTAGGGAGGACGTATATATTGGTCTGAATGGTGGAATTAACTGGGCAATTAATTAATCACTCACGAAATCTAAAAGTAAAGCTGGACTTAGATTAACCTACAGCAAATTGGAAACACCACTTGTTTGACTAACTTCTAACTGAATGAAAAGTTGGCTTCAGGTATTCCGAAACCCAGATGCATAGGCATTCACAAAATCTGGGTATTGGAAGATATCATCCAAAATGGTGTCTGGACCCACTTGAACATTTTCTGGCAGCTCATTATTGTACACGACCGAATGCGAACTACCTCCGTTGAAACTCTCAAACGGTCCTGTTCCTCGATAGTAGTCAAGACTTTGATCAAAGTACTCATTTTTTAAGAACTTCTCGTTCTTGTTATTGCTCCTAAACCCATGTAGTGACTGGTTCACAGACATTTCTGATGCTTGTGTAACCATTGGATCTCTGGGAGAAGGAATCGAGCTTTTAGAGGAGTTGATGCTTTCAGAGGAGGATTTTGGAAAATACCCTTGAATGATCTCTTGCAACAAACCAGAACCAGCCGGTTCTTGCGGGAAAAACTCCATGTAATCCGCTTGGCCACTTGTCTCATCATAGCACCTAAATGCATGTTCCTGAAGATCCTCCTTGAAATGTGGAGATGTAGCAGAAGAGCTTGTAAACGTGTCAGATATATTTGGACCACTAGAATTACAACCTGAAACGTTGACATAAGAGAACTGATCACACAAAGGTTGATGATGTTGATGCTGATTGTGCAACAAAGGGCTTGGTGATGAAGTGTTGAGAAAATCCTGAAGTAGAAGCATGTTAAGAGCAGTACTCCTTTGTGGAACAGAGAAGTCTCTGACATTATTGGTATTAGCAAAAGATGGCAGAGATGGCCAATTCGAAGAAATAGTACTATAATGACGGTCTCTGAGAGAGGGCTGCGATTGTTTTGGGAAGTTAAACGGAGGGTTATAAGAATCATGAGTTGTGGAGTGGGGATCATGAGAAGTTGGGTACACGAAATTGGTTCGAGCTTTTAGACCACGCATGGCTCGGGCAGCACAATCGTAGGCACAAGCAGCTTCCTCAGCAGTGTCGAAGGTGCCAAGCCAACGCCTTTCTTTGGACTGTGGGTCTCTTATCTCAGCTGCGTAACGACCCCATGGCCTCCTTCGCACTCCACGGTACCTCATGGTCGATGTCACTCCATTACTGCCTCCACTCTCCTTCAGTGAGCGCTTGTTCGTAGCACTGGTAGCAGTGGAGGTGGTGTTGGTCGTCGTACCCTTCTTATGGTTCTCAATAATGGGATTCTGAAGCTGGTTATTAGCCTCCAGGGTGTGTGATGACATCCCATTAAGCCTCCTAAGTGCTTCTTCCATTTGAGAACGATAAGTCAAGAAAAAAGTGAACAGATGAATACAAAATCAGTTCTAAAGATTTTCAGGGTTTGACACTAGGCTCTGGAGGTGTGGGGTATTTATAGTCGATGCTCAACCCTCACTTGTAGTCTGTAGAAGCTTAGACGAGCACTAGAGAGCGACTGATATGCAAGATGGCCCGCATATGCACAGTTTCCGTCATCACATTGTCCAAAACGTGGAGAAGAGTGTCACTATATGCTAACGACTAGGATCTTCCCCTGGGCCACTAGTTCTCCAACGACACAGGATTGAGACTATTTCTTAACAGGGACAAGTAGGTGTCTTGTTGTTACTGCTTTGTTTCTAATTCCCTTTTCAACATTCTCGATTTCTTTGTGCAAGCATTGTGAAGTGTGCAAGCATTGTGAAGTGTGCAAGCATATGAAATTTTGTCGTCTTATAAAAGTCAAGTGAAATTATAAACTTTCTACAATTTAACATATTAAATTTTGTACTCTCAGAAGGGTCCAGTAAAATTTTAAATCCCATACAACTTAATTTTGAGTTTAATAGTTTTCCAATTTCAACTAAACTTTGAAGTTTATTTTAATTGCACAGTTTTTAACTTTCTGAAAAGAAATTAAGAAAGATATAGAAATTAGATGATACAAACAGTTAATTAATATATGAAAATTGTTCACATTATCTTAATCAAAATCTTGAATCATAGTTACAAAACTATCTCCCACTCTTAATTACAATTAATCTACATTTAATTAAATTACATATAATTTCGATCTCCTTCGATGCTTTTATATTTATTATTTTAATCTAAATTTATAAATAATTTGTTATATCCAATTAATAGTTAATTTAAGGAGGAACTATATTATTTCATCTAATTAATTTTACGAAATTAAATCTTTTAAAATTTTTAAGACTGGAATGAATTATATGCTAAATTTGAAGGATCAAATGAAAATATCTTTTAAGAATTATTTTATGGATGTTGCCAAATGTGACATGCCCTGCCTTAGCTAATCAACTTTGTCCATTTTCTTTGTGAACATTTTGAACCGAAAATCAATAATAAAATTGACTTGGAGCAATTGGATTAGTAAACTTGCTGTCTATTGTTGTAAATATCCACCGAATTATCCTCCCATATTCAAAAGGTGAATGTAAAGGAAAAAGAAGATGGAAAAATCTAGTATGGCTCCCATGACAAACCTTTGTCTAAACAAAATAACATGAAGAATTGTATTTGTACCCCCATCTCTTCGGATATGTTATGCTAATAACTTGACAGATAACAAGAGATCTTTTAGCTTTTCTATGAAATTGATGATTTTAGGAGCCAAATGCTCTTGCCAGCTGTGACCTCTATAGCAGAGTAATTGCATTCGGCTATTTCCAAGAGCAATCAAAGATGGGGAAGTTGGGGGTAGAAAATACAAAGGCAAGGATTGTGGTTTGGCTTTGTGCAGTTATGATTGATGTGAGCATCGTGGATCGAAGATTTTAATGATAAAGGAGTAATTATAGCCTTCTTTTCATACGTCCTTTCCTTGGAAATTATAGAAAAAATCAAGGCAAGTTCTCACTTTTTAAGTCTCTTTCCACATATCCCAACAGTAAGAAAGAGTCAGACTTTCCAGGCAGAGAAGATAAAAGTTGCTTTGCTTTTCAAAAATTTTCCCTGCAGTTTTGTCTAGGGAAAGTTGAAGGACATACCATACATACTTTCTTCTTATTATGGTAGTTTGTAAATCATATCATTCTGAATGATTACACTGGCGGCGCTCAGAAGTTGTTCCTCCCAATTGGGTTTCTGTTACTATCCCTTTTCATTTTACCACTTCTTGAACTTAATTCATGTGGAACATTTTCTGTAAGGCCTCTCAATGACTGTTTCTGTAACTGGTTAATTAGTCATGGTTTTAGGGTTTCAGAAACCAAGGTTTTTTTTAATGGTCACATGGACTTGTCTGTGTTATATAGGTGGGTCTTTAATCAAGGGGAGGTTTTAGATAGGTTCTGTTGGTAGCTAGATGGTGACTAAAGTTGTTGATGGCTAGTGTACTCTTTTGGGTCAGAGAAAAATGAGGAACTTGTCTACTAACCTCGATACTTCTTTTCGTTCTCATTCCTCTAACTTGATCATTAGATTACAACTGTTAACTAGTCTTCTTTAGGTACTTCCGTTACTTTCCGAATCAAAGCAATCCAGAGCGTTGAAGATTAAGAAATACACTGAATTGACAACCATTTTTTTTATTCATAATAAGTTTATACAATGATAAGCGAATCGCACCTAAAATAGAAAAACATATACTTAAGATACAACGTTTAAAATCACCCTTCCCAGAGATTTTACCCAATCTGTGGGATACCTTCAGATCAAGCAAAGGAACTCAACCCTCCTTTGGTAACCTTATTGCTACTTCAAGAACAGAAGATACTCTAACGAAAGTTTAGAATTTTCAGTAGGAGTAGCTAGTGTAAAAGTATATTTTTAGTCGATCATTACTACACTTAGGCTTTCGTAGCAAACCTAATATCCAGAGGATTTCATGATCAAGAACATGCACGTATCATATAAGCCCATGCGCGCATGGATATCTGATAGAATCCCAGCAGCCAGTTTCCTTCAACATCCAGTTATATATCAATCACTTGATAGAACTAGTAGTTGTCGTCATGTTTAAAGAAAGTTGACCCTAAAATAATACATGAGAGAGAGACAGAGAAATGGCGGTGAAGAGTTTGCAGAAAGGATGAAACAGCAAAGATTTTTAACGACAAGAAGAGATATTGTCAGAAGAAAATAGATCGAATAGCGATTAGTTTTTTTTTTCTTCCTTTTTTCCAGTGAAAATGCTGGCACGCACCAGAATGTAAAGTATGTATATGTCAAAGGAGGATAGGGGATAATAGGGAATGTCTTTTAACACTCTTTATACATGTCATATCAACATACAGCTCGTTTCTGTATTTTTTTTTTTTTTTTTGGGTAAATCGTCTCTGTATCTTTTCCTCATGGACGTGAGAAGAGAAATGAAATAACCCTTTTCTCCAGTTCAGAATTTGTCGAGAAAATCGATGCGTCAATGGATTTTGTCTTTACTTGTAATAAAATGCCGACACAACACAATCTCGGGTAATGTATATCTTCTGATCTGATAAGAAAAAAGGTCATGGGGCCGAAGAGGTTGAAGAAAAAGGCAAATTCTTCTTTACAGTAGATAGTTCTTTCAACGATTACGATAAGAGATTTTGTAAAACAAAATAAAGGATATGCATTTGACTTGGTTGATGTTATTACTTTTGTAGTAGATAGTTTTTTCATCGATTACGATAAGAGATTTTGTAAAACAAAAGAAAGGATATGCATTTGACTTGGTTGATGTTATTAATTTTGTAGTAACAGTAAAATGAAGAGTATTAGTAGAAAAGCTAATTAAACTGTAAATAATCTTGTAAGTAACTTGTTTTAAAATATATAATATAATGCTTGGAATAGAGAACAAATATACAATTTTACATTTGTTCCAAATTTGATAAAAAGTTAATTTGATCAGTAGAGACTATTTAGTCAGCATATAAAAATAGTCAAAACGAATGATTTAGTATATGTGAGTTGGATTTAGTTCCTAATTTGCATTATTATATTCAAAGATAAATAAAAATTTAATAATTTTCAGGTCAATATCCCTAATATACTTGAGTGAAGTGAAAGCTTAAAGATTTTTGGAGACTTTCTTTTCCAATTTCTTAACTATTTGGAGGAAAACATGTCCAATGTCTAACGGTTCCAACAGTGACTCCGCCCACCAGCCTTACACACAACCAAATAGTAGAGTTCTGACATACGAGCATGATTTAACCAAGGAGCTCTCAAGCTTTCATTAAAATCCACACAGCAACAACCCTCTCTTAGGGTTCGTACACCACTGCCATATCCATTTTAATCCTCTCTTTTCAAATGCTCAGAAGATGCGCTTTTAGGTTCTTTCTTTATGCCACTTGAGGCTCGAACTTAATTACTTGAGCCACCTCTCCGGGGTGGGGGACTATTGCCAAGTCTCTGCAGATATGATCGCTTCAAATTAAATCTTAGCCATTGGATTAATTATCAAATACACATTACATCTGATTTATCATTATATTCCATGTTTCTTGACGTGGAAACTGAAGGGTCAGCTCATCAACCTGAACCTACGAGCAGTGGATTGGACTCCATGGCAGAGCAAGTCAAATAGATAGAGTCTTGGGGAATCCTAGCAGTTGCAACCCTTAACCAGTAGTAAACTTTATTCCCTCCACAGCTCGACACAGGAGGTTATTCCAAGAACCATCCATCTTACTTTCGATAGTCCGACCTTTTCAAGATCCAAAAATATCGAGGCAAACCCTACAGGTCTAAGAAAACTATGTCTAAACTCATACATGCAATTAAACTTAGAAGAATTCAATGTAATGATATCGCCAAATCTCCCTCTTTAGAAGAGTGATAATGGGGTATTAATTGTCACACTATCTAACTCTGACAATCAGCAGGTAGTGAATAATAAGTTGATGAGTTATTGCCCACTTGGAACTTGATATCCACAACGACAAGTCCGTACTCTGTAGCCAATGTGTAGTACACACGTGGCTGTTTCAGTGTTTAACGTGCCAGATAAATCTTTGGACGAGACTTGTATCAAGTATGGCTGTCGGGGTGGCTTCACGCTGCTTCTCGGGGCCAGAGTCAACCACAGACGTACGTTTCATTTGTAATACAAGTTTTAAACACAAAACCCACGAGCACATGCTAGTAAGGATTTTCTAGCTTTATATTTCCAGCTTCTTAATCAGACTAAAAGTGTCCGATATGGTAATGATGAAGCTTTTTTCCAGGATATGTCTGCGAGAGACAAACTCTGCTTTTGTGTGCGTGCGTGTAAAGAAGTGAGCACGCATGGAAGCCAATTGCAGCTAAGATTAGTGTGCACCAACATTTGCACCTATCCTATTCCTGCCAGTCTTCTTTGGCTCTTTCTTGTTCTTTTTCAGTGCGTATAGATTTTTAATTTTCATTATACTAAATAAAATCGTCAGGTTGGTTCTTCATTAATATGAAAGAAGCACTAAGTTAGGATCCAGGGCTGTGATTACAATTTCATATAAATTACAAAACCAGCAATCGTAATAGTCTCTATCGATCGCACTAGCTGCAAGCTGTAATAGAGTACTATAGCAATGTATGTTTTTCACAATCAACCATTTTAAACATTTTTGTGAACTAACTTGTTCAGTAAAAAAGTGACTTAAGTTTTTCCATGAAATATACTGTTAAGCTCTTGTTCCTCGGAACTAGCAATATATATCTATATTATCTGTTTTCGCTAGATATTACTGCAACGTGATCTTAAGATAGTACAAAACAACTATTTTTAACTTTATATGACGATATATATATAAGAAGTTTGAACTTAGCCAGACGTAGCCTCAATGAGTTAACCTACTTATGTTATTGAGGATTTAATAAGATTCAATTATGATGCAATGAACTGAAAAGCATTAAGTTCTTCTTTGCTAATGAACAATAAAAAGGTGGGAATGGAAAAAATTTTGAAGTTTTGATTGTTTGGTAAGAAGTAATAAAAATTAAATGATTCTAAATTTTTATTTTTAACAACAAAGTGTGAGTATACGAGAAAAAGATAGAATATAATTTTTGATATTATTAAAAAATTATCAGGATATTAATTCTTATTTAAATATTATTATCAAAATTAAATATTTTTATATTTAATTTTTAATAAAATTTTTATTTTATTTCATTAATGTTATATATCAAGTAAAGCAAGTGTTTTAAGACTTTTTGATTTTATTCTTATCATAAAATTATTTATAATTATTAAAAATTAATAATTTTGTTTAGGCATTTATAAATATAAAACATTTTGATTAATTATTTATAAAATTTATATGATAACTAAATATGAGAAAAAATTTCTTTAATATAAAATAACTTTTAATTTGTTTAATAACATTTTTAGTGATTACGTACCAAACACACATAATAGTAATTTTATTTCTATTATAATTTTTATTTATTATTTTGATTCCTTTATTACATATTAACAAAGGAGATGTAAAAATAAAATTATATAACTTCTCATTGAAGAAAGTTTATAGATCGTTATATGTAGAGAGAGATGTCTATTTATCAAATTAAGATTAATATACAAAAATTAAAGATAATTAATTATTAATAATGATTATTTTAAATTGATGTATATTAAATATCATTCTATAATACTGAAGTTATACATTATGTTTGCATATATAATGTAAAGTTAGTACATATATGTCTATGTATAAATATATAAAAATAAATTCAAATATGTTAAAATATTATATATAATGTGTAGCCACACTCACCAAAATTTATAGGACAATTTATAGTGAAAGTAACCAGAACTTTTAAAAGTTTTAATGAAAATATATGTAAATAATATATATAATAAAATTATGTTCACCATAATTTGATGCAGTAAATTTTAATAAAATAACTATAATTTTTGGAATAAATATATTATATTAAATAACAAACCCTCTATAAAATTGTTACTTTTTTATAAAACGATATAAATTTATAAGTATAAACATATTTAAGAAATCTCATATATATTATGACAAAGTTTTATATACTACTATATCTATATATATATAAAAGATTAACTTTGAGATACCTATTTGCTAACTCCTAAGTATCTAACAGTTTGTTAAATTTTGTATTAATAATTAATTTATTAATTTTTAATGCAACTAAAAAAGATGTATAATTTCAACCAATGCATAGTATAGGCATAGTACTAAATTATTAAAACTTTTTTTATGTCTTTAAAATATGAACTGTAAAGTTCCTGCAATTCAACAGGTCAGATTTCAAAGATAAAGTTCTACCTTAGATTTTTATTAGACGCATACTTATATTAAAAAATGTATTCCTTCAAACGTGTAATTGGATACTTACATATATATGATTCTTTTTGTAGAAGTTTCATAATTATGAGTCTTTATAAAATAAGTGACATGTATATGAAATAAAGAAAAGGAAGAATGATAGTTACTTCAAGGTCAAGAGATTATAATTATTTATATAAGAAAAAGAATGATAATTACTTAAAAATAAAGAAAATAATAATTATTTATACATAAAAATAATGACAATTGTAAAATTATCTTCAATTTATTTACTTATATATA
>JAOQMQ010000003.1:8421937-8434662 GCA_027563845.1 Erythroxylum subrotundum
AGGAGACTGAATCGAGAGGGGGAGGGGGGGATTTTGGAGGGGACGAGGCGAGGGATCTGGAATTGGTGTGTTAGGGTTCAAGTTTTCGGAAGGGGGGGGGGGGATGGAGATTAGGGCTTTTTGTGATAGTTGAAGAAGAAGGATTAAGGGATGGAGGAGAGCAAGGAATCGGGGGAGAGGAAGAAGAAGCCATAGCTGAGGAGTGGACCATCTCCACCGTTAGGAAGACTCGCTCGCCGGAAAGCTCACATGTTATTAGTCTTTCAAGTTGTTAGATAACTCTGCTTGTAATTCATCTGATAGGGAAAGGCTTGTAGGATCTTGGTGTATGGAGTAAGCCTGCTGGCTTGGGTTTAGTTTTTAGCCTTCCATTTTATGGGTTTTCTCGTCAAAAAAATCTAGACACTACAAAAGAATATCTAACAATTTTCAATCATTAATACAAGTATTTAATAACACATCATACAGAAAGTTAACATCTTTTTCCATGACCAAATAATACTAAAACTATAAATAATCCACACTAAATATTTCTTTAAGTTTATAATGCAACTATAATATATTAAAAATAACATGTATGTTCTCTCATCCTGCACAGCATTATAGAGTTTTTTAGTTTTCTTCCATCAACAATAATTTCCTTTACTATCTTTGCATGTAGGTATAAATATAATCACGCATCGACAAATTATATTTCTTTGAAATATTTGTTCTAACAACGAAAATATATTTGAATTTGCATATTTAACTTTGATAATATTTAGTAATGAGGTATTTTTTATTATTGTTATTGTTATTATTTTTATACTAAAAGAATATAATATTCTTTGTTGTTGTTCATATTCTATTTTAAAAATAAAGATTTAATTTTCTTTTTGTGTTAGTCCAAATTATTTTATTTAAATTGATAAATATCTTTTTTTTTATAAATTTGTATAGGAAAAAGGTTCCCAGATAACGCCTGGCAAAGTGGAAAACTTAAAAATCACGTCATGGAATCTGAATTACGCGTAGCACTGCACCCAATATGCCACTTGTTATCAAAGAAGTGAAGGAGGGGAAGGTCTTCATTTGTCCAACTTGGAACCACCCAATCTCCGCCAAAAACGGAGGGGATGTTGTCGTTTTGTGGCAAGTTTCAAAAGCGGCCCTCACCAGACCAGACTTTTTGTTGTGGAATCTTTCTGGGACACAATCTTGGGACCCCCCTTAAGTCTATCGTGTTTTTGATGCACACCTAGACCTTTGGTATGTCTGGTTTTCTTGGTCGTCTGATTATGATAATCAGCATACAGTGGCCGCACTGGGACCACGTACCTGAATGCCGGCTCTCTTTGCCTTCTTAAGTATAGAACATATATAAAGTTTATTTAGTCGAGTCATATCATAAACGACAAATAAGAAAAAGAGTACAAGTCCAATTGGTTACACTTGATTAGAAATTTATTAGTGACTTGTAAAACCTTGAATAGGTATTTATTTCTAGCTGGTCAAAGTCGAGGAACCTTCAATTATTTGTGAGGCCTGGAAAGATTGACCCTCTCCAAGTCCTGAGGCCTTAACTTACAATACTACTACTCCATTTTTAAAGGGGACCAACACAGAGAGGTAACTCTAAATGGTGGTCCCTTTTCGTGGTTGATGAGAATCTACGGCGTATGACCTGCTCTGAATTATGTTATACGCATTGAACGTTTCGTATGACCTGTTCTGAATTATGTTATACGCATTGAACGTCGAAAACTTGGACCAAGACGGCTTCAAATGAGATGCCTACAACTATACAGTATGATGTGGAATGGACTGATTACAACTGAAAACGTATAATGACACAAGTTCGCCTCGTGGAATCTGGGATATTCTTATAATAATATTATTATCAAAATAACATATTATGATATTTTATATTAATTTATTTTGATTCATTGATAATTTTATTCCTATCATAAAAATCATTAATAATTATTTAAAATTTAATATTTTTATAAATCATTGAAATTTTTTATTTTTATTTATAAAATAGAAAATATTTTTAATTAATTATTTATGAAATAAATCATATAATAACTAAATATGAATAAACAATTCTCATTATTGTTTTTAATATTTAATACTAAATATTAACATGATTATTAACTTTACTTAATGCTATGCCAAACTCGCATAATTAATAATTTTATTCCTATTTTAATTTTCAAATTTCATTTCCATTCATATTTTTTAATCATGATTTCTTCGTTATTGGCAGTACGACTCTGGTGCCATTCCCATATCCCTGTTCGACGGGATTGACTTTTGTAATTGCACTATTCACAAAATTTAAGGTATGTCACACAATTTTGCACCTTGAATTGAAATCTCTAACGTGTAACTAGGAACCATTCTTTATCATAGTAACTCCAGTGTTTCAAATTATGTGAATATTCATTCAGGCTTTATTTGGCAACCAGTATATTCATTAACTGATTCTATCAATAATTAATTGACAATCAATTATATCAATTGATTTGATCAGTAAATAATATCAGTTATTTATTTACAAATGTTCGATAAAATTAATTATTTAATATTTACTATTTATAAGTAAAATAAATTAAGAGCATGAATTAAAAAAAAGATTTAAGTTATCTTGCTCTGTTCTTACCTATACCGCACTGATACTTTCTTTTTTAATATTATTTGACTGCAAGAATTAGAATTTTTAACTCTCTTGGGATCTATTCCAAACTATTCTAATTTCTAGTTCTACTTGTTCCATTTTTGGATCACTACTACTCACTGTTGATACTGACACGTCATTTTCATATATTTCCGCTAATATACATCATTTTCTAAATACTATATTGTTAAAGGTTATCCTAAACTTTTTACCAAGTGCACAAAACTTATAAAAGTCACCATTTTCATATTTATCACCCTTCAAACCCAGCTACATGTACCATATCTTGATACTATTATTTTTCTATCCTAAAGATTGAGAGACAATCACCAATCATATTATTGTAATTTTCCATTAGGATATAGATGTCATGCTGTAATTTTTATTTCATTACATTCGACACACCCTTTACTGCCTTAAGCTACTGATCGTTACCATAAAACTTATACCTTTAACGGTTAAGAGTACCCATAAAAATCAAAATTTATTGAATCTCAATAATATGCTAGGCATTCAATATTCTAATGACTTTATAATCCGATAGTATCATTCCATTATTTAACAGATCAAAACCAATCTTTATTAAAAGTCATATGATAAGACGTATCACTATTTATCACCCACAATTTTAAAAATTAGATTTGCTTACAATCAAAGTATCATTGCCTATTTCATCCTCTTCATTGGAACCTTTTATGGACTACAACAATACTTGTTTTGTCATCTATTGTCTTTTTTTTTATTATTTTTCTTTGAATTATTTGAAGGTCCAAATATTTAGAATTCAATACAATTGGTACAAAATTTTAGAGTAACTAATGAAGGATTTATTGTTAGTTTGTTAATTATTATCAATCAATCTTTTAGCTAATATTAGCTGATGGTTCTTCAAAAACTTGTATCGTCGAACTCTTAGTCTGGAGAAGCTAAGGATCTTCCTCCAGCACTTCGAATAGGCAGTAAGGAGCAACCTCAATAGTGTTACCGTGTTAGAAATTAAGGAAGCACACGTACAATTTCAGTCTAAGTTTCCTGTACCAATCCCCATTCAGGAGAATCTTTGAAGTTGCTTCCTGCAACACATATATTGACTTGGGCCTGCTATGAGTTCCAGGCTTTGGTTTTGGAGCCTACTTTGAGAAGAATATATTGACTTGGGCCTGATATGAGTTCCAGGCTTTGATTTTGGAGTCTACTTTGAGATGAACTTTCAGACTGCTTTTTAGTACCCAAAACCTGCTTATTTATCTTAATAAATTACATATAAACGAAAATTTCTGATTACTTAAAATGTTTTTGGATAAAGGAAACTACTTCTTTAAACCCAAATAAATTGAAGATTTTGTCATCTCTGTCGGTTGGAGTATATTAGGTCAAATTCTCTCTGTTTGTTTTTGGTACGGACCCAAGGTATTTACCGATGAGAACTCAGTGGCTAATCCCTTCATTGATTTGTAGGCACCTCACGTGGTGAGACAGCTAGCTCAAGAATTTAAAGCTGCTTCATACCCAAATTCAAAGATCGAACTCTTAACTTTTAGTTAAAAATGGATGAGTCATGTTCATTCAACCACACCCCTTAGATTTAGGTCAAATTCTCATTGTCCGTCCCTAGTCCTTGCTCCAATCGTTCACTTCACAGCTAAAAATCAGCTAGAACGTCTTAAGTTTACACTTGATAGATTGGGTTAGGTTAGTCAAAAGACGCCAGCTTGCAAATATGGACAGGCTCTAAGTTCTGCTTCCCAAAAAAGTATAGAAAAGTTGAAGCTTTTGCTAGCTCACCATAATTTAGATAAAAAAAATTCTCTTTTACCGATTAAAAAACATTACTCTTATTTGATATTTATTTACAATGCCAAAAATACAAATGGAACAGATTAACAATATTATTAGAATTATATTTAAATAAAATTTCAATGAAGAATTTAGAGTTATAACTATAAAATCGTCCAATTCCAAATTCATTTACAAATTAATTAATAATTAGTACAATCAAATTTTTATTAAAAAAGTTAATTAGCATAAAATTTAGAGAACTATTGAAAAGCTCTTTGATTTATGAGCTCTATGCAAATTTTGTTTTGGGAGGGGAATCGGATAGCTAAAAAATTTATTTTGACTTGTAATGAGTGGAAACCAAAAGAAAAGAAAAGAAAAGGTTATTTTGTTCCTGCTCTTTTTGGATAAAAGGGATCTAAAATAGATTTTGTTTTCTCTTAAATATTGACTGCTAAATTTGTGGGTGCAAGACTTTGAGAGCTTCTCAGGAAGCACAAGCACCATTCATTTGAAGCCACCAAAGCTGAAAGCCAAATCACCTCTCACCTACCTGTAATCACAAAACTCAGAAGATGGTCTCCAAAAGTCTCCAATGTGCACTCTCCTCCATTCTTCCTCTACCACCACCTACTCCCTTTTTTCTGCCTCCTCCATATTCTTCCATGGACAGGAATCTTCCTGAGTAATTCCATATCCATATCTCTATTTTACCTCTTCTGTTGTATTCTCTCCAAAGCATGACTTCTTATTGCTGCCTACCTTCTGTAAGAAATGCTGTCACACCAGAAACTGTGCTGCTTCATAATCCTCACTTCTATCTAGCTAGAAAACGCTCATACGAGATCAAAAGAGAGTCCCCTATCTTCAAGCCTCAGCAGACACAAATCAAGCCTTTTCTTCCCCTTTTGAGACTCAAGAACTCTGGATATAAACACCCTTTTGCTAGTCTATCATCTTTTGCTGAAGCTGGAGGTGAAGAAGAGAAAAAAGAAGGAATCAAAATAGAGAAACATCAAGAAACAGTGAAAATCCATGACAATGACTCAACTGGAATGGCTCAGGCCTTCGGTATCTCTTCAAGAACAACCTCTGCTATATCCATATTCATAGCATTCGCTGCTCTTAGTCTTCCATTCTTCATGAAGTCTGTGGTTCAGAGTTTGGACATAAAGACTAAGATCTTATCATACGCAACACTCTTGTTTGGTTTCTATATGGCTTGGAATATAGGAGCCAATGATGTGGCCAATGCCATGGGGACTACTGTGGGTTCTGGGGCATTGACGATCCGGCAAGCGGTGTTAACTGCGGCTGTTTTGGAGTTCTCTGGAGCATTGTTGATGGGCACACATGTGACAAGTACAATGCAGAAGGGAATTCTTGTAGCTAGTGTGTTCCAGGGAAAGGACACTCTGCTCTTTGCTGGTTTGCTCTCTTCTTTGGCCGCTGCTGGTACTTGGTTGCAGGTCTACTTTACTTTGCCTCTGTTTTTTTTTCATCAATCTCTTTATTTATTAGATCGCTTTGTGGAAGTCATGAATTTCTATTGAATCTTTGCATCTTTGTTAAAGACGCGTAATGAATAATTTTTCTAACGGCTCCAGATTTTTCAGCTATGTTAGAAGTGTGGAATTTCTCCAGTGAATGTGGAAAGTTTATAATTTATACGCAAATCACCAATTACACCGATACTCTATATTTTTTAATTAGATAATGCCACTTAGAGTCGGGGATATATGCTCTTGATTGCCAGTCATCTGTTCTCTATTTAACAGTTTCTCAAAGTCTGCCGTTTTTGTACTTGCTCCCTTTCCAATAGAGTCGTTATCTAAACCTCGAGTGGAGTGATGGGGGTATCTAAATGCACTTGGTAGAACTTATTGGGTTGGTACCAAAGCATATGTTGTCTGTCATTACTCATTAGTTCCAACTTATGCCACACGAGACAAAAGAGAAGGAGATAACAGTAAGTGTCTATGCATGAGGTTCCTGAGAGAAAGTCTTGCAAGTATCAACAAAGAAAAAGGTCTGTCATTTATTATAGTAGTTCCAATAAAAGTGAGGAAAAGATCAGAGAAGTCTGTCAAAAGCTACCTCTTACTCATAAAAATTTGCCAGGTATATGTAACTACAGATAATTAATCTGAAATTAACAATCCAGGGGAAACTGAAATTTCGCATATGATAGACAGATGCCTTTTATGGCCAGTAACAGTAAAGGCTACAAGGTTTATCTTAAGCATTATAGTCCTATCTCCTCTTATGGTGATTGAATTTATTCCTTTGTCCATTTTCGTTGACAGGCAGCTCTTCAATGTGATTTCTGCTAATCTGTACTCTTCTTGACGTTTCTAGGTAGCATCTTATTATGGTTGGCCCGTCTCTACTACACACTGTATAGTGGGATCAATGGTTGGATTTGGTCTTGTCTATGGAGGTGCTGGTGCTGTCTTCTGGGGGTCCCTAGCGAGAGTAACATTATCATGGGTTATCTCACCAGTAGTGGGAGCATTGGTCTCCTTTCTCGTCTATAGATGCATTCGTAGGGTATGCTCTGTCTTTCAGACTTGAAGCTGTCAATCTTGAAATATACTCAAGTGTATTGTGTGGAGAAAATTATTGGTTTGTCTGTAAAGGGGGAATTACTGCTTAAACGCTTTCCAAAATCGTTTAAAGTGTCTAATGTTTCATCTAAATCACAAAGCTAGGTTGTTAGTCTCCAATTTCAAAACTACTGCTCTGAATATTTACACTTGCTGCAGTTTGTGTACAGTGCTCCAAACCCGGGACAAGCTGCAGCTGCAGCTGCACCGATTACTGTCTTTCTGGGTGTGACTGGAATATCTTTTGCAGCATTTCCTTTAAGCAAGTCCTTTCCTTTGGCCCTGGCACAGGCTCTAGCCTGCGGTGCAATTGGTGCAGTCCTTGTTAACCAAATCATCCGGAAACATCTCGGTCATTTACTTGTGAAAGCTACTACATCACAGCCTGAACCAAAAGAGACTGCAATCCAGAATAAACAGATAGGCTTTCTCTCCGATTTTGCGGGGCCAAAGGGTACCGAGCTGGAGATAGTTTATGGGGTTTTTGGATATATGCAGATCCTCTCAGCCTGCTTCATGTCATTTGCCCATGGAGGTAATGATGTCTCCAATGCTATTGGTCCTTTGGCTGCTGCATTGGCTATCCTTCAAGGTGGTGCCACTGTATCAGGGGTTGTCGTTACAATTCCGAATGATATTCTTGCATGGGGTGGGTTTGGTATAATAGCCGGGCTAATGATGTGGGGGTATAGAGTGATAGCAACAATTGGGAAGAAGATAACAGAACTGACACCAACCAGAGGATTTGCAGCTGAGTTTGCTGCAGCCTCTGTGGTTCTAGTTGCATCAAAGCTGGGACTTCCGATATCGGCAACGCATACTTTGGTGGGTTCCGTTATGGGAGTAGGTTTTGCAAGAGGTCTAAATAGTGTAAGATCAGAAACCGTGAAAGAGATAATAGCTTCATGGGTGGTAACTATCCCAGTTGGTGCAGCATTTTCAGTTTTTTACGCGTGGATCTTGACCAAGCTTTTGTCATATATATTGTGAGTATACATTTTGCAAGATGAAGATGAACAGATTGATGTATGTGAGTGATCAAAATCACCTCTGAAAAATTTGTGGAATGATGGCGTCTTTTTGAGCTAATGTGATATCCTTTTGAATGGAAGTCACATCCTTCCTAGGAGACAAATCAAAATGGACATTGTTCTTATCATGTTTAGTGCCTTTTGTTCTTGCATTTTATTACTTAATACAAGCTGTACGTAGTATAGTTCTCAAGCCTGCCATGCAAGAAGCAAACATGAGAAAAGGAAATATTGGGGATATCAGTCATTCTTCTGAAACTGCTCTCTTCACGGAAATATGATGCAAATTCACGCTTTGATGGCTGTTCTAAATTCTATAATACAGACAGATCAATCCTGAAAGAAGCCTAACTTGTATTGCCCCCTTTTTTTTGTGTGTTTTTCTCCTTTTACTTGTCTTTTAGAACAGTTGTACAGGTTTTGAACAAGAAAACTGCATGTTTAAGGAATCACCTATCCTCGATTTAGGAACTGTGTGAGCTGGTTCTTGTAGTAGTGTTATGCCTGAGAAAAAGAAACTGAAGCAGTAACAATTGTTGATGAACAAAAACCTTAGAAATTGGAAGAATTAGTTATAAATTCAACCTAGAAATTAGGTCCTCAGAAGAAATGGCACTTAAAAGCGCAATTACAGTCTATTATTTTGGACCATGTTCTCTGGCAAAAACCTCAGACACAGAAAAAGAATCGATTGGGAACTGTTAAAAATTGAGGAACAATAACTGCATGCAAGGATCAATACCAACATGGGTAGGCATGTCATGTCAGGTATCTAACAAGGTTCAGGAGAAAGTTCTTCTACAGAAGTCAGGCTAGGCTCCCAGCCTGATCCGCGGAAAATCCTTGTCTTGGGAAGAGGCGGTACAAAAGGCTTCTTGGTTCTAACTCGCTTTTTCACTGAACATCTTGACCATCTGTCTTTGGAGGCATAAAAATCTTTTGCAGAACAGAAAGATTCATCTGACAAATCCTTGTTATCATTCCAGGTGATATTCACATCTAACATATCATCAGCAGGTCCCTTCAATTTTTCGTCTTTCTCCTTGTGTTTATGCTTCAGTTTTCTTACGGTGCTAGATGGAATCATAAGATACTTGAGACCAGGCAAAAGATCTTCGTTTGCCTTTAAGAGGGATCCGTCGGGATCTTTGAAAACATCTGGCCGGGCAATACACATTCCTGGATACTTTTCCATTAACTGAGACGCAGGAAGAGCATGCTGGTATCTCTCCACTCTTCCACCAGCATGAATTATCCTGACGGAAAAATCCTTTGACGATCGGCATAAGTCCAGTGATACCGAAGCTCCTCCTAATTTTTTTTCCTTTATAGCGTCTTTCCTGCCGTCCCGATTTAGGCGTAACAACTTAGCGCAGACCTTCAGCATAGCTGGGAATGAGAAGCTTTCGGATCCAAGCGTTTCATCCTGATAAAAAGAAAAAAAACTGGTAGAAAATGCTTGGAGCATTGTGCTCACTTTACATATTTATTCATTGACAGGATGGACATGGCCGGCTGCTTCTAATATAGTAGTTTCCTCCATTCGATTGGATGAAACCGAGGATTGAGACTTCGGACACGTAAGGTAATAGAGAAAGATATGATTTCCTCTTTTATATCCTTGATTGTTAAAATCAAAGTCCCGAAGAAAGAAGTAAAGCCCATCCAGCACATTCTGATTCTGATGGCACATCCTCTTGCCGCTATCATACTTCCGCAAACCAGATAAAAACTTGTGTTCTAGCTTCTTTGTCCGCTTGCCGATCCAATTGTTTCGAAGAAAGGCACAAGCTAATTTTTACGGGACAATATTTTTTGTCCAGTTTTATATTGTTTTATTTTGTCTAATGAATCTCAACTATTTATTTATGCTGGTCTCATGTTTATTTATGCGGGTTCCACGCGAAACCTACATAAATGAATGACTGAGATTCATGGAACATAATAAGATACCATAAAATTGGACAGAAGATGTGGACTTAATTTTTACATTCTTCTTGAGCCGCAGCATAATTAGGGTGTAACAAAGAAACTAAGAAAAATGTGTTACAGTCACATAAGAACAATTTTATTACTCAACCAACGAAATGGAAATAACTTAAAAGAGAATTGAACTGCCAAATAAAATTAATGAAAAAAACCTTCTATTTATACTAAAAATTTCAACCAACTTTACTAGAAGAGTTGACATATTCCTTATTTTACTACTCCCCAAAAATAACTCGTAACACATGGTAGTAAGTTGAACTAATTTGTGATATTCCAGGTTAGTGCAAACTTATTATCAATAACACTAAACACTTTTTGAAAAATTCCAAGATTGACTTCGACAAGTGCTTTAGTAAACATATATGCAACTTGATCTTTAATCCTCATTTTCTACAACTTAATGTCTTGAGTTAACACCTTCTCTTGAACAAAATGAAAATGAGTTTCAATGTGTTTTAAACACTAGATTTCCAAATAAATGGGAATTGAATAATTGAGAGTATAAACTATTAAGTACTTGTTACATACTCTGCCTTATAGCTTGGAAGAGCTACAATAGATTGTTTCCTACTACACTAGTACGTAGAATATCACAATGTCTTTGTTGAGGCCATATAATGTCTTTTTGAGCTGACACATATAATCAAGAAACTCTTTGGAAATAAATCCTTATGTTTGTTCCATAAAAATATCATGATTCAACTTTCCATAAAGAAAAGTATATTTTTTTACATCTAGTTTCTAGTCTCTACTAGCAACAAAAGAAATAATTGTTCGAATTGTTACCATTTTATCAACAAGGCTGAAGTTTCATTATAATCCTGATCATATTGTTGATAGAATCTATGATCAACAAAATGAGCTTTGCACCTATCGATTGTACCATCAACTTTTTTTTTCTTCAAAATTTAACCACTTACAGGTTACTAAATCAACATCCATTGGTTTCGATACAAGCTCTCATGTGTCGTTTTTATTTAAAACTAAAATCTCTTCCTACATTACATCTTCCTATTTAGGAATCCCTTTTGCTTCATTATAAGAGTTAGTGTCTTTTTCATATAAATCTCCCATGAAAAAAAAAGAAAGAATAGAAAAATGATTTACTTCATATTTATTAAGATAATCAGGTCGCTTTTTTTATCTCGTCAATTTTCTTATGATAACCTTGATATCTTCTTCTACTTGAATGTTTCCATCAAATGAAGTAATATTGCTTCCCTTATTATTGACTACAAATCATTAGGAGAAAGTGTAAGATCAAATGTTCCATTGTCTTTAATTGCATCAAACTTATAAGATGATACTTCATTGAACACGACATCTCGAGAAATGATAAACTTCTTTATTTCTGGATTCATACATCTCCATCCTTTCTTATGAGTGTCATAACCAACAAAAATGAATTGCTTGACCTTTGGGTCAAACTTAGTTTGATTGTGTTTCAATATATGAATGTAACAAATGGACCAAGAAAACTAAAAAAAAAACTCATACTAGGTTTGCAATGATATAATAATTCGAAAGGAGATAATTTTTTTCTTGATCATAAAAGAAAATGATTTATAACATATGTAGCAATATGAAACGCTGCAGCCCACAATTCTCTTGGAAGATTCTTTGCATGGATCCATGACAAGCATATAGATGTTAAATGAGCTAACTCGTGCTCATCAACCCTATTTTATTGTGGAGTTTTTGGACAAGTTATTTGATGTTAAATCCCATGTTCTCCATAAAAAAATTAAAATTGATTTGACATGAATTCACCTTCATTATCAATGTGTAAACACTTTATTGGTAGCTTAACTTCTTTCTTTGCATCATGTTTGAATTGGAAAATTTTGAAAAAATCTCACTTTTATGTTTTAATAAATAAACTCAAGTGAATTGAGAAAAATCATCCACTACAATCATTACATAATGGAAACCAGTGTAGCTAGGTGTTTTTATTAACCCTAATAGATCTACATGAGCTAACTATAATGCAACAATCATTCTATGCTCATAATTTAGAAAAGGAAGGTGATGAGACTTTCCATATTGAAAGTTAGGAAAAACATCATTATAATAAATACCCTTTAAAACATGAATGCTGTTGGATCCCGAATTTTGGTGAAAATTAGAAATATTAAAATGAATTTAAATGAGTTTTTTTGTATATGAATTGTGTTATAGATGTTATTGTGCCTTAAGGAAATTGATGAGAAAAGAAATTGATTAGTTTTGATGACCTTGATATTTGAGCAGATTAGTTTTGGTTATGAAAGTTTAAGTGAATGAGATGATTAAGATGATTGAAATGGAAGTTGAAAAGCAAGAAATGATTAGTGAAAGTGTTAAACTTTGGAGAATTAAGAAAGATTGACTTTTTGGAGTAGAGAGTTGACTTTTTTATTTAGGCAGAATTTGAGAAAATGATCTTCATGAAAATTTTAGCTTCTGTCGAAAGCTTTCTGTCGTCATAAAGTATGACATTTTTCGATATCGGGATTGAAAGTTATGATCTTTCAAAGTTAAGGTCATTTTGCTTTGCTCTTAAAAATGCTCATAGGGTAAGTTTGTGTGTACAGTGTTTTGAGGTAAATTATGTACTGATGTGGTTTGAATTGGAGCAAGTAACCTTATGGAAAGTTGTAAAGGAAGTTTATAGCTTTACAA
>JAOQMQ010000003.1:8434762-8449555 GCA_027563845.1 Erythroxylum subrotundum
GACACTGGAGCTCCGATTTCGGACTCCCATAAGTTCACGGCTACACCGGACCGCTATGCGGGAAGGTGTAGTACGTTTCGTTCACGGCTGCACAGGACCGCTATGCGGGAATGTGCAGTACGTTCCGTTTTAGACCGAACCAAACTATTTTGATGTGTTATATGTTTTTGATTTGTTAAGATGTTATGCATTTCTATGTGAGGCATTCATGTTTCGATTTTAATTATGAATTGTGAAAAGTTTTAGAATTTCGAGGAATGAGAAATTGAGGTTTCTTTCAACCGTGAAAGTTTGGGAAATTGTTTATGAATGTTTTGAAAAAATGGAAAAGTTTGAGAAATAAGCATTTATGAATGATTTGAAAAAATCGAGGATTTATGAGAAATAAACATTTGATGATTTTCCTACCGTGAAATCTTACAAACCGAAAATGAGTTTTACAAATATTTTTGCTTATTGTTCAGTTATAAATATGTTATCCATGAGCGTAAGCTCACTCCCCTTTATTCTCATCCACGGGTGATGAGAAGAAGATCGGATAAAAGAAAGTGAAAGTTTTTGTTTGTATGCATTGATTATGTATATATATTCGGATTTTGGATATTAATGTTGTATTATGGCTTAGAAATGACATTATTATTTTGTAAGTAGTTATTTCATGATGTAAAGGAGTTATGGATTTGTGTATAGAAATGATGATAATGATTGTGTTGATGGTTGTGAATATATTGAAGTGCTTTTGTGTATGATTTGAGTTGGATGAAGTTTGTAAATTTTGGCTAGTGAAATTTAAGGGGAGATGCTGTCAAAATTTTTCAAATGGGAAATCGATTTTTGCTTTGTATAAGATTAAAGGATTAGTAAGTTATTGTGTAAAGTGATGATTATGATTATGATTTTAAAAAAATCAAATGAATTGAGATGTTGGTTGAGGGTGAATTCCAATTTGAGCAATTGAGGTGATTTGTATGAGATTGATAAGAAATAAATAAAATGAAAAAGAAGGAAAAAAAATTTATACCGATTTGGATTAGATTAGACTGAGTAGTCTTAGGGTTTCCAACGCAAGGCTTTTCTAAAGTTTTAGCTTTCGAATGTCGGAATTTGTTTCGGTTTGACTCAAATTCGTTTTGCTTTCGATTCTTTCACCTTCTGTTTCCGAATCGGATTTGAGTCCGATTCGATTTGTTTTTCACTTTTCGATTTCGTTCTTCCGGTTGGGATCCGGTTTTGAGATCGGGTCCCAACAAATGAAATCAAGAAGTTTCTTCCTATAGATTTTTTTGCAACAATTAGTAACCAATATGTCTAAGATGAGCATGCTAAAGATTTGAGCTCTTATGTTGACTTGTCTTGACAACATATGCATCACTTATAGATAACACAAATAATGATTCTTTCTCTTTTTCTAGTAAATTATCAAGTTATTGAAGCCCTCAAAATTAATTTTGATTCTCTAACTTCTTGTAATAGTTGTGGAATGAGGTCGAATTCCAAGAGAACTAAACACTAGCTTCTTAATTTCAATTAATAAAATAAAATAGGAGGTTTTCATTTAATGAACTAATTAACTAAAATTAGCAAGAAATCAAAATAAATCAATTGAATATAAAAGTGAGAAATTCAAGAGTACTTAACTCCAATCTAAGGGAAAGATTTCATCTAATTGTAACATTGATCATTGGTCTAAAAAGAATAATTGTTACAATTCAAGTAGTTACTCCGAAACATATTAAGAAAGTCATAATAAGTTTCAAATTTTCCTAAATTAATTAGTTCAAAGTTAGCATCCAAAGCAAAACTTACCATCAATTGACTGGGTATGATACCATTCCATATCAATTAAATGACAGTAATAAACTTAGTGAAAAAGACTATACCCTAATTTAAATAATTGAGATAGTTGTAACTATTCAACTTAGTTTTCTTGTTTCTCATAATTTAATTATGCAAATTAATAAATAACTTATTTGCTATTTATATTAATCCTTCATGACAATTACGAAATATTGAATTCTTGGATATCTATAGAATAATTGACATTAAATTAATTTGTTAGATCAATCAATACTAATTATTCATCAAATATAATAATACATAACAATAAATACTTGAATTAAAACATGAATATAAGTTTAGAACAAAACCTCTCATTGTTACAACTAGAGTTTTGAATCCCTTTGAATCAGAATATGTGAGTTTAGCCACACATGTCTTAAGTTTCAACACCAAAAATATAAGAAAGATGAAAGATTGATAGAAAAATCAAAAGAAATGAAAAATAGAAGGTTGGAGAGCTGAAAGACGTCTCTCCCTCTTTCTTTCTTACTTAAACCCTAGTCTAGTTCTATCTTGCAAAGATTCGTATATAAAATAAATCAAAATCCCTACATAATAGGGATGGAAAAAAGTTTCCTAATTAAACTTCAACTCTTCAAGTGAATCTGACATTAAGTATTATCTTGCCTTATCCACTGCAGTAATCTATCCACTTTTTCCAAATTTTGTGATTTTTACTAATAATGCTCCAATTTGATGCAATCTTCACTTTTCATCTCCTAAAACAAAAGAAAAATTAATTTTCCTATTTAAGCACCAAAATATATCTAAAATAAAAGAGATAATTCTAATTAATATATCAAAATAACATCTTAATAGTAAAAAAATATTGGTCGTAATATGAATCACATTTGAAAGAACTCATCCATCATTTAAGCCAAAGAGAACATACCTGAATAAGTTATTTGAGAAATTGAAACAAGATTCCTTTTTAAACCTAGAGCATAATAAACATCTTTGATAAAAATGCCTCTATCACCAAAATTACCTTCTTTAAAATGTCCTTCTTCTATCATAAGGGATGGCAAAATTGGTCTGGCCTAGCTGACCCGATTTTGGCCTAGTTTGAACAGGCCACGGGCTGAGCCGGCCCATGACTTGACTATTCCTTAAAAAAGACGTCCTTTTGTTTCTTAAAAATATATATGACGGTCCACGAGCTGTGCCACGAGTCTACCAATTCTGGCCCTCTAGGCAGCGGACCATACGGGCTGAGGGTCAGGACGGGTCGTGAGCAGGCCGACCAACCTATTGACATCCCTATCTATTACAGGGCTCAAGGAATTATAAACTGTCATAATGACCTTTTTTTTTACAATGTGAATGAACATCGAACAACAAAGCGAAATTCCTTGTTGTATGATGAGAACAACTAGAATCAATAATCTACTCCTTATAGTTAACAAGAGCATTAACATTTATGAGTTTATCATTTTGGTGCACAGTAGAAATCACATTTATTGATTGACCAATAACCTCAATAGAAAAACACTCCTCCTAATTTGGTGTTTAGAGTCACTATGTTCATGTGAAACATTTGCTCCTATCTCTATTTTACTAAGGGACGTGAGAAACTTGAAAGCATGCTAAGAGCTTAAAAGATTGCAAATAATAGACATGGGATTAGATACATCTACGGAAATGTATCCAATAATAAAATACATTTATTAAGGGAAAATATTAAAAAAAGTGAAGAAATCTTGCTTAAGATGAAAAATGGACATGGAGCATCTATATCTAAGCATACACATAAATCAAATGCATATTCTTCATCCATTAGGCCTTACTCTAAAGGCAAGACTCATAGTTTTACCTACAACTCTTAATCTAAGCCTAAAAATCAATGTTCTTAAGAAAAAAGAGGCATAATTTTGAAGTAAAGACTTATGATATCATGACACATGTTTACATTCCTAATAAACATCAATTTAATCAAAGAAATAAGTCTCATATATATAATTATGCTAGGCCTTTTTACTACCCAAAAGAGCATTTAACTTCTTTAATATTTAAAAGAAGAAACCCTACCATTCATATATACACAAAAGACTAAGCAATGCATTTATACGTTAAATTCATAAGTTTCATTATTATAGCACTAATATATATTATTCATGTAATATGTTATATCACTTTTGTGGTAAGTATGGCCATATTAAAAAAAATTCACAATTTACAACTTTTAAAGGCAAAAAAAGTGGATTTGCACATTTGGGGACAATGCAATTGGTAAGATAATTAACATTGGCAACGTTGGTAAGGAAGATCAATGTATTATTGATACTGTGTTTTTAGTTGTAGATTGAGATAGTTGATGGATTAAGAACAATTTTGTTAAGTGTGAGCCAACTATATGACAAAAACAACAAAATATATTTTGAGGGGAGGTCATGCATTATTTCTAGAGTAGCTAACAATAACATTGCATTTTTTGAAAAAAGAGAAAGGAATGTCTATATAATTGATCTTGATGATTTCTCTAACTAAAATATGAAGTACTATTAGTCTATTAGAGAAGATACATAGATTTGACAAAAGAGGCTTGGACATGTAAGCATGAACATTATCTCTAAACTCAACTCTAAGTAACTTATTAGTAGACTTTTGAGGGTAAAATTTAGAAAATAAAAGATCAACGGAGTTTACCAAATAAGAAAATAATCTAAAAGCTCGTTCAAGAGCAAAAAGTATGTAACTTCCACTAGACTTTTCCAATTACTCCATGCGAATTTGTTTAACTCGACTAGAGTTGCTAGTCTAAATGATGAATTTTATACTTTTTTCATATTAGATAATTTTAGTAGGTTTCATATATTTTATTCTTGGCTAGCAAAGATGAAAGTTTTGGGAAATTTGTCAAATTTGTAAAGAGAATGCAAAATGAAAAGGAACTCTCTATTGCATTAATTATGGGTGATCATGGTAGGGAGCTTGAGAATGAAAGGTTTGAAGCCTTTTGTGAAATAGATGTATCTTTCACAATTTCTCTATTCCAAAGACCCCTCAATAAAATGCAATTATTGAGAAAAAGATAGGAAATTACAAGACATGGCTAGAATCATAATAAGTGAATATGATATTACTAAGTATTTTTGGGCAAAAGCTATAACTAATACATATCATATTTCTAATATAGTCTAAACAAGGCTAATGTTGGATAAAATACCTTTTAAGCTTTGGCATTGGAAGAAGTAAAAAATTAGTTACTTTAAAGTTTTTAATTGTAAGTATTACATTTTGAACACTAAAGATTAGTTACAATTCTTAATTGTTCCTTAATTAGAAAAGTATATAGAGTGTTTAATAGATAGAGTCTTGTTATTAAAGAGTTTATGGATTTTTTTCTAATGAATCTAACCCTTTTTATCCAATAAAAGTCTTGAAGATTATTCTGCAAGTTTATCTAAGGACTTGGAAAAGTTAACCCTTAAAGAGAACAAGAATGATCGCCAAGCATCTTACATGAGTTAAGTGAGCATGTTGTTTAACTAAGTGAGAGAGATAAAAGGATGAGGAGATTGTAAGAGATTGGAAATTCAAAAAGCATCATCACACAAATAAAGTTATAGTGATGCTCAATAGGGGGTAATCACTAGATCTCATATTGTTTTTATTTCTTAAATTAAGCCTAAGACTATAGAAGACACCCTTTGTGACGAAATTTGGGTTCTACGAATAATGAGTTGAACCAATTTAAGAAAAGTAAGGTGTGGACTTTATTACCTAGACCCAGAGCCCACTAAATAATTGGTACTAAATAGGTGTTTAGAATAAATTAGATGAATCAAGTACCAGTATAAAAACAAAGCTAAATTAATGACTAAAGTGTATAATCAAGAAAAGGGTATAGATTTTGAGGAAACATTTGCACTGGTAGCTAGATTGTAAGCTATTAGATTATTACTTGCATTTACATCTGACATGAATTTTAAATTATTTCAAATGGGTGTTAAAAATTGTAAATATGTTTATTTAAGAAGCTTAATTTAGTCAGTCTCCTAGTTTTGAAATTGATGATGCACCTAACCATGATTATAAGTTATCTAAAGGTTTATATGGCTTGAAACAAACTCTTAGAGCTTGTTATGATAGGTTAAGTGAATTTCTTTTGAAAAATAATTTACTAAAAGCAAGTTTCAAATAACTATTTTTATTAAAAAGTGTAAGCATGACAGTCTAATTGTTCAAATTTGTGATGATGATATTATTTTTAATATAACTAATGAAAGCTTATGTAAGGAATTTTATAAGTATATGAGTAACAAATTTGAGATAAGCATGATGGGAGAGCCTAACTTCTTTCTAGAGAGCATCTTCATCCGTAACTTCTTTCTAGAGAGCATCTTCATCAATCAAGATAAAACACCAAAGAACTACTTAAATGCTTTGGAATGGATCAAATCGAGCAATTAGAAACACTTATAATTGTCATAACCGAGTTGAATAAGGATGAAGAAAGTAAACTGGTTGATGTAAAGCTCTACTAAGTTAGATTGGTAATTTACTTTACCTTACAGCAAGTATGCCTGATATTATATTTAGTTCATATTTGTGTACTAAATTTCAATAAAGTCTTAAGGAGTATTCATCTTTTATCCATTAAGCATATACTTAAATATTTATATGGTACCATTTCATTACGACTTTAGTATGCTAAGAATACATTTCTTGAATTGATTGGCTATCAGATGTGAATATATAAATAGTCTTTTGGATAAATAGAGCATATCTAGTACTTGTCAATTCTTAAGAAATGCATTAGTCTCATAATTTAGTAAGAAACAAAATCAAAATTCTGTATTAACCACAAAAGCTAAATATGTGGTAGACAATATTTGTTGTGCACAAGTCTTATAGATTAGATAATAACTTAGAGATTATGATATAGACCTTATAAAGATTTCGATTATGTTTGATAACATTAGTGACATTTTCCTTACAAAAAATCTCATTCAACACTTTAGAAATAAACACATAGAAATTAAATATCATTTCACTAGAAATCATTTGCAAATATGGAGATATTAAGTTAGAATTTGTTGAAACATTACATCAATTGACTAACATTTTCACTAAACTTATGAGTAAACATAGATTTTTCCCAATTAAGAGATAAATGGACATGATTGATGGAAAATCTATTTGATTAAGATCTTTTTTAATGTTTATATTTGCCTTCAATTGATATTTTGATGAATTATTTTGTGTTTTTAATATTTGTTTATAGGCTATTTTGGTCAAAATATGTGATTTCAAGTTAAATTGGTTGACCAATGTATAGTAATCGTTGACCAAGGTCATTTACAATAGTCAACCACTCATTTACAATAGTCAAACAATATCACTAAATGGTCAATCGGTATCATCTTGTATAAGAAAATTATTTATATAATGATTTTGTTAATAGATTGGTTTTATGTATTGGTTGACCAACACATAGAATTAGTCAATCAATATTATCGAACTTTAAAACAAAAACCCCTTTCTCCTTTGCCTATTCAAAAACAAAACTCACCTCTTTTTTTTTTCTTTAAAAATTAATAAACAAAACTCCTTACCACAGTACATTTTTCTTCTCCATTCGACTCCTTTAGAGCTCCACTCCACTTAATCTTCTTAAAGTCCTCCTAAAAAAGCATAATTTTAAAGCTTTCTTACGCGATATCTATTTCATTTCTAGTAACTCCTTTCTTCTCTTACGCTTTTTGGTGAATATTAGGCAATACTAGTAAATCATGTAGACTCCTTTACAGCTTTAGAACCAAATTTTATTAACACCAAACCTTAATTATTAAAATTAATCTTAGGATACCCTAACCTCCTTTAATTCGAGGATTTTCAAATTTTCATTAATTTTTGTCCTTCAATTCTTGATTAATTTACCTTATTTTCTTTCTTTAAACATTTTTTTGCATTCAATTTTATGATATTGTAGTTAGATTGAATCAAATTACAAAATTGGTGGAGGTATAGTTTCAAAATTAGTGAATTTTCAATTTCTTACATATTTTTGTTACCTTTTCAAATTGGTGCTTTATTAGTGTAAATAAAGGATGAATTAAGATTTTTTTAACTTCAAATTGCATCTAAATTTCTTTAATTTTATTTAAATTTACTTTTAGGCATTTTTTACTATTTTAATTTGGGGATTTTTAAATTACTCAAAATTGTGCATTTTTTAAGTAAAATTGATAGTTGTTTACCGCAAATTGGGAATATATTTGAGTTATTCCCATGTTCAATTTCATTGAAACTTATCAATTCATGCCTCAACTGAAAATTTCAACTTAAGCATGATGACAAGATTTGGGGATTTTTCAAATTAGGCATGTTTCTATAAAATTGAACCTCCTTACCATTTGTTTTGAATTATTCAATGTTCATTCAAATTTTGTGTTAACTAATTTTATTGATTTGGATCAATTTTATTTTGAATTACTTTAATTTTGAATTTGTAGTCAAACTTGCTTAGTTTATGATGTTCTAATCTTATATATAGTGAATTTTGGTCATGAAATTGGTTTTGGAATTAAATTAATGTAGTTGAATATGGTTATGGATGATGGAGCTAAAATTGACTGTGGTTGATGAAGTTAAGATTGGTTATGGATTATTAAAGTGTTTCTTTTTCTACAAGTTATCTTTTGACACTTTTCAAAATTAGTGCCTTTCTTACTTATCCATCTTAAAGTCTTCGTAGGTTTCTTCTATAACACCTTAGTCTATATTTCCTTTGATTGTCATGGTTAAGAGTCTAGGAAATCCTTCTTATACGTCTAGAGAGCCTATTGGTCCTTCAATCATTATGCCCATAGTATTTTGACATGTACTCACATTAATTTGCTGATTATGGTTCCTATGCCTTGCACAAAAAATGTGTGATTTTTCCTGCTTATCCAAACCAATTTAAGTATGATTTTTTAGCATTTATTGATCAAGGGTAGAAGTCCTTGCTTACAAAGACCTATCAAGTGAGTTCTACGAATATACAACTTTTTTATTACAATCTTCGAGCTCGTATCATTCATGGTGACAAGCATCTCGTTTTAATGATTCACGATATAGAGATCCATCTTATTAGTGACCTTATTAATGAGATTTTAAGTGCTTACATAATTGAAATTCCTACTTATTATAGTTATCGTATCAAATATCAACTTCTACCTCACTTTGTGTTTGATAGAGTCAATACCATATTGAGTTAGGTATTGGTGTAGAAGGTATTAGAAAACCTAACAATGGTCATGGCTTTAAAGTCATTCTTTGTAGTCATCATATTTTCATCCGATATAACTTTGTTTCTTTTGGTGGTTACTTTACCTTTCTATGTTACGGTGATCCCTTTTTTTCCTTTCCGTTGTCATAATAAGTGAGAGTATTCATCTTAGTTGTTTTGAATGATATATTCAAATTCAATAGTACTAAGAAAAAGAATCAGCACATCCCCTATACCCTCATACTCATCCTCATCCTCATCCTCATCCTCATATTTCAACAGTTGAATATTTCACCCACTGATGATGAGTAGTAACTGTTATATTTAAGGGGAGTTATTGTATTTAATAGGAGTTAGTGTACTTTGACTTTATATTGGTATTTAATGGTTGATTTTAGATGTATATTAACATTGCACTTTTTATTAGTGGTAAATTTCAAAACAATACACATGTTTTATTTTATTTGAGTATACTAGTGTTTGAATGATAAATGATCTAATTATTGATACTTTAGATTTTTTTTGTGAAGTATGATTTAAAGGGGAGTCAAATATTCATATTACTTTGATATTAAGAGATTGTATGTGCTTAAGTGATTAATCTCATTACTAGCTTTCTAATATTACAACATGGTTTGTCATCATCAAAAAGGGAGAGATTGTTAAACTAAGGGAAGTTACAATTTATATTTTGATGATAATAAAATATAGTTACAACTAGTGATTTGTTCTTTGATGTTGTAAAAGAAAATAACACGAAATGAAGTTAAGAAACAATTTATAAAGATCAAATGCATTCAAGTTAAGAAAAAGACTAAGATCAAAGAAGATTAAATTATAATAAGTTTACAGATTTATTTGTAATCTTCCGTGTATCCCATATTTGGTCATTTTAATGCTTTAAGGGCTTTTCATGCATAAACATATCATGTTTTGATCTTAATGTATAAATCTTTTCATTTATTAAGATGAATCAAGATTTTGATTTAAAAACTCTTGATCTTTGACACGCTCTTTGGAAAACTTTTAAAATATTTTTTGATCAAGTTTTAGTGAAAAAATGTGGTTTGATCTTTGAAAGAACTTGAAAAGACTTTGAAAACTTGCTTTTATACACATTAGTTGACCAATATGTTGTTTTTGGAGATATTTGTAATGTCAACTAATGTATTAGGAACTTCAAAAAAATAATGTTCATTGAGTTTGTATATGACATTTATTAATATATTAGTAGATCAATATGATACACTATCGACCAATATGCTAGATTGGTCAACCAATATCACTATTATTAGTCATTAAAACGGTTATTTTTTGTGTCTAACGATATTTTTAAGTTAGTATAGGTATAAATATTTATGATTTTTATTATTAGACATCTTTATGACATTTAAGGGTTACAATAACACATTTATAAGAGTTTTTAAGCATTTACAAGTGTTCATTCATTAGTCGTGAAGTGATTGAGAGTCCTTAAGCACTAAAGTGAGCAAGCAAGATTTATTTAAGTTATGAACATTAATTGAGGTTAGTTTTCTTATATTTGGGTGCTTCAAAAAGCATTGAGATTCCTTTTCATCCTTTAAGGAAGATTGTGCAAAGGTTCCTCTCTAACGATTAAAGATTGTTGTATGAAGACTACTCTTCACCTAATTAAAAGGAGAGATGAAGAGAACCCAAAAGAGACTTAAGAAGTGGATGTAGACAAAGTTTTTCTGCCGAACCACTATAAAATCGTTTTGCAACCTCTTTTCCCTATGCTCTTTGTTTTCACTTGATTGATTGACTAAGCTTATTCAAATTGATGTTGAGTTTTATCATTCATTTTACATTCTTTTAAAAGTTTTCTTATAAGTCACCAACATCTAATTCACCTCCATCTTCGGTGTCATTAGGAACCAATAATATATTTTGATAAAGAGTTATTATCTAACAAATCTACGAGTTAATATGATATATGATTGATGAGGATGTTATCCATCTAATTTAAATTTAGTTAGTCTATCGAGCAAATTTAACATCAATTAAGTTTGAATAGGACCTTATCCCATTAAAGAGATTAGAGTAATTTTATAATAATAAGGACTATTATTTTGGAAAAAAAGTGGAAATATTTATTGAATTTCTTATTTTATTTTCTTTTTTAGTGTAAAATAATATTTATTCATTTATATTTTGTGGTTATTAGATAAAATGAGAAGTAATTTGTCCCTAAGGAGCATTATGGACGCTAACAAGCTTACTGGACATAGTTTCTTAAACTACTTTCACAGCTTGAGAATTATTATCAAACAAGAAAAGAAGGTATAGGTTCTTGACATCACAATTCTATTAGAATTCAATGTGAGTGTAATTGATGAGGTTTAAGAGAGACATCAACATCATATTAATGTTATTCCCTAATGGCACTTAAGACAGGGGATGAATTTGGTGTCTATAAAATTCAACAATTTTTCTTGCTAATTAACTAAATTTATCAATAATGAATAAAAATAAGGACGAAGAGCTTAATATAAATTAATCAAACATTTGAACAATAATTTAATGATGATAGAAAAGAGAGGATGTAAACTCACTTATAGTGATTCGACCAACAACCCTTGTCTACATTCACTCTCAAGACTCTTTGTGAAATTCTACTATAATTCTTCTTTCAAGATGAAAAATAACCTTTATACAATCTTTTCTAGGAAAAGAGGCCTTTTACATTCTTGCTTTATATTGAAGAGGAACCTTAATCCTAGTTAGAACCTAAGTATAATAAAATAATGCTCCGACCAAATCTTACAACTCAAAATACCTTACTTTATTAGTTGATAATTCTAAAGTGATTCACTCATACGAATATGAGACAATGATGCTCAAATGAATGAGAAACACTTAGAAATATGAGTAAAAGACACCCAAATGCTTCATGAAACAAGTACTGATGGGAAAATATATACTTATAAAGTTTTGGGACTCTATTAGTTATTATAATGGCTAGTTATAGAGTACTAGTCGACCAGTATAGCATATTGGTTGACCCGTGTGCATTGAATATACAGATTCACTACCCGTTGAGACAGTAGTTAACTAGTAGGTATATTGGTCGACTAGTGTGCTTTCAATTTACATATTTACTAGTCGTTGAGACACTAGTCAACCAATAGGCATATTGGTCAAATAAACACATTAACTAATGTTACTACAAACTTTTGTTACATCAAATATAATAATTTTAACCTATATTGGTTAACCATTAAGCCATATAAGTAAACCAGTCCCCTAAAAATATTATTTTAACAACTTGAAATGTTCAAACTCAATTTTTAAAGTGTAATTAAGATTTAAACCCTTCCCAAAATGTTCCCTAATTATGTTTGGAAGATTAGGAGGCTTTTCCATTAAACTAAAAACTTTAATGCCTCTTGATGAATAAAAAGACTTTTGCAATAAAGTGATATGAAATGTTTATATATGGTGAGCCTTTTAGAATATAAAAATGACTGAGGTTATAATGAATATTATAAACTAAAGAATGACTTTAATATTCCTTATTCTTCTTTTATTCTTGATTTGGTTTTTATTTTGTAAGTTGTAAACTTCATCTTTTCTTTTTTCAATTTCATGAACTATCCTTTTGAGTTTATGACAACATCTTGTTCTCATATTCCTTCACATCAAAATAATAAACTCATTTGTAGTACTTAATATCTTTTATCGTAAAAAAATTGATTTAAAACTCCCTTGGTTCAAGATTAATGATGTTGGACAAGTTACATATGAGATATTGGCTAGTATATCTCTTGAACTTTATAGGCAACATGAGGACATGGATTTTCATATTATGATAATACGTCTCAAAGAGTTGTTTGCAACACAGAGTAAGTTGCTGAGATATGAGATTTCCAAATAGGAATGGCAGTAGGCTGGGCTGGCCAGTGGAAAAATGGCACGAGCTCGGTCTGAGGCCCGCTCGAGCCAAATTAGTCTGACTCAGATAAGCCCTTTTTAAAAAACTTTAAATTTAATTAATTAATAATTATGGATAAAATTATTAGCAATGAAAGAAAAAGATTAAAATTAAAGTGATCAATTCAATTAATTGAAATTATAAATTTCAATTGATTAATAAAATAAGACAATTTGAGATTTTATAAAAACTTACATATACTAATAAAATGAATAAGATGAAACCAAATTCATTAATGAAGGAGGATATGATTATGGAAAATGAAAGAAAAGAATATAATTGAAGTGATCAATTTAATTAATTATAGTTATGAATTAACTTACATATGGTGATAAATGAATAAGATGAAAGCAAATTCATTAATAAAGGAGGATAGGATTATAGAAAATAAAAGAAAAAGATTATAAATAAAGTGATTAATTAAAGTAATTATTGGTACGAATTTTAATTGATCAAGAAAATTTAAGATTTTATAATGAATAAATATATAAAAACTTACATATATTGATAAAATGAATAAGATGAAACCAAATTCCTTAATGAAGGAGGATATGATTATAGGAAATGAAAGAAAAAAGATTATAATTGAAGTGATCAATTCAACTAATTATAGTTAAATTAAGAAAATTTGAGATTTTATATTGATTAAATATGTAAATACTTACATATTTTGATAAAATGAATAAGATGAATTCGTAACTGTAATTATATTCTTTTTCTAATGATTTTAGCTATAGTTTGTATTAAAATTATTTTGATAATATCTACTTACATTTTCTCATATTCCATTTATATTCAATTTTATTTTCTATTTATCTTTTTCTAGTTTTTAAATTTTTATCAAATTTTAATTATAAATATTTTTCATAATGAAATATAGTTAGTTACCAATTTATTTAATTAAGTTTTAATTTTATTTATTTTAATTTGGGATTTATTATATTTATATAGAATTTTAAATAAATAAAGAGAAATTAACCTATTTTTAACATTTGGGATCCTTTTCTAGAATGCTTACTTAGAGTAAAAAAAAGTTATAAGGAAGCTTAAAAGAAATTTTACTTATATAATTAACTAATTAAAAATAGAAAAAGGATAAAGGTTGTAAAATAGTTGTAAAATAAAAATGAAAAAGTTAACTTAGGCATAGGAATAATAAGAGAAACAATTAAGGACCTTTTGGCATTTTCTTAGCCTTTCTAAACCTTAAAATAAAAGATAAATTTACAAATGATGAAAGATGGGCCCATCATTGAATTGATAAAATGAATAAAATGGATATATAAAAATTAGATATATTGATAAAATGAATAAGATGAAACCAAATTCATTAATTACAGTAATATTAATTGTTCGCAAATGATTATCCAAATCATTTTACAAAAAATGATACAATTTACAAAAAATCAAGATAAAATCATGATGGAGTCTAGAGACTGGACACTAGATACTGGAAACTGGAGAAGGTAGAGACTAGATAGATTGAGAGAGTAGCTAATCGTTGTAGTCAGGATTATCAATAGTTTACATCACATCATTCAAGGCAACTAGAGGTCTAGGACTAGGAGACCCTGTTGGCCCCTGAAATTTTTTTTTATTAAGCATGATTGATTTGAGGTCTTGATGAATTGAATTATGTTGAAATAATTTAGTATGATGCATAAATTAAGGTAGGTAGCATGAATTAAATGAAGTTAAAAACATTGATTATGTTAGGTACCATAAGTAGATGAAATTAAATGTGTTAGTTGGGATGTAAGGAAATAATGGGCTTTGGGTCCAA
>JAOQMQ010000003.1:8463582-8475561 GCA_027563845.1 Erythroxylum subrotundum
AAAAAAAATGACTTCAAGTTGAGTTGGCTAAGTAATCTGAGTCCTAATTTGCCCTAAAGTTCAAAAATTTTAAAAAATATATAAACTCAGCCTAAAGTCCAATCAAAATGGGCTGAGCCCATTAACTTCAAATTAAGCCTAATCGAATTGAATCGGAGTTGAGTCAGGTTTAATTGCCAAGCCTAGATCCTGAGTCTTATTTTGGGACCAAGATCTTGATTTGAAACCAAGACTGATGTGATTATGCATTATGTATGACTTTATGTGTCACGGATACAAGTCACACTGAATAGTAATACACTTGAGAAGTCAGTTAGTAAATTGTTTACATTGTGATTATGGTAATTGTATATTGATTATAACATATTAACTAGTATGGTTTAGTATGGATGGTTTTGTTGAATTGAGTTTTTTATACTGAAATATTTTTCAAAAATTGTGTAAATTTATTATTTAACTCATATAAATCATTTTGAAAATGCTTTTAATAATATTCAATTGGGAAAAGATAGAATTTTTATGGATAAAAACTATTCTTTTGTTTTAGAATTAGGTCAGTAGACCTATAAATTAATGATTATGTTTGTGATTCTGTTTTGACCTTGGTGTCGTCGACAAGTCCATTGAGAGTGATACAAGGTAACAGTTGGCTAGAGCGATAGAGGTACCTTGATAATAGGGTCCAATCTTTTAAATAATTAGATAAGTCTCCCTTATCATTTTAGAACCTTTATAATTAATGTTCTTAGTGATTTTATTTGTATTATCAATAAGGGATATTTTAAAAACATTATTGTGTAAACTTTCGAAAACAAAAAAGAAAGTGATTTTATATACTTTCAGCAAGGTAATAGAAAAAAATATCTTATAATCCAGATATTAGTGATAACCTATTTTTGTTTTTGAAATTGTATAATTAAGGTGTTTAATGATTAGACAATCACCCACTCAAGTTATAAAGTCTATAATTATTCATGGGTGGAATAGATACTTGGAATTAACACTAGTAACATTGTACGATTCAGATTGAACCACAGTAACAGCAAGGCCGAAAGAATCGCCCAACGTCACCTTCTGGATGACAAGTGAAAACCAAAATGATTCCGCCAAATTTCACTGAAGTCAATTAATTCGGTAACCTTGTTTCTTACACAAGTGTTTTTTCAATCCCCTCTCAGAAGGACATAAACATAACAAAAGACACAATCTTCCTTCACTATCCAAGTAGAAGGTTGTCAACTTTGGTCTCTGTTTTTCAAACCAATAGAGCATGTCAAGTGTTAGCCATCGGACCGCATTCCATCTCATCTAGGCAGGTATTTGATGCAACTACTCTTTTGAAAGAAGTAATCCACCATGCAATTACATTTCGTGTATAACGTATTTGTTATTACATTTTCGTATGCAATGTAATTGCCAGGAAATTAAATGACGAAGAACATTTCATGAAACTCATTCCGTACTTTAGGCAGTATAATCTTTGTTCAACTAATACAAAGTTATCACCCTTACAGCCAAAACATTTCAAAATTGCAATGAACGGGACGGGAAAATATGAACATTAAGTAGTCACATCTGCTTATTCACTTTTTGCAACATATTCAACTTTGAGGTTGGAAAGATTTAAGCATACTGTCATGCCATGACCATAAACCGTCTACAAGCATAGTTACCTTGCCAGAGGCTTCGATGCTTAACCATTACAATTTCCTGATCTGACCATCACAATCAGCGAATTGCTCCAATAATGTTGGTAACGAACAACAACCAGTTGGAGCCAATCTGCAGTTTGCCCCCATTAAGAAAAAGCCACAATGATAATCAGTCAGCTGCATTTTAATTTTCAGGCAGGACTAAAGCATCCAAATTTGCAAGCTAACCCAATGAAACTTCCATATTTCTAAATTCTACAATAGATGCTTCTTACACTGGTTGCCTGCTCGGTTTTACATAATTGCCAAATGATACAATTACATATTCCCCTAGTTGAAGGCATCATCCAACTGCCACCAACATAAAAATGTCCTAGGACTCTTGAATCCTGCAGGACATTACCAATTATCCATAGTGACTGCACATTAGACATTATCAATTACAGTAGACTGATTCATCTTCCTCAGGATTTGAAGCCAAGTTTCAAAATGAGGGTATTTGTGAGGGAAAGTAACATCTTCAAAAACCTCAAGCCAAAACAGGTTTCTACTTTAAAGGTGGTCCTCTAAATTATCTTCGCCGCCTCACCGGTGATTTGGATCTAGACCTCCTTCCCCTGTGCAAATTGGCATTAGTCAGCAACTCAAAGACCATCACAGGTTAAAATCTCATTGGCCTTTCACCTGTGTAGCATATGATCTCTATGTCTTAAACATTAAGACAATCTTAATCTTATAGACAGCAGGGCAACATACCTCGAGGGCTCAAGAGAAGAATAGGGAGAATGCCTGCGCTGAGAATGCTTGCTATGAGGTGACCGCGAAACTTGTCTAGAAATGAACACCCATCATACTTGATTTGTGAGTTTAACTTACACAATTCAATAGAGAAATGCTTAGCCTTAGTCTAGATTCAAATTTGATGAGAATTGCTCTGTCAGCAAAAGCTTATCTGCTGTCAAAGATATAACAAGAGATGTACATAGCAGACCCCAAGTTTTATGACTAAAAGGAGAGCATGTATACAGCCTTGTTAAGTGGAGCTGATCCTTAAACATGACTTCTTTAGTCTTGCTAATGTGATCTTAATCTTCATTAATCAGAATTTTATCTACATGAGTTCACCTCAACTGAGTTAGAAGTCTAATAGTCCACAAAGCAGGGTAAAAATGTAAAAGATGGGCCAAGATGATGGGTCACCCAAAAACATAGAGTTTTAACATCATAGTCATAAACATCTTGCTCATATTAGCTCTTCAAGAATTGTAGAACCATATAAACCAAAAAAGAGGCAGACAAATCTTCATGTAATATATTATTCTTTACATGGTTAAAGAATTTTCGGAAAGAAATGAAATGAAACACAGACCCAATAAAACTCTTCAGCTGGAAAAGATTAGGAAAAAGGAGGTGTGTACTCTAGATGCTGCAACTTATAACCTGGTCAAGATACCTCTTGGCCGTCATCTCTGTCCAACATTACCATCCCAATGATTTAAACTTTAAACTATGGATTTCAACTTCCCAATGATTTAAACTTTAAACTATGGATTTCAACTTCCAAATCCTAAGTTCAAGCCTTAGAAAAATTGGGGTGAAAATTCATGAAAATGAGAGAGTGCTAGCCCACTAATCATGTAAATAGGCCCCATAAAAGGACAAGGAGATGAAACAACATTTGAAATATGGTGAGAATTAATTAGTCAATTAAACATGAGCAAACAAACAACCAGTGTCAAACAGGCAAATAAAAAGCATTCATATCCCTCTTTGAAATACCTACTGAAAATCTGTCTAAAAGCTGAAAGACGAACTCAAATGAACATATTTGTATCACATTGGTTTTCCACGGATGGCAACTGAAAAATGAACTTCTTAGTAAGGTGAATTCTCAAATCACCATCATTAGATACACTGATTTTATATTTATTAAAGCATATGGCTGACTTGGGTTTCGCAGGTAATTCAAGCACACTAGTAAAATTTCAGGACATTAATCTGCTCAGGAACTAAAGATTGCAAAAGAAGAAAAGCAATGTCACAAAATGCAAAGACTTGTATACCTTCTCCTAGACCTAACAGGAGATGGCGATGACTCCCGCCTCCTTAAATATGTTTTCCTGCAGAACAGTAGCGAAATATGAGTAGCCAAGCATATACCACAAGAATCAGGAAATGACAAAATCTAAAGGGTGAACCTCTTAGAATCATCTGATGATCCATCATTTGACCCATTATCCTTACTGTTTCCACCCCTACTGTCAATCGATGAGGAGCGTTGTCTTTTGTGTCTGCTCAAGTCACTTGTACTTTTTGGCCTTGCCCTGTCTTCCCCCTTATCCTTTGCTTGTTCTCTTTTTCCACTGGTATCTACCTTTGAACTAGTTCTCTGAAATTTCTCTTTCTTATCCTCTTTGACATCCAGATGGGAGGATCTTTTCCTTGAGTCAGATTGTTTAGCTTTTTCCCCATTTTTATCATCTTGCTCTTTTCTATGCCTTGAACCATTACGGTCATCTGCCTTTTCCCTTCTAAGATGTTTTTCATCTAGCCTCTTATGATAATCATCACCCCTTTCATCTACCCTGCTCCTGTGTTCTGCATCCTTTAAAGAGGCTTTTGCAGAATGACTCCTATTTTCAAGTTGAATATTTTGGTCCGTTTTCATATTCGAATCCCTGATGAGAGAAACATCTACTTTTGACTTTTTCGCAACGACATTGTCTCCATGCTGTTCAGATTTCATTAGGACATTTCCCTCAAAAGTAGCTTTTGATTCAACCTTATTCATGTCGTCGAGTGTTTTGCCACCATCAGGGTCATTATCAGCACCAGTGGTTCTAGAGAACCCCTTGGCAGAATATGCACATTCAGCTATCTCACTGACATTAGATTTCACCTCTTTCTTTGATTCAATCAAATTAGTTTGGCTCAGATCAGTATCAGAAGTTTTTTGACCCCTGCTATCACTTCCAAGTTCAAGTTCTGAACTTCCATGTGCATTATACATATGTTTTGGCACGCTTGACTGCTCAACCGTATCATTTTTCCTAGAGTTTATGATGCCAGAACTCTGGATTTCATCATCATCATCTTCATCAGAGGCATAATTAACAAGACCCAACACATTTCCAGGGGCACTGGAACTGGATTTCTCACTGACATCTTCAGTCTCGGACTCCTTTTCTTTAACTGGAATTAATATCTTTGCAGAAGCCTTGGAAGATGGCACTGCCCGGGGAGGTGTTGGTGCCTTATGATTTGAAGACAATTCCACTGCAAAACCAGAAACAGTTGTTACTATGTCAAAATCATACAAGTAACAAAATGGAGTTAGCCAACTGCAGAGTTGGATCAAATATGGACAGCAGAAGGAAAGACTAAGTTATTACTTTCAGGTGGCAGATTATCTTCATTGAGGACTTTCGTCGCAATTTCATCAAACAGTTCGTCCGTAACCTAATCAGTAACAATGAAGTCAGAAAAACTATCTTAAAAAATTATCAAAAGCAATTAGGAATCACGTGATTTTCAAGAGCTGTGACCTTTAAAAGAACTTCAGTTAAAACACGTTTTATTTCCTGGTTGATGGCTGCAGCTCTAGCCACTTCAGCATCATCCTGTTAATGGCCAAGACGGAAAGATAAGAAAACAGTCCATCAGTCAATTCTCAAGGCCACAAAGAAAGCATTAACAAAAAATGTAAAGAAGGAATTGTTATTCACTGGGGGCAAGTATGCCAGGTAAAAAATATAAGGAAGTTTAGAAGTGCACAGTTCAGAATTCAATAGAACCTCATCATCATCCTCTTCTTCAGTTGACTTTGAAGAATCAATGCTTTTGCTATCTGCATGATCAACCTTCTCAATAGATTTATCAATCACTTCTTCATCAACTGATTGTGTTTGCTCTTTAGGATGCTCCAGAGAAGTCCTTGTAATGACAGATGCATTCTTAATTATTTCTTCCTTAAGCCAATTAGGAACAGACGCCTGGACAATTTACAGTCAATTACTCACCATTACTTGTTTTAATTCATTAGAAACATAATAATATACTACCCACCTTCTTAGGGCGTTCAGACATGTTGGAAGTCCCAAAAGCATCAATAGGGTAGGCTGAGGGGAGAAGTGTAGCTTCTGCACCCATTCCATAAGGTGCACCAGCAGTTGGAATTGTTGGCTGAAAACTAGATCCAGGAAAGCTTCCAAATGGTGGTGCAGGTGGTCCAGCAGAATGTATGGCCATTGACGGATCATGCTAAAATACAAAATAAAATTAGGCTTTTGGTCCAAAGCCGTCTAAAATGAGCAGACAAATCAGAAAAACGAAACAATACCTGAGTCCCTGATGGAAGACCTGGAGGAATAGGCGCATAAAGTGCACCTGTTGGAACAACTGGAGTCCAGGAATTGATGGAAGGTACTGGTGCAACAGGACTAATGCTCTTTATAGTTCCTGCTGAATCATAATTGCAGCATAAGTGCATTACATCATAAGTCATTATCACAGATAAAACTAAGTCCAACATATAAAATGTTGATAATTTAAGGTCAGCCAAGAAATCAGCTCCCTGGCTGCTCTATGCAAAGTTCTGTTTGGTGAAATTGATCTACCAGTAGCAGGTAGTGAAGATTGAACAGGATATTGCCCTTCTAGAACCGAGGAAATAGGCAACGGTGATGAATTATACATCCGCTCGTTATGATCTGCAGTCTCTTCATTACCTGCCATTTAGAAAATTGACCAAACTGAATACTTTATGATATATAAGCCTTTTAAGAACTTGGATCCGATTATCATGTGCATAATTTTAGTGCAGATAATGGTAATTAATGGTGCATTTGTTCTATGATCACAGTAGATTTCATATATTAATTAAGTCAGTGACAACTTGAACGATGGAAAAATGACTGAGACAGCTTGCAAATGATATATATACCACCAAGGTCTGTGACTGAATACCTCATATATTCAACACAAATGGTAGATTTAGAAGGCCTCATGATGGTTATTTATAAAATAGAACTAAAGAATAATAAAAAGAACATGTCTTGTTCCAAATCAACAGTTCTTCAATACAATCTTGAATCTTCACATGCAATTACACTATACTAAATGAATTATTACCTGTAACAGAAGAATAACTAGAAGGTACCTCCTGCTGATGAACAGATGGACTTGTGGTAGGAGCGGCAGCTGAAATTCCACCTCCAATGTTGTAAGCTAGATGCCCATCAGAAACATAAGATGATTGTCCAGAGTTGATAGATGCAGTCTCCTGTGCATAAACTAGTGGTGGCGGTTGTGCTGCTGCTGAAACTGGAAACTGTTGATAGCCAGATGCATTAAATTGCTGTTGCTGAAAATCATGATAATGAGACTCCAACGGTTGAGAATACTGATCTTGATACTGCACATGGTGATCCTCCATAGAACCTTTTTTCGAAGCTGCCCACGCTCTTGCCCGAGCAGCCCAATCTTCCACATTGTTGTTGGCTGATAATATTATAACACCCGTTGCCATTATTAAACAGAGAGAGATAGATCTGCTCTCTCAATAAAAATAAGATAAAAAAGATGCATTCAAAATTTTCCAATGCAACTTAATGATTAATGCCAATATAAAAGCCTATGCTAAGTCTTCTAACTTCAGCTACCTTTAAGAAAATTGACAGCATAATTCCAAACTTAATGGTAAGAAGAAAAGCTTACACATTAAATTCATAACAACTTATAAAAAAAAAGTTTGAAGAAACTAAAACAAAAAGTTAAGCAAATGAAGTAACCAGTGTAATCCCAGGATTGTTGCTGGCCCCAACTTGGATTCCCCCATTCCTACAATTAATTGAACATACATGTAAGCAATTAGCAAATCCAATCAAAGACAAAAAGGAAGACATCATCGAAATTAAAGGACTGAAATTTTGTAGTAAAGTTAAAAGAGTACACTCGAGACCCTAAATTTAAATCTCATATATAATAGAAACACCAAAACATGGAGTTACCTGATTGGCCGGAGGGTAAGGAGGAGGATGGACGTGCGAGAGAGGCGGAGGCGGAGGTGGAGGCTGAGGATGAGGAGGAGCGAACTGATGGTTTTGCGGAGGGTAAGAATGAGGCTGCGGCAGCGGAGGAAAACCGGAGGGATGAGGAAGAGCGAGGTGGTCGGAATGAGAAGGAGGAGGTGGAGGCGGGGGCGCCCAATGTTGCGGCGGAGGCGGAGAGGGAGGAGGGTGGTAGTGGAATTGGTTGGAGTACCAAGGAGCTTGAGGAGGAGGAGGAGGAGGAAGAGGTGGTCTTTGGTGGTGGTAGTGGAGGGGATCCGCCGCTTGTTGCGGCAGCGGAGGGGGTGGTGGTTGCGGTGGTCGCATATACCTGTTCGGATGCTGCTGTTGCTGGTACGCGTCCATTTTGTTGTTTGCAGTGATTTTAGGTTTTCTGGGTTTTTTGATTCTTCGTTGTTTGCTTTGGCGTGTTTTATTATGTTACACAGAAGTAGAACAAATTTGGTATTTTTATTATTATTTCTATTAATTTTGGTTTTTTCCGTTAGTTTTGGTTTTCTCCTTGTTACTATTATTATTGATTATTATTGTTATTATTATTATTATTTGTGATTAGTATTATTAGTATTTATTTTAGCTATATCTTGAATTTTAGATATTTTTATTATTTTTTTTATTTAGTGTTTTTATTTCCCCGTTACTTGTATTTTCATTTATTTTATGTTTTATGAATTGTTTATGTTATCTGCAACATTCTTATATTGTTTTATTTGCATGTGGATCCACTGAAAACAGCCTATCTATTATGTAGAGATAAAGTTGTGTACTATCGGACCTTTCTAGACCCTTCTTCATTGCAAAATTTCAGATTGGGTAATGATAATGATAATGATGATGATGACCCAAAAGAAGAACAAATTTGATACAGAATATTATTTATATTTCATTTTCTTTTCAGGAATATTTAATTAATGATTTTATTTTTATTCGGAGAATTGATTTTGACAATATGTAACATTTCATTTCATCGATTTTGAATATGATTTCATAATATAAAAAATTTATATTATGACAATATGTAACATTTCATTTCATCTTCTTCGATTTTGAATATGATTTCATAATATAAAAAATTTACTAAGATTAATGAATTATGAAACAGCATTGTTGGTGAACTAATCTTGTATTAATCATAATTTCACTAATAAATTTATTCTTAAGTTTATTAGGCCGTAAAAATTTCTTAATTATATTAAATTATTTCTCAAAACTATTAACACATAATTATAGATTATTAAAATCTCTTTCTAATTAAAAATTTAGAGTTGCATTAATCGATATATAAATTTCACTATTAAGTTTAACTTTAATCTGAAAGATTTATATCATCGTATCCCTAAGTTTATATGAAATTCTTTTCAATTATATTAAATTTATTTATACAAAGATTTTCTCAATCTCAATTACATGACATCACACATGAAATTATATACCAACAATATTAATTTAAGAAAAATTATGAACACATAAATGAGTCTTAATTGAAATCAAAAAATAAATTAAATTAAGGTTTATCTAATCCAGATACCTAAAAGTATTTAGCTCATGATAATATAGAACAAAACATCACAACTAAAAGGAAAGCTATAAATCCAAGAAAACATGACTGGAATCATTAAAATCTCCAAAAACTTCACTCTAGATTGATGAAACTCTACTCCAAAGGGTTTTCTTTGGTTGTTTCTCCTTCCTCCGGTCATTCTAGGGTTCCTCTCTTGGTAGCTCAATCTTATCTTTTTAAATTTGAAACTTAGATACAATAAAATACACAGGCATGTTGATGACCGTATTCTTCAAATTAATACGTAACACTATCCGAAGCTAACACGTGCATAGACGTGGATGTTTACCATCAATATAGCATTCTCACAAGTCAACAAGGGCATGTTGCCAATTAACACGGGCATGTTTCATAAGAAATATTCAACACACTCCTAAACGGATATGAACACTATCTTACACTCTATAATTCAATAAAAAAAAAAGCTTTAAATTATTCTAAACTTATCTACAATTTGTTCATTTTTGCTCTAAGTGAGTGAATTAAACTTAAAAGTAAAATATAAACAATTTTAAAAATACATGGAAAAACAAGCAAAATACATTAAATACGAGACTAAAATATGACTAAATCATTGCTTATCAATTATAGAGTTGACAATTAGGATCAAAGTGCCTCCCTTGAGCTTGTCCTTAGTCTTTACATTTGTTTAACATCAAGCCATATGATAGATGATGTCTTTGGCAAGTTAGAACTTGAACCGAAGTAGTTCAAACCAGTCAGCTTTCTGGTTGTAATTTTTAATCACTTCCAAAAGATTTATTTATGAAATTTCTTAATTTATGCCTTAACCATATTATAAAGTCAAGTGAATTGGGATTTGGGTTATAGTTAGGGAGGTTTTCTCTAATAATGGAGAATCCTCTTATACAACAATTCCATTGTTAACCTTAAATCATCTCTTTCACTTTAGCTCTGTTAGGCAGCATATGTCTTGTTGAAATCAATTATGGTCTATTGTATAATGCTCCCAAATCATTTTAGTTGATATACCATAATCATGTGTTATGTCCATTGTCAATTAGACACTCAATGTCTTGACTAATAAAGTCTCTCATCTTCAACATTTGATTAAGTGTCTAAATTTTTTTATCTAGATAGTGAGAATGCATCTATTTAAATCAGATGGATTGTTTATCAGTGAACAACCTCTGCATCATCTTGATAATTAGCATCTTATTAATGTCCTTGATAAGCACATTCCTAAAACCACCTTCCTCTTTTATGTAAAATAGATTATTAGATTCTTTGGGAGGATTAAATGAAAGCTCCAATAGATGTACAAGTTGTTTAGGACTAAAAAGATGAGTTAGAGCCTAATAGCATATGAAAGAGATATGTTCTACCAACTACTTATCCTCTTATAAATTGTATCTAATAAAGGCAAATAATCCTTGTAAGTTAGTATCTTAGTAGTGATGGAGACTCCAAGATACTTGAATAATGCTTGTAGCGATTGAGGTTTTTAAGAGATGATCAACTAAATTATGAGATCATGCAGAGACATATAACTTGCTTTTGATAATGCTAATGGATAGACTTGAGTACTTTGAGAATAATTATCGTGAGATGACAAATATTTATATTTAATAGGAGTCTGCACCACTAAGCAAGAGTCAATTGTCTACAAATGCTAAGTTGAAAAGCCTGAGCTCTTTGAAAAAGTTCAATATTGTGGGAGATATGATTAATGAGTATCTTATTATAAAGAATAAATAGATAAGGGGATAGGGAATCTCCTTGCTTTAGACCTTTAGCCTATTAAATATTCTTGTCAGTTCTCCATTCACAAGAATACAATATGACCTTGAAGAGATGTAATTATGGATCCATTCAATGAAAATACTAGGAAAAACCATACACTTTATGACAATTGATTAGGAAATTCCAATCATTTGAGTCAAAGGCCTTATGGAAGATAATTTCTAACGAGCAAGTCCTAATAATGGCTTATTATGATAACACTTGAAAAGTTCTTGAAGTAGGAGAATGTTATTAATGAAGGAACATTGAGAAGGGCCAATGAGATTCTTTAAAGTCTCTTTCCATCTTAAACTAAGAAATTTTTAGATGATCTTATATATTGCATTGCAACATGATATAAATCTTAAGTCTTGTATGGATTAAGGCTAGCCATCTTGGGGACCAAGTAGGTTTTATTCAACCCTCTTAGCATTTTTCCTATTTATAAAGAATTTCATAACAATTTCAGAGACTAAGTAACCAATGATGGTCCATTTTTTGTTTTTGAGATGTAAAGCATTAAATCCATTAGAACCTGAGACTTTATTAGGACTAAGGCTTATTGAGCTACTTCTATATCAGACTTTGTGAAAGGTCTGATAAGGAAGTTTGCTTGTATTAGATCCAATTGAAGAGAGATAAATCCACTAACCTCATACACAAATGAAAAAAAGTTAATTTCCCTGTTAAAAATGTTCTTCAGGTAGCTATAAGTTAAAGCCTTAAGATCCTCCTGATTGTTGATTTAGTTCCCAAATGGATTTGATAAGATACTAATTCTATTTTGATTTCTTATTGTGAGCATTGAATTGTGAAAAAAAAAATTTATTCCTTTCACTCTCATTGAGCTAAAGGATAAGCTTGAATGCAACTTCCCAGATCTTGTTGTTCATGTAGCTTAAGCTAAATATGTAAGGGGTTCTTGTAACATTCATTCTAGACTTCATTAAGAATA
>JAOQMQ010000003.1:8482912-8501519 GCA_027563845.1 Erythroxylum subrotundum
TATGGTTCTTTGGGAGTTAAAGGAATGGAAGGGGACAGTGAATGGAGGAACCAGAGAACTGTAGCGAGAGGGAAAGCGAATTCGAAAATGAACGGAGTAGATTTTGACAGCGATGAGGAGAACGGAGACGGTGGGGAGGAGGGGGAGGAGTTGGATTGGGAGGAGGAGATGAGGAGGAGGGTGAAGGAGATTGAGGAGATGAGAGAGTTGGAGAGGAAGGCTGAGGAGTTGCAGAATAGAGTGGAGGAAGAGAGTGAAGGTGAGGAGAGGGAAGAGAGTGAAGAAGAGAAGAGAATGAGAGTGAGAAAAGAGCTTGAAAAGGTTTCTTTTTTTATCTCCAAGTTATGAACTTTTGGTGAATTGAACGTTTTCTAGGGATTAGATTGTCTTCAAGAGTAAATTTTGGGAGCTTATTTGATCAATTTACCATTTCTTTTGTTGATTTACGTCGGAGCAGGTAGCACAGGAGCAGGCAGAGAGGAGAGCAACAGCTGAATTGATGTTTGAATTGGGACAAAAGGCTTATGGAAAGGGCATGTATGGAAAGGCCATCGAGTTTCTTGAAGGTGCCCTCACCATCATTCCTAGGCCTACATTGTTTGGCGGTGAGGTTGGTGTTTCTGAATTATGAATGAAGATATTGGATCGGTTTGTTATGTGGATTGGACATGTTTTCATTGCCAAGTAACCTAAAAGCTATATATTTTCTTTTTATGGTTTTCTGCTTCAGATTCAAATATGGCTGGCTATGGCGTACGAGGCTAAAAACCGCCATGCAGATTGCATAGCTCTCTACCAGCAGCTGGAAAAGAAGCACCCTAGTGTCAGCATCCGACGGCAAGCTGCTGAGCTCCGCTATATCTTGCAAGCACCTAAACTGAAGATAAGCCAGGAGGAGATGGTTACCATTCCATTGATTGGTTCAAGTTATGACAGGTAAAATTTGGTGATTATACTCTAGAAATCTATGCTTTGTACCTTGATGGGCCTTGATACCTGTTGAGTATTAACTTGTTTGCTCCGGCAAATCTTTTCAAGTTGGAAATACATCCCGTTTATCCCAATTTGCAGCAATTATCATGATTCCATTATTAAATAATGCTGCTGTTGTTGAGAATAATACTGATGTATGATCCAAATGATAGATTTTTATGTTAGCTAGCATAGACAGAACCACGAGCTTTTTTATGTTAGCTAGCATAGATAGAACTACGAGCAACATTTACCTAATTTTCTTGTTTCACTGCCATGATCTGTACTTGTGCAACTCATTATTAAACGCGATCCTGGCAAATGCATGTAGTTACATGATGCTCCTAAGCATGCCTGAACATTTTCTGGAGAAATGGTTGTCTGCAATACAATGAACACCAAGGGCTTGTTCTGTTTGGTCTCAAATTCTCAATATCAAGTCTTGAATTTATGCATTTGTATATCAGATTTTATCCTGCCCTTTTTTTGAGTTAGTATCTGATCTTGCCTTTTGCAATTAGTTTTTTTTCTTTTTGTCATTACATACTCAGCATGGCATGGCTTGCTTTTATCAAACATTTTCCATGTTAATTTGGCGATGTTGTGTGATATATAATATCTCCCAAGCTTGTAATTCATATGAGAGAGTTCTACTATACTCAGTGGACCAAGACTTTTATTGTTAGGTCATTGGGTGTGATGTGTTGTAGAATTTGCAACCATATCACATTATTGACGTCAGAAAATTGATGATAGGTCTAGAAATTGTGTGATTTTGATTTCTGATGTGAGCAGTTTGAATACTTTTTATAATAATAAGTTTGAGTTCTTTTAGATGAAATTCCCAGATCCTTGCATTATTTCTCAGATAACTACTTGAAGTAGTTATATTCTCTTAAAATTGGTTAGCCTTTGCAGTGTGTATTTTCATGGTGGCGTTAGATATTTGGACGCTGCAAATATATTGACAACTCAGATCATTTTAGGCTTTAGCAAAAACTTGACAAGTGATGACTTTGTGGTTATTTCAGCTATGCAGCATCATGGACTGATAAGTACAAGGACAAGGATCAAATGAAAAGTGGTTCTACAACAAACCAGCTTCCGTCCTCAAGAGACTACTTAGCAGACTTCTTGGTGTGGCGTCCACCAGTTGGATTGGAGAAGAACCAAACCTTTTGGATAGCTTTGACATTATGGTTCGGTTTGGTTGGTGCAGCTCTGCTTCTCCAAAGATGAAATGTCTACAAAGAATTATAGTCTAATTGGTTGCTACGAGTTCATTTGGCTATTCATACATGTTCATGTGTAACTTTAACTTTATTGCTCGTGTAAAGTAGAAAAAATACGTTGATTTTAGTACTAGAGCTCTCCTCCCCGTTCATTTTCTCCTCCGTGCCCTAAAGTTAGTAGCAATAACAAAATTTTCACCCTATTTACATCTGCCATTCGGTTCGCAAATGGTAACAAATTGACATACTGGGTTGGTCTGCCAATTGATTTGTGAAGCATACGAGCAGCTAAAACTGTGCCACTTGCACGTTTAAATATCCCTGTACCATCATTCCACAGTTTTAATGTGTGAAGGGGACCTGGGAACACTGCTTTCCTTGTTTAGCGTTGAGGTCAGGTAATGTAATTGTCCGACGGCAAATAAACACTAAAGTTGGATCTGACTTTTCCATTTTAATTCTAAAGCTTTGAAACCAGAAATGCAAACTCAATTTCAGTGTAACATTTTCTTTTACTTGCCAGAAAAATTAAAAATGGGCCCAAAAGATGGATCCATAGGAACCAAGCGCCACTCGAAACCTTACTTCTGACACATCTTCGGCTAGCTAGATTCCGCAACTGTCCTTAAAACCTGTAAAACAATCCCAAAACCCTAGAGGACAAAACCGTCTAAACTCATTTCTCCCTCTAAATAAAACCCACCAAACCATATTTCCTACCTCAGCCGCCGCTCTCCGGAACCATCAGCTTCTCCTGCCAAAATGACGACCCGATTCAAGAAGAACCGCAAGAAGAGGGGCCATGTCAGCGCGGGCCACGGCCGAATCGGTAAGCACCGGAAGCACCCGGGAGGCCGCGGAAACGCCGGAGGCATGCACCACCACCGAATCCTCTTCGACAAGTACCATCCTGGGTATTTCGGGAAAGTGGGTATGCGATACTTCCACAAGCTTCGCAACAAGTTCTACTGCCCAATCGTAAACATTGATAAGCTATGGTCCATGATTCCTCAAGACGTGAAGGACAAAGCTACCAAGGACAACGTTCCTTTGGTTGACGTGACTCAATTTGGATACTTTAAGGTTCTTGGTAAGGGGGTTTTGCCTCAGAATCAGCCCATTGTTGTGAAAGCTAAGCTTCTGTCTAAGATTGCTGAGAAGAAGATTAAGGAGGCTGGTGGCGCCGTTGTGCTTACTGCCTAGGTTAAAATTAAACAATTTTGTTGTGTTTTCTGGATTAGATGTTGGGATGTTTTTGATTTGTTTACGACTTACTTTAATCTTCACCGTTATATTGTGGGTTCTAGTTGGAGATTTTTGGTTCAATACTATGCAATGCAGGCTTATGTTTGGATCTGAAATTCTGAATTGATGGGTTATGATGTTTTGAGTTTTATTTTGGTTTCCTTTTTGCTTTGGGTTTTTATTAATGGTCAGAAAATATGTTAATGTAAATGTCTTTCTTTTGTGTGGAAGGAAGTCTTCAATGGCTGCTCTTGACAAGTAACTCTTGTGTTTTGGTAGGGGACATGCGATATCTTCTGTATCCCAAGTTCTTTGTTTTAAGATGAGTAATAGTTTTCTTAAAGACACAGGTGTCTTGGGTTAAGAGTTACCTGTGCTCTTTTAGGGATTGTGTTCTGGTAATGTCTAGTTTCCACCAACTGGCCAGTAAACTGTATATTTTGGAACTTAGACGGACATGTTAGACCTTGCGTCGGTCTACTTTTCTCATTGATTCATCTTGTATAATTCGCTGTGCTTCCTCTCAATGTGGGTTATTCGCCTGGATATGAAAATTAATTGGAAATTGAAAATACATATTATGCTAACTGAAAATGGGTTCTTCAGGCAAAATCATAAAGAAAAGGGTGCTCACAACATTCAGTCACTTACAATATTCAATTGGCTATACAGTCATGATTTAGTTATGAAGTCACTTATTCAAACTTCCACACTCTAATGAACTTGCTATTATGCGTTGTGATGACTTTCTTCATTCCAACAGCCAAGCTCGTGATGGGAGGTCTATACCTCCGATGAATTTTGTCAATGTCCTCATATTTGGACAGCTTTCTGCCACTCACTCTTTCTATCATCACTCCGCCTCTATCTACACGTGAGGTGTTGTAATCCAAAACATAGCTTGAAAGAACTTCGCCAGTGTTCTGGTCCTGGACACGTAAGATACCATCTAATCCACCAACTAGTAATGTAGACACGTCATGATGAAGATGTTGCATAGCATACACCACATTTGGACTAACTCGTCTTTCCCATAGTCGTCGCATTGTCCTTCAAGGCAGTAAAGCTAAACAATAAATTGCCTTCAAGATGGAAGTTAAATACTTTTGACTCTGACAAATAACTTAGAAGAAGAAAGTGACCGTAACGGCAAAATTCATCTCTTAATTAGTTCCTCATCTACATGCTTACTTAAACTTCATGGATTTCAAAGCATCCCAAAAGCAAATGTGCTAGGAGTAGCACGCAAAGAAGGGTAATGGAATGTAGAGATCCCAGACAACCACCATGTACAAAAGATTAATAAACAGGTATCATAGGCTATCACTACGACTTGACTTAGCTAATCAGATTCAACTTTTGATTCGTGGTTTATTGCCTGCTAATTAGTTACGGATAATTTGAAATCAAAATGTATAGTACTTTAGATACCTAAGGTCCCAACAAGAAGTACATCCAGCAGTTGTCCCCGCAAATACTAGACAAGAAGATGGATTGAAGCACAAAGCCTTTATACCTGTAAAAAGAAGCAACTCCAAGTTATACATAATCACTAGCAATGCTTGTTCCCCTGATTATGGCAAGGAGAATATCTAGTGGTCAGTTCTTCATAATTCACAAAGGTGGAATAGACATTCCCTTTGGTTTCCGTAGATATGAATCTCAAACAAGGGGTAACCAAACAGTTACAAAAGACGAAATATTGAGGAGATAGAGATAAACGGTGCCTAGTAATTTACTGAATGAAAAGAAAGGACATTTATGAAGCTCAAACCTAAGAAGTGATAGGTATGCAACTATAATCAGAAATTATAGGGATGAACCTTTGTAATCAGTGGCTCTTAGTGTGGCTACCCGGTGATCAGACGAAAGACTTGATACTGTTATCCTCCCTAGAGAAGAACCACAAAGAACCAACTGATCCTCGCTAAAACAAATGCGAGTAACTGCCTCAGAATGCATCCTGTAATAGGAAACAAAATTATGAATATTCAAATCACCATCCAAGGACATCACACAAATCCAATAAATCTTTACTGACATATTGACACCGAAATGTTAACGTGGTCTGAGTTTCAGTTTTACGCAAATCAATTTTTCTTAATTGTATTCAACGAATCTTACCTAATGATTTGCGAGCATCTTTTACTGTACATGTCAAATACACGAGCTGTCCCGTCCTCGCATCCAACCACAGCATCTGGATCAAAGTAACTTGAGGAGAGAATGAATTAGTTGGAAGAAATAAACAAATGAAAAGAAAGTAAAAAAGAAATATAAAGCATTGGAGCACAGAGGATGAGTTGGATTATTATTAGGCAAAACTAAAATTTGATAGAGAGAGATTGTAGAGCTGCATCTTAAAGCCTCCAATCTTTTAACATAATTGAAGTTAATGTACAGCGATATTAAAGGACATGATCAAATATAAGCTAATTTACCGCATGCATAGACCCTTGTTGAATGTGCTTTCCCGTTCAGGAAATAGATTTCTCCGTCCATTGCGCCTCCAAATACATATCTGAGTGCCAACCAAACCCACGATCTACAAGCAGATATTGAATAAGGTAGGAAATATTAAATCCAGTCGATAAAAGCCCAAAGTATATGCCATCTCTCATCATAAAAGTAATGATTCTTGTCCAGTTATGTTACCTAACTTGAGAAGTGTAAGAGCATTACAAAGATGATGTACAACAAATGCATGATAGGATGCAGTAGCAGTGAAAGATCTAATTTGTGTAAGCCTTACTATAGGAAGTGAAAATAAGAAATAAATGTTAATGTGTTGTTTGACAGAGGCATTTTTCTTAAGCTATACCCATTAAGGAAACAGTAACATCTTCAATGGATTCACGCACTATAAAATTCGTTGCAATTTTTCACCGATGCATTATAATTAAACACAGCAGATATGCAGATGATAAAGCATACCTTGCTCTCATCAAAATCGAAGTCAAAAAGAGATGCTCCATTTGGAATAGCATATTCTCCTACGCAATTGTAGCTGTCTAGGGACCAGAGACGCATAACCTGGAATCATTTCATTCAAAATTTAAGTGACCTTGCGGGAAGCAGATAAGATAATACCAACAATTATCAAAACAAAGTAGAGTTATCATTTGGGTATTAACCCAGAGTAGACTGTCTAAAGAACGGATCGTACCTTGTCACCAACTCCACTGAGAATCAACCCCATCTTTACCCGGCACTGCTCAGCCCTAAGATAAAACCGCACATTTTTTCAAATCTTGCTTTAACAAGATATCAAAACAAACAAAAAGAAAAAAGGCTATTTACCTATAGGAATGACCCTTCCACTGGTCCACGAAAACAGGGCCTTTGAGAAGAGAAGATCTGTGGTGCTCCATTGCCAGTTCCTCCAAGCACGTGTTCAGTGACTCCTCGGACCAATCAATCCTGCTGGTTCTCTTTTGCGAGCAGAGCTCTTGCAGTAACTTTGACCTCAAAATAAACGCATTCCTTCAACACAAGTCATGGATAACCATTAAGCAAGCAAATTGTTGCTAGAGAAAATAAATTGGCCTTTTTGTGGGTTCATTTAATTGAAGGAAACAGTACCATGATTTGCAAACGACGGAACAGCGAACGACATCGAAGAGTCCGAGATAAGAAAAGATTATGCAAATAATATCGTCATCCAGAGACTGGATGCTCGTCGGAGCTCTCCCCTGGCTCTTCTTCGACGGCGACGGAACAGAAATAGGCTCCATCAGATCGACTGTTTTCCGACTGAAGTGGCGACTAGAGAAGGAATGAGAAACTGATAAGAGACGGAGAGGAGTCGAGCGGTCGAAGAACAAAATAACATCAATTGTGAAGTACCTCTTGCTAAACCGACAGCAATTTTGTTTATCCCTATCCCATTCGACCAATGTTACGGGTATGGACCGTATGGCAATTGTAATTTTTAAAATAATTATAATTTCTATATGAAATATATCTCTAAAAATTATAATAATATATATTTTAAATAATAATTATCTCTGTTTTAATAATATTACTTTTCATATATTTTATAGATAAACAATGACTATAATTAATATAGGAAAAAGATGGTTCATTTATTATACAGATATAAATCTAAAAATAACATAAAGTATTTAAAATTTTACAATTTATATCATATAATAAAGAATAATTACATCAAAAACACCGTAAATTATACAGATATAAATCTAAAAATAATGTAAAGCATTTAAAATTTTATAATTTATATCATATAATAAAGAATAATTATATCAAAAACACTATTATGACTATGACTCCATCGAAAAACAAAACCAAATAAAAGTAAAACTTAAAATAAAAACACTTAGATTTAAAAGTTTTATATTTATATTGCATATATAATTTAGCATAAATATCAAATATAAGTGAAATTAAAAGAAAAAATAAAAAAAACTTATAATTTCATTCAATAAAATACTCGATTTTTATATGTAACAAAATCATTTTCACTGGAAGGAGTCTTATCATTATTATTATTCAAAATCATTGCACTAAATGATATGTCAATATTTTTTTATTTAAAATTATCTTTCATATCACTCTTATCTATGAAACTTTGTTCCTTAGGAACTCAATCCGCTAAATGATTGATATAGTCAAGGCAAATTGGATCTATAGAACTACTTGTTTTATAAAGGGTCCTAGTAAACAAATGAAATTAAATTAATAAGAAATTATATTCAACTTAATAATAATAATGACGTATCTTTCTTGAAACTTTAAATTGTATCGAACAAAGACCAAATTAGTTAACCTTTTGTATTCTAATTCATTTCTTCTCTTGGAATGGATGAATTCAAATGTTTCAATTCCTTTCATACTCAGTTGCACTTACACATTGACTCAAATTTTGAATTGCAAACTTTTGCAATTCTAGAACCACACTTTCTAATTTGTCCTACAAAGCAATTGTAAGACAACAAAACAACCTTATAAATAAAAAAGTTGATGATTAATTTCAAACAAGTAATAAAAGTGAAAAAATATATACATGGATTAAGTTTGTCTTTTTTAACGAATTGCAACATGCATCTTAAAATAATCGTACACATCCTTGTATATCTCTATCTGTGAGTTAAGAAGATCTTGTATCATCGTATATGCAACAATTGATGTGATAATTAATAGCATTCTCCTATTAACTACAACTTTTTTTTGTAAAATTTAGTCTAAAATAGATATTAGGATCTTAAAACGCCCCAGTAGCAAATAACAAAGAGTACAGTTGCTTTTCTCATCTTTCATTGATGATTGTAAGATACAAAGAAGGTATATTTTTCATATTGGCCTTGATTGCTTCCTTCATCCTCTTTATGGCATCATAAAAATAACACCTTATTGTCTTCTCATTACTGTCAGCCAGACGAAGTACTCTCACCAATGGCCTATAAAATCAAATGACAAATTGAAATTAGGACCAAAGTTCATGATCTTCAAGTATAATTCTAGAAACCTCTATTCCAATATTAGACATGGCATAATGAGATGTAATCCACTTATCATTTGTAAATATTTGTCTTAACTTCTTCTTTATAAGAACAAAGCTCTGAACAACAATAATAACAAAAACACTGAAGTAATAAAAAATTTGTTATAAATCTTGTAATGATAGGACGACACAAATTTTTACTATTGGTGAAACCCTTTATCATAAAATTTAGAATTAATATATGATTAAAAATGAATGTGGTAACTTTTCTTGCTTTTTACATAGTTTCATTAATGACAGGAAAGTATCTAGGATCTCTTATAATTTCCAACATCTGGTAAATGAAGTATACAACATAATGAGTCCAATTAAAAGAATTATACAAGCTTTGTAACCTTTTTTTGGCTGCTTTATATGCAAAATCATTGTCAATATGAACTATATATTTTCAGGCTCAATTTCATTCACAATTTCATCAAATATTTGAAATAAAGTATTGACATTTCTATCAAGGTCATATGCATCAATAAACTTCAAAAACATTGTCCCCTTATCAAAATAAACCAAAAAATTGATAATATACTCATGTCTTATATTTGTACAACCATCACACTTAATTGAACACCCATAAATACCCAAGTCATTCTCCTTTAATCCAAACAACTTTTTATTTCAAAAAGACAGGTGTTTAGAAGATTACCTCTATAGTCATCAATTGAAGGATCTTTTTATCCTAGATCATAAGAGTTACCTCTATAAATTTTCTATAAAAAAATGTTACCTTTATAGTCATCAATTGAAGTATTTTTATATCCTGAATCGTAAGAAGCAATAACATTCACCATAGACTGTTAATAATAAGACTGAGTAGTATTGAATGATATACCTACATCATACCACTATCTAGTCATTACTATGTCTATATTATGAGCTACTTTTTTAGATTGTAATATGTTACAAATTGAAGGTTAAGCTCTAGGAGTTATTCGTGGTGCAAAAAAGTTAGATACTTGTTAATTGATTTGTTTTGTGCTTATAGAAATTACAAGTTTTAACCGTAAGTGCACGTTCTAGAGGTAGCTAGTATTGGCAAGTACGAGTTAATCATGCAAGGACTATAAGTATTAGTATTAACTCTTTTTTATTATTTAAACGATGAATCAGGTTGTGAATTTAATTAAAAATTAAACTAAAGAAACTAAATTGAGGTTAATGAACTAGGATAAAGAAAATACTACGATTAGTCAATATCAAATAAGTAGTACATAGGTGATAAATCCCCTTAAAATATATTAAACCTTAACTAACCCTTTATCATGCAATTAAATTATTAATTATTGAACTGCAAAATTCCATATCTTATGTTAATATCTTTCTCAAGACTGTTAATAACTAACCTATGGTCAATTAATTGAAATCTCTTTCTAGTTAAAACCTATAATATTGCATTATTAAATTCATGAATTTTATTATTAGGTTTGACCCTAATTCAGAGGATTTATGTCAACTTATTTCTAGGTTTGCATGCAACTCCTTTCAACCATAGTAGATCTACTCACACAAAAGGATTTCTCAATCTCAATCATATGAAATCAAACATTGGACTAATATTCCAAATATATCAGTTCAAGACTATAAACACATAATTGAATCATAATAAACCAATCAATAAAATTGCATTGAATACAAGATTATATCATATCATCATCCTAACTTCGGGTTTATCATCCCTAGGCACTAAACAATTTAGTTCCTATACATAGATAATAAATTCAATATCAAATATTCAAAAAAACAAATAAAAATAAAAAAATTCATATTCTATATACCCCTTTTGTCTCTAATGAAATCTTATTGCAATTTGGATCGAAGGTTGCCTTATTTCAGATTTTGTGACGTAATCTTCGTATTTTCCTCATCCTTTATTCAGAACTGCTTCTTCTCGGGAGTCTAATATGACTCTCAGATGCTTCTCTCCATGTAGCCTTCAATAATGTCCTTTTATAATAAAAACTAAGGTTTCCTAAACTGTCACTTACACGGTTGTGTAGGTGACTGTGTATCTCAAAAATACCTCAATTTGTGACTTTACACAGTTACATGATCTTACAAGGGCAACATACACAGGTATGTATCTTCATATAGACAAAAACAGTGTCTTCAAAGCTCCACTTGTTTACAATGACTTACAACGACCGTGTATCTTCAAAATTGCTTCAAATCTTTGTTATATGCCTCAATTTCACTCAAAATTTTCATCTTTTGGTCTATAAAGGCAATTATCACTTACAAACACACTTGAAGAAAACAAGTACCAAAATATTATAAAACTATTAAATAACAAGCAAAACATACTAAATATGGGTATTTAAATATAGTTAATTAATTATTTATCAAATATCCTTACATTTAAGCTTTTGCTTATAATCAAGCAAATCATAATCTAAATCCTCAAACTTACAAACATTCATCTCTTATTAACCTTAGGATGTTCATTCACACCCCAAATCATTATATAATATTAATCAAATTAACATACAATTAGATTCAAGTCATCCTAGAACCAACTTTCATAATTCAATTATCAATAATATTCATATAGATAATATTTTTGAAATCAAAAGCATATTTTCACACTCTTTTGCTAAGGATTCACTCAATACACTCAAAGTGTTTAGAAGCTTGCATTAAAATCATATTTTCACCACTTATAAGTAAACTAGAAACAAAAGTCAAAAGGTCCTGTTACAAGGTTTTAAATGAGGCTTAGGTAAGGGTAGGATAGGGATAAGCTCTTCCCTACAACACTGATCTCATATTTTGCAACTGTACCATCTTCACAGCAAAGACAAAAACTTGAATCATAAGAATGATTCCATTGATCTTGAAAACATTTAAACACTTCTGGCATGTACACGGTAGTTGCATGCTTTAAAATTTTAACAGGTGTTGACAATGTTGGAATGCTTACATTACTTCTAAAATCAACTTTTAACTCATCAAATCGACGATCCTCAATAAGCCTCTGGAAGTGATTAAAAATTGTAAAAAGTTATGTTGATAACTCACGTACCTTTTTACAGTGCTATTCATGCTCTCACTTCGTTGGGTAGTAGTTATGCCTATACAAAACATTTGGCATCCATAAACCAAAGCCCATTTTTCCATACGTTTCAACCAATCATTATCTTCAAGTTTATATTTTTGCAGCATCTTATTCCATGCAAAAATAAATTCTTCTTCTTCATCATAATCATATATGCATGAGCTGAAATCCTGCGAAAAATCTTTAAACTGAGAAAAAACACCACTCAAATAGATTGCAGAATTTTGATCAATGTGCCAGATACACAGTCGATGATGACTTTCAAGCCATCTTGAAGCTAATGCCTTTGCCATCGCCGCCATCGCCGCATCCTGATCAGTAAGAATAGTTGTAGGCTTTTTCTTAAACATGGCTACACCAAATGTGTCAAACAATCACTCAAATGTAAGAGCAGTCTCATGACTCTCATCATATAGGAGTGCAACACCAAAAACTGTTGTTTGCTTATGATGACTCAAGCCGACAAACAAAGCAAGTGGACGACCTTCACCATTCTTCTTGTAAGTAGTATTGAAGTAAACAACATCACCAAAGTCTAAGTAGTCATTCCTCATCTTTACGTCTAACCAAAATATATTAGTTATAAAATCATCTTCATACACTTGAATGACATAAAAGAAGTTAGGATCTTCAACCTGCATTTTATATAAATATTCTAACATGCCACCTGTATCTCCCTTTTTCATGTCTCTTGTTCTTTTAGATCTTAAATAATTCTTGTAATCTTCCAGAATAAAGCCAATATTATTTCTCCCACCTGCTTATCTCACCATAAGATCATGGGATGCTTTTGGTGGAATTACCACATCATTAGCCATTTCAATTTGCATTGCTGCAACGGAAGATATCTTTCTGTGACTTCTATACAAATGTGTTTTGTTAGGACTTGAAAGGTAATGATTGCGATCCTCGACAAATTGAATCACTTGAAATTTTCTAGCTTTCACACTATTAACTTTTCATTTTTGCCTCATAACTAAATCTAGTTTTTGAATGTGGAGTTCTTACATATAAATCTCTTTTATCTGGCATCCTTTTACCATCAGCACTACAACAAAAAACCCTGCAAATCAAATTACTAGATTTATCTTTGTGACTTTTGCTTCTTCTTATTCCAAAGTCCACATGTTTGGCATAATTAAATAAAATTAAAAAGGGTCTTCTTCCGTCTTGAACTCCATGCCAAGTTTCAGTATTAAATCTCTTGCAAGAGATAAGTGAACTTTGCAACTGTACTCTTCATAATTTGGATTCACCAAATCAGTTGAATTCATATTACGAGTCTCATTGGCAGCCAAATCAGTTGCATTCATATTTCGAGTCTTATTGCCAACCAAATCAGCTAAATTCATATTACTACTCTCATTGTCAATGCCAATATCATTCTTATGATGCTCCTTCTCAATTTCATAATCTAATCGACGGTTTGGAGTACATCTACCTTCCATTTCTACACTTGTCAAATTCACAAACGAAGTACCATTTTCAGATAAAATTATTAACATAACAAAAAAGGAGTGTTCAAAAAATACTGGGAGGTATTTTAGTTAATTTTCCATGCATACCTTATTTAATTCCTATAACAGAAAAAGTGATTGGACAATTAAAGGTTTCAAGGTAAATTCTTCCCATAAAATGAATAATATGTTTTAGAAGGTCTTAACTAGAAGTCAATATTAAGCAACTGAACATTTACAATATACATTAATTTTCACTCATGTATAAATTAGAAACTATAAACAAAAACAAAAAAGTTAGATACGAATAAATTCCAAATAGCTTCAGAACTTACTGTAAGTAAATCATAACTAACAAATTCAGTTTAACAACCACCAGTGGCAACGACTAAAGTACTTGATATCTCTTTATATTAAATTTAATAATAAAAGTAAATTAACAAAATGATGTATTCTCGGTTTGCTGAGTCATTCCTCAAGAATTAATTAGAGATAGAGATACAAGAATTGCTTAAAGATAGAGATAGAGAGAGAGGGAATAATAAAAACAAGAAAAAAAACAAAACTTACTTGAGAAGATAATTGAAATTCGTCAAAATATTATCTTTCTTCGCCTGCTGTAATCTTCTATTTCTTTAACAAAAAATTAAATTTGTCAAAATATTATCTTTCTTCTCCTACTATAATTTTCTACTTCTTTACCAACAAAGTTAATTTGCTTTATCCCATAAATCATTTTATCCATCTTTGTCCTAGAAAGAAATCATCCTAAATGTCGCATAACTTGATTAGGGGATATGGTTTGGGTTTTACAAGGTGTAGGAAGGGGGCGAAGAGACTCGTAGTTATTCTGATAAGGGACAACTTCTGTATTGTTACAATTAAAACGACAGAGGACATTGGTACTATTAATGTTCATCGTATTCATGCTCCATCCTTCTCCCTAGTTCTGTGATAAATTTAAAGAGGCAAAGAGAAGAGATGGAGATTTCTGTCGTCATACGAAGAAGATCACAGAGGACATCGTCGAGGTCGGCTTGGCTCCTGAGCTATACATTTTGGGAAGAGTAACAGAAAGTTTAAAATTTAAGAATAACAACAACATTTTAAAATTAGACAAAATAAGATATGATTATATTAGACAAATGATCTGAACTAGTGTGAAATAGTTTGAATTTCATTCTCGTCAACTTTGCACCGACTTCACTGTAGCGTTATTCAAGCAAAGGCAGTGTTGTTAGTGCTGCTGCTTTGTATATTTTCTGAAGCTCCGACGTTAAATAATGCTTAATTTGTTAAAGACAATATAGGATTTAAACTTTTCTTCATCAATACCCCCCTTACACATCGCATAAATGACGTAGAACTTTCGAATCAACCTAACATATTTCCCTGGAGAACTCATCATTTGAGATGGTGCTTTTATCCTTGGGAAAAGCAACAAAGAATGGCCGAATGTACCGTCTAAGACTTAAGTTGTCTACTTGCACTCATAAGTTGTCTACTTGCACTCATTAGACAGCAGTCCACCTCCCACTTGTCACTAAACTCCTGTCGGATTGAAACACTTGCAGTAAACTATCCGGCATTCGATATGAACAACAACGTAGAAAGATTTTTGACACAGAGCATTTCTTTTTGCATCCACTTTAACAACAATTGAAACTCTGTTTCTCATATTAGTGTCAATAAAGAATATTAAACTCTCTAATTAACCCCTCCTCTATGAATTTGTAATACCCATCTTAAATATGCGAACAATATTGAAGAAAGACTAAGATGGTGTAGATATGGATAACCGTAGACATAATTAAGCTCTTTGATTTTGTAGTAGTTAAGTCGATTGTCGAACTTGGGGATGACAATCACCGTCCTTCTAATGGTTGGATCAATGTTTGAGAGACAAGGTTGAGAAAATTAGTGGGTTTTCTAGGGTTTGCGAGAATGATGGACAAAATGTGGAGCTTGAAGGATTCATGAATGTTATTAATCGGGACGATCATGGAGAGGAAAATGTTGAGCTTTCCTGTAAATAATGTTCCAGCCAAAAATAAAAAATGTGTTGCCTGAAGTGGATTAAATCTTTTGCGTGCCAGTAATTATTGCCAAACCTGTTTTAGAGAATCCTATTGAATGAGTTATAAGCACAGAGGATCTCATTTTTAGCTGAAAAAAGTTCTTATCTTTATTGAGAAAACTAAAATGAATATTTTATTTGTTAAAATTTTAAATTTTAAAATGAGTTTCATATTTTCATTATGCTGCATAATAATATAAATTTTATTTTTAAATTATAAAAATAATAAACAATATTATGTTAATATTAACATGATATTTAATTAACGAAAAATTAATTCCACCAAAATTTTCCTCTATTTGAGGTCTATTTTATATATTTTAAAAATGTTAAATTTTAACTTGTGTACTAATAAAAACATTGAGGTTCTAGGTGCTCTTTGTATATTATAATTTCGTAACTAGAAACGTATTAATTTCCCAAATGCAATTATTAAATAAAACTCAAAGTTAATTACTTACGATGCATTTGACTTAAATAGTATTGTGTTCACATGTAAAATGAATCAAACCTCTAATGTTTAGGGTTGTTTAATTTTATTTTGGGTTTATATTTTAAATTTAAATTTGAATTTAATGTCTTGTTTCTATTTTTATTTTCAAAATGTTATTTTGTTATTAATTACATAAATATTATTTAATTTTATGATTAACATTTTATTCACTTTATTTATAACTTTAAAATAAAATATGAAATTGTTCCAGCATACAATATAATATAATATAATAGGGAAATTAGTCTACTCTTTCATATGAGAAGAATGAAATTTATGTAATATAGCTAGAAAAGAATTTCCCTTCTTAACTTACTGGGCTTCATGCCTCCCTTGACCCGGAAGAAATTGGATCCCTATTTGCTCATTCCACTCTTCTCTGTAGTGATCAACTTCCTTTCACTTTCATGTGTCATTTAGTTTTGAATCTCTATACCCTCCCCATGTTCTAATCCTATCTCCCGCAACAGAAGCCTGCACCTCACACCAATTGAATTATCATTTCTTTTCCACACAAAAGATGCAGAAATCGTTGTCTAAAAACAAAACTACTTACCTCTTTGTTCCAATTTGTTCTGTATATCATCCAAGAAAGGATTAAAGTCTGCACCACAGTTCCTGATATCATTCCTATCCAAATTCCCTGTTGAATCCAATATAAAAGCCCATCATGCCAATTCTTCTTTAGATAAAAGCAAAGAACTAATTAAATTCCATAAGAGAAGTGACACTAAAGAGGTAAGAATTTTTATATGAAAGAAACTTACGGTGACACCCATGCCAATCTTGTAACCTAATACCAGACCTAGAGGAATACCAAACACATAATAACACCCAATATTCACGTAAGCAACAACGGCTTGCCATCCAGCTCCAATGGCCACACCTACCATAATAATCCAACAGAAAGGCTATGTCATTCGCAAAAGTAATAGATGAGTATACTCAATAAAGTAATGCTGATTACCAGAGAGAACAGGCTGAACACTGTTAATGATAATACTGAGTCCCAGCAATGGCGTTAGCTCCTCCACGACCCTTCTGACCTTTTTATCACTCGAAAACAAATACGGATAGCTGTTCCTCGTAATAAGCAGAATGAGAGAAAGGATGAGACCCACCAAAAATGAAGAGACAACAGCTACTATCACAGATAATTTTGCTGCCCTCGGATGAGCTGCTCCTAATTCATTTGAAACCCTCACGCTGCACGCACAAACAGTTGATTGCATTTGATGCAGATCCGATTATCACAAATAAACCAAAGCACGACGAAGCAAAACAAAATTTGTAACTTTTAAAGTGTTATATGTACAATGTACATATATTATGGTGAAGTGATCGTCACATAAGCAGAGAAAAAAACCTTATAGCTGCATTCATTCCTATAGCCACCATTACCGTCCACCCCAGTATGTTCATGCTGCAAATTCAACATTAACAGAATTAGTGCTACTTTATGAAAGAGTAAGAGAAATCCATAATAGTTACTATTATAACACTTTACTGTATTTTAATTTATCAAATTTCCGATATTAGTTAACTTTGATTTCATATTTTTGAAATATTTTGGATCTACGGTACCATCTTTATGTCGAAATCCATGATTTTATTTAGTACCTTCTGAGCTATCTTTGCAGTGTCGAAATCAGAGGCTTAGAATTAGTTACCACTACTGTAGATCATCGACAATATTAGAGTGTCTTATATTGCCTAGACATAAAGATGTTAAAAGGTTTATAAGTGGTAAGGGTCAACTATCCAAACAACTAGTTCTAATTATTTGGACAATAGTTGATACAAGCTCAATTCTTGTTAGTGGACTCTACACTCTACCCATTGTAAATTCTAACATGGTATCAGAGCGGGCTGCTCTTGTTAAATGACCATTTCATCACAATAGCTTAAGCTTTTGTGTGAGGCCAACTTAATTGGTTTTATATATTTTCTAACACTCACCCTCAAGTAAAAGCCCTTTGGACTTGAAACTTGCACAGGCCTACTCTACCTTGTGCTGAATAATAGGTGAGTGGTAGGATTCGAACTCATGACCACTTGGTCACAAAGACTCTGATACCATATTAAGTGACCGTTTCATCACAATAGCTTAAGCTTTTGTGTGAGGCCAACTTAATTGGTTTTATATATTCTCTAACAGCTCTTATGCTAGTGATTAACACCTCCGAATAATAGATTATGTCACGTGTTAGACCCACATGTGAGGGGGTGTGTTGAGATATAAAAAGTGAGAATTGTCCTATATTGGAGAAAGAGAGGAAAGTAAACTAACATATAAGTCTAGTGGGCTACTCCACCTATCATCAATTGGTTTTAGGATGGAACCTCACTTAGACTTATATGTGGTCTAACTTTTCTTCTCGTGTGGGCCCGTAGGCCCATTGTAAATTCTAACATGGTATCAGAGCAGGTTTGACCCGGATTATTAATTTCCCGGTTATTTGCTGGATGTTCATTCCCAGCAGCTCAGTCCGGTTTTCACTGCGTATATTTCAAGTGACAACTGGATGTCCAGCCCCAGTTGCACTTGAGGGGGAGTGTTAGAG
>JAOQMQ010000003.1:8572338-8583173 GCA_027563845.1 Erythroxylum subrotundum
CCAGGGGGCTAGAGGATCATCAATAGGAACTTGCCTATTTCCCCTCCTTTGGTGTGACTCGAACTCAAGACCTCCTGAAGGGGAGAGTCTTAAGTGAGAAATCTGGACCAATTGGTCCACCCCTCGTTGTTATTGTTATTATCGCTAAGAGTCGTGGGGCTCTCAAGATATTAATTTTACATAAACCAATCATCGAAGCTAATACGGTTTCATAAACAGTGTATTTATTTAATTTTTATCACTTGATAGTCAATATATAAGAAGATTGAAAATACTAACAAAAAATATTTGATAATTAGCGATCCTAGCCAGACTAGGTAGTCCTCGTATGTCAAAACTAAGGAAAACTGTCGGAAGAATCTCTGGAACACAAGTCAAGTACTAGAAGCGAGATCACTAGTCTGACGTTTTGGACAAGTGGACGCTCCTATCACCTCCTCTTGTATTTGACTTTCAAACGTTTTATCAACCTTCCCGATAAGCTCTCACGCTTCACCCGAAAACTATTGTAGTAGGCGACAGCACATAACGACAAAAATACAGCTCCAACCAAACCCCACGTTCTCTGCATTTTCTTTCAGTTTAACATCACAACACCCTCTCTCTCTGTCTCTGTCCCTCTATATAGCCGCCTCTATTGCGACCGGATCCAGCTTCACATTCCTCCTGTGAAAGTGAGTGATAAAGGGTTGGTGGCAGATTTTGGTGTGCAAGTGGAGAAAAGGTTTACAGTGACTTTTGAGTCTCTGCTGTATGTCAGTGAAATTCTGCAGTGATAATTACTACGGTGGATACAGCGAGCTTGCTAACCCTTTGCAATGGCCACAGCACAGGAAAAGACGACGTTATCTTGTTGCTTCAATACCACCACCACCACCACCACCAAAACAAGCACTTCTGATGCCGCCAAGAACAGGGCTGTTCAGAATTGGAGTGTTGGTGTTGGGCCTGATCAGTCTGGTGATGATCCGATCACTAAGACTGCGACCGTGGCGACCCTGATCCGTCCTGTTGAGTCTCTTCCCGAATCTCCTCCTACCAAAACTACTTCTAGTAAAGGTGATTACAACTTTGGTTTATAGCTTGCAAGATCTAATGGCAATTTGGGTGATCCTAGTTTGATGATGTTATTTCTTAGTTGAAATTGCTTATAAAGTTTCTTTCTTTGGCTAATATAGGAATCCAAGTCATGGCTAGGCCTCAAACCCGCCACCCTTTGGACCCTTTAACCTCTGCCGAAATTTCTGTTGCAGTGGCAACTGTGAGGGCAGCTGGAGCAACCCCTGAGGTTATTTGCTACTTTCGGAGTTTGAGCTTGAATTAGGACATGCATAAATTGAGGTTTTCATGTCAAGAAATTATTGGTGAAGAAATGAATTGGTGTTCACTTCATTTTTCAGGTTAGAGATAGTATGCGTTTTATTGAAGTTGCTTTGGTGGAACCAGACAAGCATATTGTTGCATTGGCAGATGCATATTTCTTCCCTCCTTTCCAGCCTTCATTGCTTCCCAGAACAAAAGGTGGGCCTGTAATTCCCTCAAAACTTCCTCCTAGACAAGCTAGGCTTGTCGTTTACAACAAAAGATCAAACGAGACAAGCATTTGGATTGTTGAGCTGTCAGAAGTTCATGCTGCAACTCGAGGCGGCCACCACAGAGGGAAAGTGAAATCATCCAAAATTGTTCCTAATGTTCAGCCTTCCTTGGTATTCAAAACCCACTTTTGAATGTTATGCTTTATAAATACCTGCATATGTTGTTCAGCCTTCCTTGGTATTCAAAACGCACTTTTGAATGTTATGCTTTATAAATACCTGCATATGTTGTATCAAATTTAATTATTTGAGTTGTTTGTCCCACAACCTAACATTGGGGCACACATTCTTAAATTGATCAACTAAAAATTGAATACATTATCAAAAGCTGGTAGCAGTACCTTTCTTCAAATTATGACGAAGATCCATGCCTCGTCTTGGAATTCTTTCAGAGTTACACGAGACAATATAAAGTCTCTTTTTATATGAATTCAATGAAATTCTATGCATGTTTATGATACTCAACACGAATTCTAACTTTTCATTGGCTTGACAAGTTCAGGATGCTGAGGAATATGCTGAATGTGAAGCTGTTGTGAAAGGCTTCCCTCCTTTTAGAGACGCAATGAAAAAGAGGGGTATTGATGATATGGATCTTGTAATGGTAGACGCTTGGTAATCTACGTACACAACTCCCTTTGATAAGTGGTTCTTACTATGTGCCTTGCACTTCACATAACATTATCATTTTCTGCAGGTGTGTTGGATATTACAGTGAGGCTGATGCACCTAGCCGCAGATTGGCTAAACCGCTAATTTTCTGCAGAACTGAGAGTGACTGCCCAATGGAAAATGGTTATGCTCGTCCAGTTGATGGAATCCATGTTCTTGTTGACATCCAAAACATGATTATCATTGAGTTTGAAGACCGTAAACTTGTTCCTCTGCCTCCAGCTGATCCCTTGAGGAATTACACTGCTGGTGAAAGTCGAGGAGGTGTTGATAGAAGTGATGTGAAACCTCTGCAGATCATTCAGCCTGAAGGTCCAAGCTTTCGAGTAAACGGTTATTTTGTTCAATGGCAGAAGGTGAGTGCTATTTTGCTGTGCTCATCACCGAAGCTTCTAATGTCAGGATACAATGCTATTTAATGATTTACTTTTTGCTTGGCAGTGGAATTTTCGTATTGGTTTCACGCCTAGGGAGGGTCTAGTTATCTATTCAGTTGCTTATGTGGATGGTAGCCGTGGTCGGAGACCTGTGGCTCACAGGTTAAGTTTTGTTGAAATGGTCGTCCCTTATGGAGACCCGAATGAACCACATTATTGGAAGAATGCGTTTGACGCTGGGGAAGATGGGTTGGGAAAAAATGCTCATTCTCTTAAAAAGGCAAGTGCTTTCTTCTCATCTCTATTAAGGCAAGGCTTCTGTTCCAGTACCAGAGAATCAGGATAGTAAGGAAAACCGAAAATATTGACAAAATTCTTTTGCTGCAGGGTTGTGATTGTTTGGGCTATATCAAATATTTTGATGCACACTTTACAAATTTCACCGGAGGCGTTGAAACAATTGAAAACTGTGTCTGTCTACATGAAGAGGATCATGGGATCCTGTGGAAGCATCAGGATTGGAGAACAGGATTGGCAGAAGTCAGGCGATCTAGAAGGCTGTCAGTGTCTTTCATATGCACTGTGGCTAATTATGAGTATGGATTTTTTTGGCATTTTTATCAGGCAAGTCGCTGTCTGACTCAACTCCATCTAGGACTTTCATCCTCATTGGTTTTACCGATCTATGTTTCCTAATTAACCTCTTTTAAATTGAGGTTGTTCTAACTGTGAAGCGTATTTCTGTGCTTTTAATTGTGAGCCTCTTTATATCATTCCATAACCTCTTTTAGTCTTTCATCTTTTTGTGCGAACATGTTGAGAAATTAATTTCTATGAACCATAAGGAAGCTTGATTAGTTTTCTGTTTTTAGGATGGGAAAATTGAAGCGGAGGTCAAACTCACCGGAATTCTTAGCTTAGGAGCATTGCAACCTGGTGAAGTGCGAAAATTTGGTACAACAATTGCTCCTGGATTGTATGCACCTGTGCATCAGCACTTTTTCGTTGCACGTATGGACATGGCGGTAGATTGTAAGCCTGGAGAAACATTCAATCAGGTACGTTCACATTTATACACATGTACACATTTCATGAGTTGGAAGCTCCTTTTCTTTTCCTTCTTAAGATGTTTTCATGACTATTAAGATCCTATTTGTGTTTAATCATTATTAATAGAGATTACATCTTCATAATTGTTGAAGTACTACTTGGACGAAGTGATCTCTTTAAGCTAGTTTGTTGTTTCAGTTTCTGTTATTCTTTCTTAAATGCTCTCATACACAAAGCCATGTTGGGTGAGTATTTGTAGTTCCAACTCATCTTCAACTTTTTCTCAATCTAGGTTGTTGAGGTGAATGTTAAAGTTGAAGAACCTGGAAATGACAATGTTCACAACAATGCATTCTTTGCTGAAGAAGAACTACTCAGAGCTGAACAGCAAGCAATGCGTGATTGTAATCCCTTGACTGCTCGCCATTGGATTGTAAGCATCTTCGTCTTGTAGGACATAAAACTTTTAGTTGAATTCTCAGGTTTTTGCCTTGTCAATTATGGTCTTCTAGTTTTTCATGTCTTCAATGTTTCGGCTGTCAGTTTGCCGAGGACTCTGAAGTAATCGGTTTTTACCTAAATTTTTGTAGCATCGTATTCATGTTGGCTTGTCCGAAAATGTCGAAAGAATTGGTTGAACTCATTCCATTGCATGTTGTATTATCATATCAAAATTCAGGTCAGAAACACAAGGACTGTCAACAGGACCGGGCAGCTTACAGGTTACAGGCTAGTACCTGGCTCTAATTGTTTACCTTTAGCTGGTTCTGAAGCAAAATTCTTGAGAAGAGCTGCTTTTTTGAAACATAATCTTTGGGTTACTCCCTATGCACGCGATGAAATGTATCCTGGAGGAGAGTTTCCTAATCAAAATCCACGGGTTGGAGAAGGCCTGGCTACTTGGGTTAAACAAAATCGACCCCTTGAGGAAACTGATATAGTACTTTGGTAGGTTTCTTTCTTCTCCTCTTTTTCCATCATATTGATAGTACTTTATTTTAACAAACGATTCTTGTTACTTTGGAGGCAACAGGGCATTAATGCCAATAGACAATACGCATTTCTGGTGTGATGTGATCTACATTTGCATTAGAACCAAAGATGACAATGTCATGAACGTATATGATAACATAGAAAGTTGACAAGTTTCGAGTAGTCGTGTGGTGTGCTCATAGGCTCAAATTGATTAAATTGCCTATTTCAGGTACGTATTTGGAGTGACGCACATTCCTCGACTTGAGGACTGGCCTGTCATGCCGGTAGAGCGCATTGGTTTTATGCTTATGGTAAGAAAATACAACAAGAATGATAATTAAATGTGACTTCCTAGTCTCAGATGCTAGCTGATTTTGCCTGCATATTGAGTACTTTTTCGGGTTTTGTATTACACTGCAGCCACACGGGTTTTTCAATTGCTCACCGGCTGTTGATGTTCCTCCAAGTGCAAGCGATTTGGACCTCAAGGACAATGGTGTTACAGCCAAACCTGTTCAGAATGGCCTCCTTTCGAAGCTCTGAATCTGAGCCTAAAATTCTGCAACTTGCTGTTTGGTAAATGGTGTAGGACTGGTGTTACATATTTATGAACAATTTCTTTCTTGTGTCTTTATATCGTATGGGAATGGCATTTGTTGGACTTCTGTTGATTAATAAATGAAGAGGTTGTTGTTTGTTTCCCTTTATTTTCTATGATTCTTGTTTTGGTTTATATATAAATGTAATATTAATTGATAAATTTTAATAATTGATGTCTCATGTTCTTAAATAATTGATTTCAAATATTTTTCTAATTTTGCAATACTTTTACTTTCAAGTATTTTAACATTTCCTATGGATAATATTAATGTTTCTCTATGGTTTATCAACAATTAGTAATCATAATACTTATTAATTTATTTTGTTAATTCATAATATAAGAAAAAACTGATTAAGATAGATAATTTCTTAATTTATCATATTACTTATTAAAACACATGCTAAAACCGAAATTCATAAACATTAAATCACTTTTATAATTTTAGAAGTTTTGAATATTAGAGTCCATAAAAAACAAATAGGGTCAAAGATGTAAAGCTTTTTATATAATTAAAAACATAAAAGGACTTTTTATTAAATTTATACTAATTATTTTAATATTTATTAATAAAGTTAAGTAAAAATAATTATATATTAAAATAATTTTACAGATATCAGAAGTACTGACATGGTATTTGTAGAGAGATAGACTCAGATATCGGAAGCACTGGCAGGTATTTGCAGAGACCTCGCTGGTACGAAACATAGAGATGTTGACTTGAAATTGACTTCAAGTGATATGGACTTTCCATAAAAAGGATTTATTAAATGATGATTTTTAATATTATTAAATAAAAAATAATAGGAGCATATCTAAGCAAGTGGCAGAGAGACTTTCAGTCTACTTGACACGTCAAGAGTCGCTTCACCAACATAAAACAAAACGACGTCTTTTTTAAATGTGCAAACTCACGCGCTTCCTTGGCGTGGCGTGCCAAGCCCATACACAATCTTCCGCTTCAGACGGAAGCATGCTAGGCTTTGAACATCTTCTTGCAAATACACAAAAGGTTTTGGAAATGCAAGGGCATCTTATACGCCTTAAGAAAGGAAAAGGGTGGTCTTTTATGAATGATTAACATCACCTATACATTCAACCAACATGAAAATTTCTAAGAGACAAAGAGGCAAATGCAACACCAGACGGTCAAAACCTGGGGCTGTAACGTAACTGAAGTCTGAACTAGATGCTGTCCGAAAGCTAACCCGAAATTGATCTCATCAGAATGGCAAAGCACTGGCTTCATCTTAACGGCTCATCTGCTGTTGCTGATTGTAAAGCAGTGACTTGAGATGACATGCCAAAGTTCTCCCCACATTTGTACAGACAAAGCAGAATATCTGCAGAGGCTCCCGCATAAACGGTGAAGTGGCAGAAGGTAAAATCATACAGGCTATCCAAATCAGAAAATTGAATCAAACTTGATCTACCAAGCAAGTCGCTGCATGAAAATCCCACCACGAAAGAGAAAACAAAACTCATGTACTTTTATGGATAACGATCAGAGAGATTCAAGCATTCATTGTTGTTATGGATTAGATACACGTTCACGGATTCTAGTCCTCCCATATCCATTCTTGCTATACTAGAAACCTCCACATACACACAATAGGCCAATTTAAAGAAAGCTCACCAATGCTGAAACTTGAAGTGTATATACTATATTTCAATATGAGTTTAAAAGTAAATTATACTGCAAGTTAAGGCCAAATTATTTGAGTTGCACACCATATGAAATTACAACGTTGAACAGAAAGGAACAAGGAAAATGGCCAAGTGCCTGTGAAACTCAAGCACATAGGCTATAAGTCCAGTTAATAAACAAAAACCTGAAGTACCAAACCATTAGTTGAACGTATCAGTGAGATGAAGGCAATGCACGCCAATTGTCAGCATGATGAATGACACGATCACGTGAAGCCGCCGATAGTTGTTGAAGTATCACATTTTTAACATGAGAAGCTGCTGTTTCACCAGCTCGGGTAGCAAGCTCTAGGTAAACCACTGCTTTCAACATCTCTCCTTCCTGGAAAAGGTTTAACGTAACAACTGCTGTTATACTTTGCACATCTAAATGTTGACAAGCAAAATAAAAACATACATTTCAACCCCTTAGATCCCAGTAAAACACAATCAATGTGCATTTGGTATATACCTAAATTGTTTGGAGCAAAGTAAAGGAATATCAGAAAGATGCATCATATTTATCACTTATAGGCAGCCAAAAGCAGAACCTGCCGGTATATACTTCATGCCCCTCGTGATTCATTCCCTCTTCACTTGAATCTCTTACTAATCATGCAATACAAATTTAAATTATTAAGAAGAAGAAAGTACATTAATGTCACGTACTGAAAAAAGGCTAAGTCCATGCTCAAATTGAGCTTTACTGTGACCACGATCAGCCGCTCGCTTCATCCATTTCCTTGCTTGCCGATGACTCTGGCCCAAACCTTCTCCAACTGAATAGCAAAGAGCAACATTATACATAGCACGAACATACCCACCCCAAGCTGCTGTAAGATACCATCTAGCCTGTATTAAGCCAAACCTTGAATCAATAAAAGTTACGCAGTGAATCAATCAGATGAAACAAAATGCTAGAATTGAAGAAGTGGCAAAGCAAAGAGACAGATACGTACAGCCTCCTGTAGATTCCTATCCACCCCACGACCCTGGTGCAGACAAAGAGCAAGTTGGTACTGAGCACGAACATGACCAGCCACAGAAGCTTGGAACAACCACGTTATGGCTTCCTTCGGCCTCGGCGGGTCAGCTGCGTACGATGAAGCAATCATAAGCATGAAAGCAAGAATTCCTTCACTATCCTTGTCAATTCAACAGATAACACAACCAAATAAAACTCCAGATCATATTCAACAAATAACACAATTATGAACTAAAAACGTGGCTACCTTGCAAATAAGAAATCCCCAAATTGCACTGCCCAGCAGCATCACCAAGCTCCGCAGCTTTACGATACAAAGCAATAGCCTTTTCTCTCTTACCCAGTTCCCAATACAAAAGACCGGCGTCAACCATAGCAAGACTCGACCCAAGAGCAGCCCCTTTCAAAAACGACTCCAAAGCTTTCTCCAAATTAACCTTAACTCCACCACGCCCATGCTTGAACCGCTTCCCCCATTTCAAGAACAGCATCGCTTGTCTCAACGGTCGCAGCGCGTCCCTCCACGCGCGACACACTAGCGACGCAGTCTGCAGATTCGACAGTGAGAAGGATGCCGCAATCTTGGTCAGTATATCGAAAGGAAGCCCCGAGAAATCCCGGCAGTACAGAAACGTAGACGTTGGCGTCGTTCTGAAGAGGCAATTTGACATGTAACGATTTGATCGTTCCTTTTTGTTAATGATACTCAGCATCGGCCGGGCTCTGTATCGGGAGGCGTCAAATAGCTCAGGCCACGTGTCTTGCTTCATGCCTCCGCCGTAGATGGTGGAGAGAGAGTGGGAGAAATTGAGTGAAGTGTAACGCGAAGAAAACGGAGGCTCGTCGGAGGGGATTTTTTTCTTTAAATTTCTATTTCCTGTTGATTGCCGTGAACACAAGATTTTGTGGTTGTCGTTGAATCATAACCGACACGACATCGCATCTGATGACGTACGAGGATTGGTCGGCGGCCTGTAGTAATTGTTGCTTTCGAAACGTTGACGCAAGTGTTCCAAAAAGAGACGACGGCGACGTTGTCGGCAAAATGAATTGGGCTAAAAGTTTATTATCAAAGTAGCCCAATTGCTTTCCTAGAGCCTACAAGAACAAAAATGAACAAAAGTTTTAACCATAGTCAAAGTCCAAGTCTTGGTTTGGACTCGCTGATGAGCAATTTGGTAGAGAAAAAAAAAGTCAAATATAAAAAATAATCTCTAATTTTTAAAGTTGCTTATATTAGACCTGATCTAATGATTGGAATGTAATCAAATTAAATCTAACATAAAGTTTTTTGTTTAATTTCATGAGCTTATTTATACAATTCCAACACAGTCAAATAAACTTCAAATTAACCTATATTAGTTAGGAATTTCTTGAAGAGATTGATTTATCGGAGTTGCACTAACTTTTTAGTTTGATAATTTTTATCATTTTATGTGATATGTAATAATATTTGCATGCCAACATTGATGTTAGTTAAATTTTATTAACTAAGGGTTAATTTTTATTAGCTTATTCATGTTTTTGTTTTTATGATCGCGTTATGGTAAAGTTTTAATGATTATAGGAATTGACCTGAATTAGTCTATAAAACTCATTAATCTCTTACAAGTTTGTGTATTCTCTGTTCACATAAAAGGTTCAGTTACCTGGGAAGAGTAGGTCTGATCAAAGTAGGACTTAGTCATATACGTAGGAAGAGTTCTAATCAAATATCAATTAATCTAGCTAATAGAGATTGGATTCAACTTTATTAAGGATAGTTAAAGTTCAATTATACATCAAAGAGGGATTGTCTATAAAAAGAACTCACTTAAGTTTTAGATTGCCTCTCCTAATAACAAGGTTTTATAAACCAAATCGGACCAAACCGATCGCTCCAACCAAAAAAAGTCTGAATTGGTCAGTTGTCTAGTTCGATTATATGTAATAATCTCTGAATATAAAATCTGGCCAGATTTTCAGCAACCGGTCCAATCGGTTTGTCAAATACTCACCATTCGGATACCTAATGCTACTAAATTTTTAGATTTCATTCAGACTCTCTCACCTCTTCTCTATCTTCTCTTCACCATCTCTCACTGTCGCCATGCATGTAGGTAAATATGATACTTGAAGGTAACCATATATGCAGGATTTAACTATGTAAGGAAGTAGAGTCCTAATCAAATACTAGCTAATTTACTTAGAAGATGTTTTTTTTTTTTTAACTATATTCAGAATAGTTAGATTCCAATTATACATCAAAGGGGATTGTTAATAAAAGAAAGTCCCCAAGGTAAATTCTCATAGTCACTTTCATTAAGTATAATTGGTAATCTTCGTACATACTTATTATCTTTCAACTTTATTAGCTTGAGAATCAAAATGTCTCTACCGAAAATACCTCTAATCTATTAATAATTATTTTTACAAGGCTATCAAATTGACATCAGTCCACCAACACGAATTCAATTTACATCAGGATATATTATTTTTACATTCCCTTTTCTTCAGTTTCAAATAAAATTCATGGGGGAATAAATCAATAAACATGTTCTTTCTTAGAATCAAAAAAGGATGAGCTTAAGCTGACACACGTCTTAATAAAAGTATAACATTATATTGTGGAGTATGATTTATACGATATCAATGAACGTATTTAACCTACCATAGATCTTTTAGAAGCATTATGATAAGTATTTCAAGAGTTATAAATGATTACTTATCAAGAGTTATAAACACCTTTGTGATTTTTTTTTACCTGTTCGATTAGACATTATAAGTACATATTAGGCAGTACAAGGACTAGAAACTTGTCCAACATGAATGTCTCCTAAAGTTCTCCAATTGTCAAAATTATTTTTGCAATATTGTAGCGATGAAGATTTAACTGGGGACATATCTTTAAGCTTATA
>JAOQMQ010000003.1:8597769-8618362 GCA_027563845.1 Erythroxylum subrotundum
TATATTACTTGTCGACGGGGTGCACTTGCCTCTAATTGGTCTAGATAGAATTTAATTGTTTTGTTTAGACCGCAACAGTTATCCTAAAATCAACTTCCCAAGCAATAACAATATTAATCATATCAACAATCATATTGAAATCAAAAGAATATATCTTCACACCCTCACCAAGATTTCACTCAATGCACACAAGTGTTTAGGGTGAAAAGTATCAAAAGTCTCAATTAATGCATAGTAGAACTCTTACCATAAGCTTGCAATAAAATCACATCTCCACCACTTATGTATAAACTAAATACAAAAATCTAAAGGTCTTTATACCAGTTGTAATGGGGCTTAGGTATATTACGGTTGGGATAATAAGAAGGTTGAGTTGAAGGAAATTTACTAAAAGGAACATTACATAGTACTTATTCACAATACACATAGGTCTTTTCTTTGCAAAAATAATGGTATTATGTACTTATTCTTTCTTTCTTCTTACGCTCGATTTTTTCTTTCTTTTTTCTTTTTTCTTTTTTCTTTTTTCTTTTTTTTCAATATTTCAATAAGTACCACAATTCAACAAATATTGGACCTTTCACAAATTTCAAGTCTCAACAAGTAAATAATGTAAACAACCTTCAAGGTTCAAAGCAATAAAAAGGTCTTTAAAGAAAAATAGGATAAAGGTTAATATGTGGGTTTAAACAACGAAAAAGGTTAAGGCTCAACTTGGCTATTCCTAAAACTAAATTTTAGGATATGGTGATTTAAAAGAAATACGCTAAAGCAAATTGGTGAATCTAAGTTCCTTCATCATATCAATGCTTCTACTTTAACAAATATGGTCTCAATATGCATAATAAAAGCTAGTTCTAAAATTATCCTACTATAAATGATATCACCACAAGAACAAATAACAAGAGCTTTAAAAATTTTAAATATTTGCTCATAGACTTAAAAGCTCACGAAAAAGATGGGTATATATATATGTGTAAATAATATGCAATTTCATTCAACTTGATTATTCCAATGATTACAAAAAAAAATGACTTACAAAACTAATTTTATTCTAACCATCATCCGTTTCTATACCAATTCAAATCAATATTCAAAAAATGAAATACAGTATTAATGGACAGATTCAACCAACTTAGAATATCAGTTAATAAGATTTATAATCAGGATTATAATAAGTTTAAAGAAAAAATTAAAATCATTAACCATTCCCCCACACTTAAAGTTGTATATTATCCTTAATGCATATAATAAAAACATGAATAATGAGTGAGACGGTTGAGTTGATACTTTCCTGAATATGACGATTTCTGATTTGGATCCATCCAATATGAAACTAACATCCTTGCAAAATATAAAAGAAAAGGATAAAAGGAAACAAAAGAAATAACATAATAGAAAATAAAATCCTATACTAAGACAAAATAGAATCAAACAAAATAAAAATAAAACCTATTCTAATTCATGGGCTACCTCCCAAGAAGTGTTTGCTTAATGTCATTAGCTTGGCGTACCCTTTATGTTCCACTTCATCCTGGATCCATAATAAGTAGCTTGCTTCCACCCATTTCTCCGCATAAGAGTTATATAGCCTGTAAGTAAGCCACTTGTTGCAAGATAATTATAAGGGCATAATAGATTAGATTATTAAAACTAATAGACTCCATTAAAGCCCTTTTCAATGAAAAATTGTTAAAATGTTGGGAATAACAAAACTCCTTGTATCATTGGATAGCTCGAATAGTTTGTCTTTGAGAAAATGGGAACCTTCCATGCTTAAGGTCACTACTAACACCTCATCAGTGGTTTCCTTACTTGGTTCCTCCACTAGTTCTTCCTCAACCACCTTTATCCACTCTTTTCTTTCTTCTTTTTCTTTGTGGACAAAGGCTTATGGCTCATCTTCTTCAATTCTCGTCTACCACTCCTCTACTTTCTCTTCTTGGATGGAGATTTCTTCTTCTTCTACTTTTGTTGCCTCTGTCACATTTTCATCCTCGTCTATAACAGCAATAACTACCTTCTCATTTTCTTGGAATGCCTCTTCATCTATGAAGCCAACTGTCATCTTTTCTTCACTTTGCTGCGTTAATAGGTTCAAATAGTGTTCTTCGTTATACTCAAGATATTCAGGTGAAGAAACACTTTCTTTAAATTTGCATCGACTAGCTTTAAATTCGGCAAGGTATTCCATTAAATTATCTATAAGAATTTCTTCTTCTTTTGGAAGCTCTTTTTGGAATGTCCCTCCATTCATGAAGCCAATCCTTGTCTTCTCTTAACTCTCAAATTCACATCGGTCATCTTTCATTTCAGCAAGGATTTCCATTAATTTATCTCTAAAACTAGCTTCATTTTCTTCTTCTGCTTCTTCTTTTACTAGGAGCTCATTTTGGAATGTCCCTCCGTTCATAAAGCTAACTCTTGAATTTATGTCAGTCACCTTTTATTTCAGCAATGACTTCCATTAATTTATCTCTAAGTTTGTCGTGATTCTTGAGAGTGATTGCCATTCCATGTTCTTTAACATCCATTTCAATAAGACTATACACTCTTTGAGATCTTGTCAGATAATGTCTATTAGTTAATTACCCTATCCAATTCACCAAATTTTGTATTTGAGCCCCTTCTTCGTGATGCTTCATGATTGACTCTTAAATAAAATCGTTCATCATATCTTCCAAAATTGGCTCGTTAATTGGAGGCGTTTGGTGCAGTAAATATCCAGCTGGAACGTAATCGTTCCATCGATAGCTGTAAGAATTGCTCCATTCTGAATTTTAGTTGTTCTTATATACTGCATCATGAGGTTGATAGCACATGCTTGGTCGCTCCCATGTATGTGTTGGTGCTTGACATTCATGATTATAATCAATTTCGTAACATGGCCTAAACATCAATTGGGCTTATGAAAATATATGAGAACACCCCTCTCTCCAATATGGTGATGATATAAATTACAAAGACATATTCTGGCTCTCGCAAAAAGTCTCGTCTGCTCCATCCTTCCATTGTGAGATGTGACTATGAAAATGAATCGTAATTCTTATAATAAACTACAAATTTAAGATCAAGTAGAGAAATTCAAAAGATAATTAAATTATTAAGCCATAAATACAATAAGATACAATAAAATAAATTAAAAAAATAAAAATAAAAAAAGAAATTAAAGATAAAGATAAAACAAAATAAATTGAAAATGACTAGAGTAATAGCATTCAGACTTTCCTAATATCAAAGTCCCCAATAACGACACCAAAAACTTGATTGATCTATTTCATGAGTTGCTCAATTATGATTGATCTATTTCATGAGTTGCTCAATTATGTAATAATTGCAAGAGCATGACATTGCTGTGGCTAACATTGGCAAGTATGAGTTGATCCCACAAAAATGATAAATACTAGTAATTACCTTACCCCTATTATATAGCCTAAAGATTGATTTTAGGTTTTTAACGAAAACAAACTAAAACTAAGGAAAGTAAAATAAAATAGGTAATGAAATTGAACAGAGAATTAAAGAAGCACTTAGGAAATTATCGATATCGAGAATTAGTATCTAGGTTTTGAATCTCCCTAAACCCTTAATAGATTAATTTTTATTATGCAATTGTTTATTGATTTATTGGACCATAGAGACTCTTATGGTGTGCTAGTAGCTGACTTTGAGTCTACTAACTACTACTCTTAAGGTTTCTATCCTAATTACTCAGGTTAAATTTTATAGGAATGTGTTAGCGTTTTATGAATCCTTCTATTAGGTTTAATCCTAATTTGGAAGAATTATGTCATCCTATATCCAGGGTTGCAATCAACTTCTTCCAATTACCATGGATCTATTCAACCTAATATTTCTCAATCACTACATATGAAATCAGATTATAGTTTAATATTTTAGATTACTAGAACATAAATAAAACAAGTAATTGGATCGTAACAATCAATCAAACCAATTGCATTAATAAAAGAATCAAATCATGTCAAATTATTAACATAAGGTTTATCTAACATAATACTAATCTGACAATTAATTACACATGATCGAATATGAAATCAAACATAAATAAATAGTAATGCGAATAAAAAGCAATGGGTTTATAATTCTCAATCTCCCTGATTGTCTTCTATCAAATGTTCTTGTGATGTATAGGCTTGATCTTGTATTTCAATGGATCTTTCAATGATTTCTTTGGGTTTTCCACTTCTTTGCACCAAAATTACACCTAAAGAATGAGTTCCACGTCTGGAATCGCATCCCCACTGTCTCCTCCTACTACCCTTGCCCTTTTTCCTTTAAACGTGTCCTTTATATTGAAATTTAGGGTTATGGGGAGATACACAGTCGTGCATAACCAAAAATTAAAAGAATCGTGAAGATACACGGGCGTGCATCCTTTTGCCACTTCAAATCTTCAATTTCTACCGAATTCCATCTAAATTCTTCTCCTTTTAGTTCATGAAAGCAATTATGCTCTATAAAAAAACTTAGAGAGGATTAAGTACCAAGCATGCAATAAAAACATAAAATATCAAGCAAAATACATCAAATATGGGTGTAAAAATATAGTTTAATATCCATTTATCATAAGGCTTGCTGAAATTCTTTGATTCTCAACACAGTGTCTCTCATCTGAGGATTATGAGGATGTTGATATCAATCATCTTGAGTTGCTTTAAGCGTAGTTTTGTAGTCTTTAAACCGTCTGATGTTATTGTAAGTAAAGCTTTTAATAGATGTTTTCACCGTTCTCAGTTTCTGCATCAATTGGAAAGATTTGTATCCCTCAATATAAAGATTCTAGCAATCTCTTACTATATCCAAGAAACTAGGTTGCTTAGTAAGTCCATTAAAGAACCTGAAAGGAGCTCCCCTATAATCAAAAGTGTGCATATTTTGTATAAGAATGTAAGGATGATCTGATAAGAGATTTCCCCAAAGTGAGCAAATGACTAGGGATAAGCAGATAAACAAGTTGGATTTACCAAAGCTTTATCTAGTTTCCATCTTATCAAATATTGACCCTGCTACTTGTTTTTCTAGGTAATGAATCTCCCATTGAATCTCAGGTTTGTCAGCTGGACCTTCTGAAGAAAAATTTCAGGTTCCCTTCCTGTTACTGATTGGATCCCTCTTCCACCTTTGGATTCAAGATTATTTTTAATGCAATTAAAATCTCCTATCACAATTTATAAATCTGTGCTAGTAGCTTCTAATTGTTGTAAATTGTTCCATAAAAAAATTCCTTTGGAACTAAAAATTGGAAGCATAGATAAGAGATACTGCAAACCTTGTGTTGGTGCCATTAGATGTTGATCACTTTCCCCTTGCACTAGTACTGAAACTTTCTTAGTGTGATAGAACCAAAGTATTCTACCATTGTAATAAGAGGAAAAATTAGTAAGAATAGACCAATCAGTACCCAAAAATTTTGAGACCCCAAGAAGTTGGGAAGCTCTTATTTTAGGTTCTAAGAGCCCTATTGTACAAAGCTTTTTTTTTTCCAAAATCATATCCTTTAACCATAGCTTTTCTGTGAGGTCATGGGGGGTGGATTGTCTATCTTTTCAAGAATGCTAGCTTTTTCTACGTTGTTGTTGACTATTGCATCTGCTTGGAATTCAAACATATCAGGATTGTTAAGAGTTTCATAATTACTGGTAATATGGTCTTCATTATTTTGCATCTCCAGCTCTGCTTGTTCCCTATGGTTTGGCATAACACTCTGGTTTTGTTCCTTGGGTCCATCAGCAAAAGATAGTGCATTCAATTCATCATGCCAACCCATTTTGAATAGTTTACCTGTAAGCTTACATAGTTTGTTTGTTGGACTAGGTTTCCAAAGATATGAGATAGGGATTTAAATTCTTTCAAGTTCTCCTTCTTCATCCAGCTTTCAAATGGGGAGTTTATCTAGCAATTTAGTGATCTTACTCACTTCTATGCAAATTTTTGCATAGCTAATCCTCTCCATGTTAGTTGTTTAAGAGTCCATGCAAACTGGTTTGCCTGGTGAACTTGCTAGGTAGCCTAAGCCTTCAATTGTACAAAATTCAAGAGGGATCCTATGAAATTGAACCCAGATGGGAAAAACATATGTACTGCCCCTATCACAATCCAAATTAGGTTTCCATTTCTTCAAGAACATGGGTTGTTCCCCAATATGCCATGGTCCAGATTCGATGATTTCAAGTAAATTATTTTCAGATGAAAACTTGAAAAGAAAATTGCCATCTTCCATGAACATTGTCTTCTCCAGACCTTTCTTCCTCGTCGTGCAATATCGCAATCTCTCACCACTAGAAAAGCTAGACGTTTGCTCCAAAAATAGCCCACTAAAGTTGATGACCAAGTCATGGCTCCAGCTTGCAGCAATTCTTTTGGATGAGATAAAACTCCATCCTTTAGCATATTGGAATAATGCTTAAGCATACATTTTTTAGGTTGAATGTTCAAATTGTTCCTCCAAGCCCCTTGAATTTGTGTACGTTCCTTACTAGCTTCGGTTTTGATTGTTTCTTCAATCAGTTGTGAAACTGTTCAAGATACTCATTCGAGTTCAAGTGTGGGGGAGCCTCACCAGTCATCTCCATTGTCAAGGCCTACCAAGGCCTTCACCAAGTAGAGAACTTCAGAAGAACGACGATGAACAGTACCTAAAAAAGGGTGGCAGGAGGTAAGTTTCCAAAAAAGGAAGGCAAAAGAAGAGTAGGATGATGGTAAAAGTCCTAGAAAGAGGCTAGAGAAAATAAGGTTAGAGAGAGAAGTTTCTTATTCAGCTTGTTATTCCTTTAAGTATTCCTTTCAAAATTAGATGCAACTATTTAAAAATTTAAAAATAATTTATTATCTACCACTATTTATTTCATAATATTGTTCTAAGCGTACAATGTAGAATCAAGAGTTACACATTGAACTCAACTTGGATATAAAAATAATATTTAAAATTTAGATAATTATTATTAATTTAGAAAAGGATTTAATTTAATAAATTTGGATTGCTAATTCTAAAATTAAACTCTAAAAGGTATAAGACAAAAGGTGAAAGGGCTAAAGTTATCTTGGTTTTAATGTGTTTTTTTATAGATTTTAAATTTTCGGTAAAATCGAAACAATATGCAAATATAATAATTGAAAAAAAAAATTAGATGAGTTAGAACCAAAATAAAGTATTCGAGCAATATTTTCACCACTTGTAGTCTGGTTGACAGATCTTCTTTACTTTTGAATGGCTCGATTTGAAGTTATTTGAAGTAATCATTGTTTTTCCTACTTTTTATTGTATTTCTTCAGCAAATACATGTTGGAATATTTTTGACTTGAGCATCAAACAAGTTTCAGGTGCTCTTTATAAAGACAAAAAAATGGTACCGTGTATATATATATATACATACAAGAAGTAAAAACAGAGAATATATCGCCCGTTGAAAGAGATTAAAATTCAATCTCTAAAGTATTTTCTCTCGTTATGGTAAAAAGGTTGTAAATGACAAGCATGCATCAAGAACGGCAGTTGGGTCTTGAATTGTTGGATTTTTTAGCAGCTGGAAATGGGAAAAACATTAGTTACTCCACTATTAAGGTGATTTCTTTTTCCGTTAATGGTAGAGGGTGTAAAAGTAAAATACATCCTCTCTACAAGAATTTAGACCTTCGTAGAACCCCTTGTATTCTTTGCAAGTAAATGTAGACAGAAACTTCTCTGCGAAAAACTAATGTTACGTTGAATCTCAAAGAAGCTATTACCATCCCAACAATGATTAATTGCAAGCAATTTGAAGTCAACACCAACCATTCCATACAACATTTAAAATCTTATTCTGAGATTGCGAGTATTAAGCATGTTTACCGTCCCAACAACACAATTGTGCGTCGAAGATGAAAACATAAAATTGATATTGAAACAAAGTGACGTACGACTATAAATGTAAAAGAAGAAAAGGAATTAATTTTCATTTCTTGTGCACGTTTAGAAGTGAAACTTTGGTTAGCTACTGAAAACCAAGTACATAATGTGACCAACTCCCCCTCATCTCCATTGTTTCACGTTTCAGTCAACAAAAAATCCAAATCTTTTAGTCCAAGAAACTACTAATGGTTTGTCTGGATTCAGCTAATCGTATCTTAACCCTATCATTCCCAACTTCTGTCATCGCTACTAAAACTGAAGAAACCCGGGAAGTGTAGATGCAGTTTGGATATTCCAAGTTTACAGCCATGAAAGCATATTGCGCAACTAGTACGTCACAGCACCCATTTTTTGGCTTACAGCAAAGTCTATAAATTGAGTACTTCTGATATGAGCAAATTGCGCAAAGTGGCTGGAAACTTGAGAAAAATTTTATTCATTTCAGCAACAAAAGGAAAATAAGAAAAACCGTGAACAAAGGATGATGAACCAAAAACTATGGGGGCATTTAATGGCATGCCACTAACCACTTGCCATGCAAGAACTTACGGTACAGGATAATGACATACTATGCGGATGGAGATTTCTATCGACAGACAAGGGATCATGAATAAGGCATCATAACATAATTTTTCTATGAGACAAAGGTTGACATGATACAAGGCAGATCATAGAATGGATCCCATTAAGAGATACCTGAAAAAGATCGCATTGCCCATGATCCACCATTCTTACAACAACTAGATATCCATATCATTTCTTTGACCATTATGTTGAGCACCTAGACCTGCTCAGATATCAGTAACAAAAAAATAATATGTTTAGATATTAAGAAGTCATCCAACGACACAAGCACATTGTTGTATCAACAGGAAGCTAGAAAAGGACAGTGGGGAAGTCAGAAGAATTTTGCTTCCCATTCAAAACAAGCAAAGAAGTCAATGGCAGTGCAACATAACAAAATTTAGACTTTATAGTCCAACCTTCAAACACTAAAGCAAAATGTTAATTCTTGTCTCAATTAATCAGGCCATATGTTTTCTTCATATGAGTGCCAAAGACCAAGGTTAAAGAATAAATTGGGGATGTTAAACTCTTATTGCCAAAGAGCTGGAAAAATGAAAAAGAACCAAGTAAATAGAAACAAAAAAGTTAATTCTTGTTTCAATTAATCAGGCCATATATTATCTTCATATGACTGCCAATGACCAAGGTTAAAGAACAAATTGGGTATGTCAACTCTTATTGCCAAAGAATTAGACAAATGAAAACGAACCAAGTAAATAGAAGAAAGAGTCCTTGTATTACATACCCTAAATCTCAACGTCTTTGTCTAGGCTTGCAACGAAATTCAGCTAATAGTGCTATGTGATCGGAGGACCACTCTGGAGAAGGAAGTGCTGTATCTTTCCTCAGTCTTTCTTCATCCAGGAGTTCCAACAAAGACTCGACCATCAAAGAGTCCGCTGAATGATCAAAATTCAAGTTATGTTACCTAAATAATGCACAGAAAATATCGGACCAGACTTCAAATGCATCTGCTGAAAGCCTCCAAGCTTGGATTTAGTTACCAACAAACTACTATTTCTAAATCATACATCAGTTTTGATGCAAAAGGAAAATTTGCAAAACATTCACCTGTGTAAAATATGTAATCTAAGGTGCCAATAAAATCTCTTGTGCAGTTTGTAAACAAAGGTTCATTTGTAGCGGGGTCCATTCTCCTCCTCTGCTGCTCCAAACCAAGACCAAGACCTGGCCTTGCAAAAGATGAGTATGCACTGACCTGCAGTGAAGTTCACGTTACAACCAACACATGTAATAGCAAGCCAGAAATGAAATGGAACACTTTATCAACTATAACTCCACCATGTCATGCATCTTTTTCTCCAACCAAAAAGCCCAACAGATGACAATATTGGAAACATTTTCAACATATCTAAGATGAGATAACTCTCCACATTTTGAATTGCATCTCCTCTCTTTCTACAAACATTCAACTATCAAAACTACTACATCACTTCTTGGATGAGCAATTAAAATTTAAAATTGTTACAATTCAAAATGAATTTTAACAATTAATAGAACAAATTGGAACAGAAACAACCACTTTCAGCTGGTGCTCTCAGAAAAATAAAAATCATATCAATGCCAGTAAGATCACTAAAAGAACAAGTTTCATGAAACCAAAAAGGTTTCCAGTAACATTACCAGGGGCAGCTGATGCGTCAGTTTGCTGTGAGGACGCAAGATGCCAAGTGGATCTACCATTAGATCTGGATGCAGGGGATCCACCTTTCCCATAGCAAGAAGTGCATGAGGAGCACTGTAACAGTGTTCAAGTTTACAGTTAATAAAGCAAAGGACATATAATAGCATTGAAATTAAGAAATTAACAACTCTTAATTATTAATTAGAGAAGTGAATGTACCTTCCGGGAACCGAATTAAAATCCCCACAAACCAACATAGGAATATCTGCACTGACAGCTATTTTCTCCAATCCTTTCAAGAGTGTAAGAACCTAGTTTTATAATAAATGAAAAGAAGATCAAGTCAACATTTTCATCCACTGAATAAACAAAAGATCTTCATAATGAAACCGAGATGTAAGATAACTACCTGCCAAAGTTTGACATCTTTCAAATCTACGTGGACATTTACATGTGTGTTAGCCTGTATTCATGACCAGAATAACAAAACAAGTTCAGAGATAATATGTATAGATGAGCAAAGGAAGAAATAGAAGAAACTAAGCTGATTATGAGTGCAATAATGTCGAGAAAGAATAGAGCAGGATGTGATATCCTAAACAAAAACCCCTTTAACAGACGGAGCTAGAATCAACACTAATTTGGGTAATTACATATTAATTGGGAACCCAAAAAAATATTTCAACATCAACAAACAAATGTGATCCCATGACAAGATCATATTAAGTAAATAGGCAACTCCATCTACTAAAAAAAAATCTGATAAAGCACAGGTACTAATACAAAAGAAAAGAATACATCAACCATTAATCGAGTAGTTTGACAGAATAACTCACAACACAAAGAAGTTGTCTTTTCCCAGGGTTATCAGCTCCTTGATTACTAAATTTTGCTTCCAAAACCACTATGAGTGCAACGTTATCCTGCACCAGAAGAGAATTTCCATCAGACCACTCGGTTGGGAAAGCATAAGACTTCTACATGCAGATCCTTAGTCCAACAAACTCAACTGCAATGATCATACCTTAACCAATCTACTCAAGGCAGTTTTCCTCTGAGCACTTGGAACCACAGCATCAGTCAAAGACTGAGCAGCTTTATTAAATTCAACCTGAATAAAATCTTTTTTAGCACTTAAAACATAAAACAAGTACATAAAAATGTCCAACAGAAGAAGAGACTCCATGCGTACCTCATATTTTTTCACATGTGAGAATAAAAAAGTTAGCACAACCATCAATTGTATGGGTATTTCCATTGTACACCTGCAGTTAACAATATGAATTAGCACAACCCTTAGCAGATATAATTACCTACCAATTACAGAAAGTGATCAAATAACCTCATTGGTTTTTCTTTTGAATAGAGCTTGATACCCATGCTTCTCCAGTTCAGGGGCAAAAAATTCCTCAAAATGATCGCTTTGAACCTGAAGCAGAAAGTAAAGAAGCTTTCACTGATGAGCATTATCCAAATAAGCCATGAGAGGCCTTCCAACTGATGAGGTTTGAGAGTTGCCATCTGTTTACATGATTCTCACCAACACAGTACGAGGATAATCTCAACCGATATCATCTGACCCTCATCACCACACAGATTATCAAAAATGGCAAAGACTTCTTGAAACTGGACATGATTGCTGGCATGTCTTCCTCAGCTGGTAAAATAGTTGTTCTCAAGTGAAAGACCCTGTAAGGACAGGACAGGACAGGCAGTCATTAATAGCATATTTAAAAGGTAAGTGCAGATGACAAAAGCAGAATATGAAATTCTTTCTTAAAAGCATAAAGATAAAAAGGATAGGAGATCCTATTGCTGTCAAATGCAAACTTCCTGGGCAGATTGTAACACTTGAAGCCCAGGGAATGCGACATGAGATCATTGTATGGCAACTACAGTTAAGGAAAGAAAGATTCCACTGGGCAAAAATTTCAGTCTTTTTTCCAAATGTTGTTCCAAAGAAGCCAAAGAGAAAAAGAAAGCCTTTTATTACTCTGACTAAAAGTAATTGATGAAGGAATAAAGTTAGAAGCATCTACCCTTCTTTCTATCCAAATCCTGAACCAGGCACTGTGAAAATGCCAGTGGCTTCCAAAAGCTTGAGACAATAAAATACATCGGGAACTTTTCCAGCCTTTTTGGCAGCCTCTATTGCAAGGGGTGGCAACCGGATTTGAGGAAAAGAATACATGGCACCTAATAACAATCCATCATGTCAGTAGAAGCGTCATCAACGATAGATGAACAAAGTCCATGAAAAGCAAGATAATAATACATTTAACAGCAAACTAACATGAAAAGCAAGATAATAATACATTTAACAGCAAACTAACATACCCTCTGTAAAATTGCAAACCACATTTCTGCAGCTGTTGAATCCATCAGTCATTATCCTTGCTCTTCTCTTCAATGATTCAAGGATACCTTTGCTGCAAGGTTTGATGTTCATGTAAATTGTTAAGTCACTCATATGGTCACATCCTTCACGTGACAATGAATAATACACCTATACAGTCTAAACGGTAGAAATTTCACTTGACTCTTTGATTCTTATTACAGGGATTGTGAAAAGAATTTTCTCTGTTGATAAAATTTTACTCCTAAGTGGTATCCGTGTTGAAAACTTTCAGAAAAACAATCTGATTAGCATGAAAAGAAGCTCCAAAGGAACAAAATATAAGCACGTGTACCTTTCCCTCATGTACTGATTGTATGAAATTCTCCAGGTTTGAGCGGGTTGACCATTAGTCCCATCTGTAAACAGAAACAAATAATTTTTAGCAATGACAATATCAGTGAGAAAAATTAGTTCTGGATCACTGTAAATAAATCATGAAATGATTCAGTTTGAGACTTGGCTCAAGGGCTAATAACAAAATATCTGAACAAAAAGTTTTTTACAATTTTTTGTTTTCCTTCCTTCTGGAATGGGGGGAATAGAGACATACAGATAAGAGAAGATGATGCAAAATTGAAATATCACCTTGGATATCCATCACGTCTTCTAATAAACTCAGCCACCTCCTTTCTGATTCCTAGAAGACCTCTTGAATCACTGTAAGCACCTACATATGATAGAAATAATGCAGTTACATAACCAGTTACTGATATGATATTGCTTTTGTCAAGCATTACAAGCTTGGATGCTACAGAACGTATATCATTTCTGTATAGCATTACAAGCTTGGATGCTACAGAACGTATATTATTCTACCACATCAATACCTGACGAGGAAAGCTCAGAGGCTTCTGACCTAGAGCATGAGGATTGCCAACATTTGTGAAAATAATCTATACGCACCAATTTGAATAGTTAGAAACACATAATCAAACTAAACATGATAACGGAATGCAAATTTCTCAAAGAAATAAAAATCCAAACAATTAAACACAAAGTGGCATCTTATGAATTTGGGATTACACCAAAATTTTAGAAGATTCATGAATTTGATAGCATCAGATGATAGAAAACTATCAACAGATTCCAAGGTATAATGTATCATTTTCTGATAGCTTGATGCACTTTTTTGAAAGAGTATGCAAAATATGAGCCAAAAAAAAAATACCTAGACCTCCAGAGGTCATTGCAAGATAATGTTTGGCCCTTGCAATTGCGTCCGCAGGGAATAGCAATCCTACATTAGGATCGTCTAGGAGAATGGTGCTTGGCAGAGAGCAACAACCTGTAAACAAACATTCCTTGTTTTAGACCAGATTACATAGCCAATTATGTGTTACATGATGCTGATTGTCAAGGAGCGCATGTTTACTTCATATGTTTAGAAACAGAGATTATTCTACCACATCAATACCTGACGAGGAAAGCTCAGAGGCTTCTGACCTAGAGCATGAGGATTGCCAACATTTGTGAAAATAATCTATACGCACAAATTTGAATAGTTAGAAACACATAATCAAACTAAACATGATAACGGAATGCAAATTTCTAAAAGAAATAAAAATCCAAACAATTAAACACAAAGTGGCATCTTATGAATTTGGGATGACACCAAAATTTTAGAAGATTCATGAATTTGATAGCATCAGATGATAGAAAACTACCAACAAATTCCAAGGTATAATGTATTATTTTCTGATAGCACTTGTAAGTATTAGAAAAGTCAAAGTAGTTCCATGGAAGATAAGACATGGTGCTAAACAATATATGTAATGCCAAGTAAGAAACTGAAATCCAATTAGCAAAAACAGCACATATATCAATTCCAAGAAGTACTCAATCAATCAATATACACCAGAACAAAGAGGAACAACTGAACTATTAAAATATGATATTATGTTGAAACTATCAGGTGCCCTTAGGAGAAGAGCCACATAGGGTTAAAAAACAACTAATGTACATCAGATATGCTTCCAAAGAATAGATCCAACTAATTCTTCGAGACACATACAGAAATATTCATTGAAGCAATGAAAGGCATGCAAAGTAAAGTATGTACCTTTTTCCCTTCCTTCTGAAGCTCAGAAGCTCGAAGATATAGCTCTCCTCTAACAGCATATTGGACCTTTTTCACATTTTCGTTCAACGATTCATAGTCTAAAGCTTTAGGAGCCATGGTTGGTAACGTACCTTCTTACCAATAACTGCTTGCTGAAGAAAGCCAAATATATCAGATTATTCAGTTCCGACCCCAGAAGCTTCACAGAAAAATTATTAGGGATGTCATTTAACAAAAATGAAAAAGAACACCACTTATACTCTGTAATCAACCATTACCAGACTACTTAGTTGCCAATCTCCCAAAACTTTATCAAGAAAACAGCAATTGTACCTTCCTAATACGTATTCTTATAAGCGACACGGAGTTAGATGACTTGCGAACTCCTTATAAAAGAACAACGATAAGAGCATGAAAACAGAAGAGACCAAGGTCAACGGAGAGAAACAGAAAAAAGAATTATTAAAAAAAAGGGATTACGCAATAGTAGATGATCAAATAATCCGCCGCCGATGCATTTGTAGAACTAAAGCTTTGCAAGCTCCAAAAATCGTTTGCTTTTCGTCACAAACGGCATAAAAATCAAGAGAATAAAATCAGGAAACAAATGTTCTAATGAGCAACAAAAGAACCGATCAAGAATATTGACACAAAATCGAAACCCGGAAAGTTTAAACAAAAGAAGTGACACCCACTTGACCAACACTCAAAACCCGATTCCTGACACAAATCAAAAGCTCAAATGGCACGGAAATCACAGTTCAGATGAGTACCTGTGTAGAAGTCAGCTGTTAGTGTTCCTCACGTGGGCTGGAGCCAAAGTGCTAAACTGAGAAATATGTTTACAGGTGTTAGATGTTAGGCAGTTTTCTTGTGTCAGACGGGAAATCTACGGTCGAAATATGATGTCACGAAATGGCACCACAGGAGCCACTGAAATGGGGTAAGATGGATTACATACAAATCATTTTTATTTATTTATTAGGACGAAGGGATAAATTTGGTGATACAGGAAGTGTGGTCTAGCTTCAAACTTTTGAGTTCTTGGTCTATATCGAGCCTCCTCTTTTGGATTTATGCTCTCCATGCAAGTCGTTCTCCAAGTCCCGAGAGCTTATTGTGGCAGTGGTCGATCTGGGTGACCGTGTCCCTGATCTCTCACGCAATAAAATTTTCTTATGAATAAAGAAGAAATTATATATGTATTATATGAATTAAAATGATGGAGATGAACCTATTTTTATATAAAATTAATTTATTAATTAAAAAAAAACTTAACTGAGGAAGAACTTGATTAGTGCCTCAATATATTTATATTGTTTACCACATATATTATCATTATCATCCTCCTCAAATTCAAGGTGATAGACAAGAAGACAACTTGAATTTGAAAACAAGTTTGCAAAATAAAGGGGTAGAGTAAGCTTTGGTAATTATATTAATAAGTTGGTCCTAAGAGAAAATATAAATAAGATCAACTGTGTTATGATGAATATGATAATGTATAAAGTGACAATCAATCTCAATAAGTTTTGTGAATTTATGAAATACTTCATTATGAGCAATTTACATAAGACTTCAATTATCACAATGTAGAAGAGTAGCAAGTAGAGATGAAATGCCTATACTTTGAAGTGACTAGCGAAGCCATAGAAGCTTAGAAGTAGTATCAGTAAAAGCTTTATATTCAGCTTTAGTGTTGAACCGAGGGACAACGTGTTACTTCTTACTACACTAAGAGAATCATTAAGAAGCACTAACTAATAATAGACCAATAATTTGTGGGATCACAACCTAATAATCATCCGAATAATCTAACAACTGAAGATGAGATGAGCTAGAGTAATGAAGACCATGAAACATAGTACACCTTTGATGTAGCGAAGAATAACTAGATAATGAGTGATGTGAGGAACTGCCATAAATGGACTAAAAAAGTGAATAACATAAGAAGTGTCAAGATTAGTAACAGTAAGATAAATAAGACTTCCAAAAAGTTGATAATACAAAGTAATGTCAAAAAGAAGAGAGATATAGGAAGTAGACAATAAGCATTAGCTTTAATAAATGTATTGCTAATTTTATCATCAATAATAATTGCATAAAAGATAAGAACGGTAACATACTTGGCTTGAGATAAATAATATTCTGCAACACAAAAAAAAAAGTTTAGATGGATAAGATCTTTTATTTCAAATTGGCAGCTAAAAATTTTTTGAGACAATGAATACCCTGTATATCATCACCAATAATAATCATGCCATTATCATGCAATAATAACATAATATTACCCTGCATTGTCTTTTAAATGAATAATGCATGATCATAAGAATTCGACTGAATACCAAATTGATAAGTAGTCCCTGAATTTAGCAAACCAAGCACGAGAAGTTTGTTTAAATTAGGATAAAGCTTTTTGAAGAAGACAAACTTTGTTTGGAGGATGATCATAATAAGGAGGAGGTTGCTAAATTAATTGAGAAAGATTTCTTGTTTTTATAATTGTTTTTTTTTGCAAGCGCATGATGTAGCTGTAACTAGTATTGGTGAGTACGAGTTATTCTCAAGAGGACTAGAATTACTAGTACTAATTGTCTCTCTATTATCTAGTCTAACAAATTATGGTGATGGAGATTGATCAAATTTAAAATTAAAACAATAAACTAAGAACAAATCAATGCAATTGTATAACTAGAATAAAAATTAAGCTAAGACATAATTAATAAACACAACCATGGTCAACTTTCAAATCCCTTATGACTTCTCATACAATTGTACTAATGTATTTCTTAAGACTATTAATAACTAATCCTAAGTTGTTTAATATAAATTCCTTTCTAATATAAATTCTTATGGAGAGATAGAGGAATGTGTTAGGAAACTATTGCTTCAAAAATCAAGTCATTTGGAGGTTGGACGGAGAAGTTATGGCCAAAAGAATCAAATATGATTTTGCCCTCAATCACATTGTACCTGTTTCGGAAAATTAGCATAACTTTCATTAGAGATATCAGATTAAGGTCATCTTTGACGGTTTTGAAGAGGACTTCAAGATCTACAACTTTTATGAAGACCTTGAAGAGAGATTTTGCCATCTATAGGGTAAAAATCTCGAATTTTCAAAAGTATAGATGGATCAGACGAAGTGACTCCGTCTCAGATGAAGGAATTCAGTCCCAAACGAAGGCATTCATCTCAGAAGAAGGGACTCAATCCCAGACGAAGGAATTCATCTCAGAGGAAGGGACTTCTGCGGGGTCTTCCTCATATCACCAAGAGTTCTAAATCACTTCATTTACTATGGTTGTTCCGTATATACACCCCCTACGACATTTTAACTTGTAATGGTCATAACTCTAGACTTAGATATCCAAAAATCGCATACTTTATACCATTGGAAAGTTAAAACGATAAACTACAACTTTTTAGAAGACAACTTTGTCTAATTCAGCCTAAATTATTCCATATTCTCCTTGGAAGTCAAAACACAATTTCTACACATATTAAAAGATTGAGAATACAATGTAAAGACTTAGAAAGTCATATGCAAAAAGCAATCATATTTCATTAATAAATCCAAACACAATTTGAGCCTTGCTTTAATTACATATCAACATATACATCAATAACTTAATACAAATACAAATGGATGCTTAATGTTTGATATGTTTATAAAGCTATCGAAAAGTCACTAACTTAGTTACAAAAGTCTCTAACTATCTTGGAATATCCGAATGCCTTGCAAGGATTGCTAACTGTCTCGTTCTGCACCTAAGGAGGGAATAGTGGGGCGAGCTACACAGCTCAGTGGCTAATATATTTATAGCCATCGACAATTTACCACAAATTCAAGCATATGTATATATATATATATATATATATCTAGCAATTCAATCATTCACCAATTTAGCTCAAAAACTCATAATTAAGCAGTTAATACATAACACATAACATAGACTTTAGCCATTAAGCAATTCACTCAAATGCATCATACTTGACAATTCAAAGATGCAATGCACAAACAAATGGCTCGAGAGGTCCCATGGGTACGAAATAGAGAAATCGAAGTTTACACCATGGATAAAATGAGTCCATTTTCGGAGCCCATATGCCACAAGCGGGCAGCCGAAAGAAGGCTCTTATCTACGTGTACGTGACGAACGGAATGGTTCCTCTCTTGCCCAAACAAAAGCACATATTCATTTTATCATATGCTCATACTTTCATGTTTTTTTTCTTCTTTTCATTTAATTCAAAATGTTATAATCTCTTTCAAGGTATAACATAATCACAATGCATCATGCATTTCCAATTAAGTCACAACAATTTAATTTCAAGAAATCAACATACACACATATAGGCAAGAATTTGCCTAATCACACAATAACTATAAATAAATTACCCACCTAATTTGCTTGTAGAAATCCAACTCAAGGTTGTATCCCTCCTGCTCTTGGGTAGGATTCTCTTGGTTTCCTAAAACAACCAAGGTTCCATTCAAAACAATATTCTAATAAAATTCATAAACTTTAATAATCACAAAAATGCAATAAATACAATTTAAGCTTAAACCTAACCTACCCATAGTCCATCTAGGTTAGAAAGCCAAAACCTAATTTAGAAATCCTAAAAATCAAATGGGTTTCTTAAATCACCTTCTTCCTTCCTTTATTCCCAACACAACCCTAATCTCTATTTAATCCCCTTTTTACCCTAGCAAGAAGAAAGATGAAGACTTACCTCTAACAAGTTGATTTCGTCTTCTTTTTTTTCTTCTTTCTTCTTCCCTCCAAACTTCCCATGATTTTCCTTCTTTTCTTCTCTTCTTTACGTTTTTCTCTTCTCTCCTTCGCTTCTCATGACACTTCTCTCTTCTTCTTCTAAATTCAAGACTACATTTTATTCTAATCTTCCAAAAATACCCCTTACTTGTTTAGTTCTCTCAATTTTTCCCTTATGTCCTTTAGCTCCTTAAGTCTATTTAAATCTAATACCTTAACCATACACTAATTTCATTCTAACACTCCATTCTAAATTCTAATTTCTACTTAGGCTTCCCAAAATAATGGGCTAAATTCTAAAAATAATGAAACAAATAAATCAATAATAAAAAAAATTCAGGGTCCAACACGCCTTCTTCGGAACCGTGTGGATAGGTACCACCCATCTGTAGGAAAATGCCGGCGCGTGCAACACGTACACGCGGTGTGGAAAAATAAAAATTTTGTTCCGGGACGTTCCCGAAAGCCAGGATCCATGTGTCTATATAAAGAAGTCAAACCATAACGACCAAAAGAGACCGTCTCTAACGGTATCCACGCAGAGGTCGAAGAACTTAACCGGGGCAAACCCTTTGACCTAGGAATAGCTAGAATAAAGTAAAGAATGCTAGCTCTTACCTTATTCTTGGAGAACCAAGGAGTAGACGATGAAGAAGCTTGGAGAAGAAGAGAGTCGTGTGTTATTAGAGAGAAGAGCCTTGAAACTCTTTTTTAAAAACTCAAACTTTGAATTCATAAACCTTCTCTCTTATGACCAACGACCATCACCCAATTTTTTTCTTCTTATGGCCATTTGTAGTTATCCATTACATGCCTAATGAAGACACCTTTCCACATTGATGTCAAAAATTAATAAATTAATCTTTGTCTTATCCTCTTCTCCACTTTTCAACGTTGATCTCATATCTATATATATATATATATATATATTAATTACTTAATTAATTAATGAGATATATATATAGATAAATGTTGAAGTGGTCCAGTTACACTGGGGTCGGTCCTACTAACCTACCGGCCTACCGGGTCCCGGCATGGAAAAAACACTGGAGACCTGTTTCAGCAATATCGATGTCGCGATCTCATCGGGACATATCCTGATCTCATCGGTGTTAGAGTAGTGCCCTAAGGGCAATCGCCTTTAGCGCATTTTGTTTAAAAGTACAGTGTACTGACTTTGTGAATAAATAAAGAAAGGCATATTTTCATTAATTTGGGGTTCATTATTTATGAA
>JAOQMQ010000003.1:8621299-8635733 GCA_027563845.1 Erythroxylum subrotundum
TTTATCATATATATTGATACGAATAGGTTCTGGTTACCCTGAGAACCGAACCTGAAAATAGGTTAACCGATCTTATAGATTCTTTAGGTTCAGGTTCGTAAAATTACCAAACCTGACATTCAGGTTCAGGTTCAGGTTATTTATGAACGGGTCAGGTTACCCTACCATGAACACCCCTAATTGGCATCACTTGTCTCCAGTGGCGTCGTGAACAAACCACTGGCGTTGCTGGCGTCACTAGCGACCCAGTCACTTTTCACCACAGATGGGTCATGATTCGACAAACACAAGGTAGAACACACAATTTTCAAATCCAAAAACAAGGGAACACACTAATTCGTGGACAGAAGTAATCGTGCATAAGCATTTCCAGTAATGGGCAGAAACACAAACACGAAGAAGCACAATACAAGGTAGTTAACCCAGAAAATGCTTAACACATAGACAAAGCAAATTTTCTAGATCCAGATAATAAGGGCGGTAGAAAAAGCAAGGATTTCAACGCATAACACAATCAATTTCCAGAACTCAAAACGTAAGGTACACAAAAACAATTTTCAGAACTATCACATAGGCATCGTATATGCTCTCAAGGTTTAAATTTTTAAGAAATTAATTGTCCCATATGAAGTACAACAATTGTAACACATAGATGGGGAGAACATACATAGAGGCAAACTAAAAACAAAATTTTCAGAAATCACAAGAGCAGTCGTGGAAACAATTTCCAGAACAGATAAAAACAATTTGTAAAAACCTTAATTTTTAACAAATCAATAACAATCAAGCCTCTAATTCAAGATACACAATTAAAGGAAGCTTTGATACCACTATTAGAATCCAATCGTGGTCGAATCATAGGCACATTAGAAAACAAAACTTTTTACAGATTCTGAGCAAATCTCGATAATTGATTAACTTGAATAAAAAAAATACGAATCATAAGAAATCGTGCCTTATTCGTGTTCCCGTTGAAAATCCTTTGAAACTTTTCCGATTTGTCAACCATGAGTTGTTCAAATGTCCAACCTCTAATGGTATCCACAGAACAACTTTTCAATACTTTGAGAGGAAGAATGTAAGAATGCAAGCTTATTTTTCTTTTCTTCCTATTAATAGAAAAATCATTAGGGTGGTTTTGTAATTTTATTAAAATTAAATTCCTTAATTATAATTAAATTCATACTCTAATTATAATTAACTTAATTTTAATAAAAATCAAATATCTTATATTTGATCCTTAAAGTTTCTCAAACTTTATAATTAAGTCCAGCTTAATTTTTTTTTTGAAACTAACGAATTCATTAAAATAAAGACAAGAGATCAAACCTGAAGAAGCACCTAAACCCAAGCCAATAGGCTAGACCCCATACACCCAGACCTAGACTTCTTCAGAATTGACTATAAAAGCAGAAACATCAGAACGAACAACAGAAACAATGCAACTAGGAATGTTATCCCAAACGAAGCGATTTGCATATAATAAAGCGACCCTTGCTAACGAATAAGCAGCTTTATTTGCATTCCGCGAAGTCCATTGAGCGGACAAATGTTGGAAGTGAGACATAAGAGACAAGCACTCAGAAAACACTACACCAACTTCTAACAAATTACTAGAAGGCTTAAGAAGATTATTAATCACTTCTAAACAGTCTGACTCTAGAATAACCTTGTCAAAATTTGAGCTCTTGAGCCAAGACAACGCCTCCTTAACAGAAATTGCTTCAGCCATCAAGACATCCACACAATCAGGAATATGACCTGAAAAAGCTTTCACAAACCGACCCTGGTCATCTCTGAGGACAACCCCAAAACCCGAACTGTTATCCCCCTTCAAAATTGAAGCATCAACATTACACTTCAACCATCCCAATTCAGGTTTGCGCCAAGAGTGAGCACGAGGAGAATTGTGACAGGTCATATGAATCTAATTAAAAGTAAGCTTAGCCTCTCGCCAGTCCTTGAGAAACCCATCCGCAAAACTCACAACAACATTAGGAGGGGTATCCTTTTGTTCCCAACACAAAAGATTACGGTGGAACCAAATACTCCAGCAGATAACCAAAATTCGACATCCAGATTCAGATAAAGTTCCAGCTAAAATTGAGGAGATGAATGATTTAATATCAGCACCTGGTAAACAAATACCTGCAGAAATCCAGACATGTCTGGCATACAGGCAAGAAAGCAGCAGATGATGCACATCTTCCATCCGGCCGCATCTATTACAAGAAACATCCAGTGAAACACCTATATCAAAGAGTCTCTGCTTGCAAGGGAGGAAATCACGCAACAGCCGCCAGTGAAAATCCTTGATCTTAGGGGGGATCTGGGCATACCAGATAGAATTCCAAGGGCCCCCAACAACAAAAGAAGAGAGTTGAGAATAGTGGTCGGTGGCCAATCGGCAACCAGATTTAACGCTATACACCCCAGTCTTGGTATATTGCCAGCAAAAATGATCAGCCTCCAGTAAGGGGGAAATAGGAATTTTAAGAACTTGAGAAGCTTCTTCTGGGGCTAAGATCCCATTGACAAACAAACAATCCCAGCCTGATTTCGCAGAGTTAAAAAGATCACTAACCTTCATATCTTCCATGTCGCTTAATGGATGTGATCGCACAAAAAAATCCTCCTCCCGATTAAGCCAAGGATCTTTAAAAACCAGAATTGAATCGCCGTTGCCCACACGCCATCGAGCCCTTTTACCTAGTAAAAATTTGGCCGAGACGATGCTTTTCCAAATTAGGCTAGGGTTCCGTCCTTCGGTGACGTTAAGGAAATTGCAATTGGGGAAATATCTGGCTTTAAATAATTGACTACACAACGAATCCGGCCGAGTGAGGAAACGCCACCCCTATTTACAGAGCATAGCAAGATTAAAGCAGTATAAATCGCGGAAACCCATACCACCCAACTTCTTCGGAACACAGAGTCGTTCCCATTTAGCCAATGAATTTTAGATCGATTACCAGCTGAAGAGCCCCACCAATAAGCGTTCATCATTTTATGCAGGTCATCGCAAATACCTTTGGGAAGTAGGAAGATACTCATACAGAAGGTAGGAATGGCCTGAGCAATCGTCTTAAGAACGATCTCTTTGCCTGGTTTGGAGAGCAGACGATGTGTCCAGCTATGGGATGCGCTTACTGAGACGGTCCCTCAAAAATGCAAACACCTGCTTTTTGTTCTTCCCGATTAACGAGGGCAGACCCAGATACCTACCATGGTCAATGGGTTGAGAAACCCCCAGAATCGAAATAGCTTCCTCTTTAGCATCGAAGGTCGTATTTGAGCTGAACATCACCCCCGACTTCTGCAAATTAATAGCTTGACCCGAAGCTCGCTCATAAATGGATAGAATCCGCTTAATCTGCCGACATTTAGCTGAAGAAGCTTTAAAAAAGAAGAAACTATCGTCGGCGAAAAATAAGTGAGAAACGGGAGGAGCACCCCGACAAATGCTAATGCCATGAACATCACCTCTTAACTCAGCTTTCCTTAAGAGGGCCGACAACTCCTCGGCACATAAAATAAATAAATAAGGGCTCAATGGATCACCCTGTCTAAGCCCCCGATTAGGAACAATAGGGCCTACAGTTCTATCATTCAAGACTGCTGAGTAATTTACTGTTGTAATACACAACATAATCCAGCTGACCCATTTACTGTCAAAACCAAGCTTCAACATGATAAATTCAAGATACCTCCAATCAACACGGTCGTATGCTTTACTAATATCAATTTTAAAAGCAACATCTCCCTGTGAACCATGCCCTTTATTCTTCATATAATGAATAATCTCAAACGCAACCATAATATTGTCAGAAATTAATCGACCAGGCACGAAAGCAGACTGCATAGGAGAAATAATCCGAGGGAGGATAGCTTTGAGTCTATTAGCAAGAACTTTGGCTATTATTTTATAGATCACGTTACAGAGGGCAATAGGCCGCAAATCTTTCATACTACTAGGCTTGTCCTTTTTTGGAATTAAGACAATAGTAGTATTATTAAGAGAGGCAGGGAACTCACAATTGTCAAGCCATAAACAACACTGAGTAAAAATATCCAAACCCACAGTATCCCAACATTTTTGAAAGAAAGCAGGATTCATACCATCAGGGCCAGGTGCTTTGTCAGGGTGCATCTCAAAAATTGCAGTCTTGAACTCTTCCATTTGAAAGGGAGAGAGAAGGGACAAATTGTCACGATCTGTCACCACCTGATTAATACAGTCAAAATCCTCTGTATTCGGTGATTCTAAAGGGGCTACAAAGAGATCATTAAAATAATTCAGAACAATGGAGCACATATGATCAATAGTCGATATAGCATTACCCTGAGCATCCTCCAAAAAATCTATATGATTAATTCGTTTCCGTTTGGATGCTTGAGCATGAAAAAATCGAGAATTGGCCTCCCCAAAATTAAGCCAAAATATTTTAGACCGTTGCTTCCAATAGATAGCCTCCTGTGCAAGAAGAGTAGAAAGTTCTTTTTTAGCTTGCAAAAGCAACCCATCATCCATCCTAGAGTTCCGAATAGCATCTATGCGCTTTTTAGCAAGATCAATTTTATGAGTGAAATTATGGTCTTGCGATTTCTGCCATGCCATAAGAGCCACACTGCAAGCCGAAATTTTGTCTAAAAGATCAACATGTCTACCCCGTGACCAAGTATCAGACACAACCTTCATAAATCCAGTCTCAACCAACCATTTATTCTCAAATTTGAAACGTCTGATTTTCTTAGTCGATAATTCAGAACTAGCAATCAACTTAATGGGGCTATGATCAGAATAAGGGAACACCAAATTATAAAGTTTGTGGAAAGAAAATAAATCAATCCAATCAGACGTAACAAACGCCCTATCTAGCCTCTCCACGACCAAAGAATCTGTTCCTCTTCCTCGTTCCCAAGTGTAACCAAAGCCCACCAGAGGGACATCAATAAGCCGACAATCCGCAATACACGCACGAAAACCATCCATCAGAGAAACAACGTAGTCCCTACCACCAAACTTATCGTTAACAGAAAGGAGGTTATTGAAGTCTCCCAAACAAACCCACGGTAAGCTATAGCGCCGAGAGAGGGCTTTGAGCAATTCCCAGCTATTCCGTTTTCTCTGATACTCCGGAAAGTCATAGAAACCGGTGAGACGCCATTTAACGTTATTAGAAAGAACAATCTCCATATCAATATGGTTAGACGAATAACCCAAGACAGAAGCAGTAGAGTTATTATTCCAAAACATAGCAAGGCCACCACTACGACCACACCTATCAACACTAAAACAACAATCAAAATGTAATAAAATACGAAGTTTCTCCAACCTGCTGGACTCAACTAGAGTTTCACTAAGAAAAAGAAAATGGGGCTTATTAGTCTTAACAATGTCCTTAAGAGCATTGACTGCACGCGGGTTGCCCAAACCGCGGCAGTTCCAGGCGATACAAATCATGGGGATCGGCGGGTCTCACAAGCAAGACCGGTCGTTGGTGAATCAGTAGAGCAAGAGGCTGAAGCAGAGGAAGATGAAAGTATACTGCCATTCATCGCTTCAAAATGGGGACCAGGACATGGAGTGTCCCGGGGACGTTTCTTAACTTCATCAATTAGCATATCCGCGTTTTCCTTTTCCTTTAGAGCATCATCTAACGTGGCGTCAATCCCAGACACTTCCATATCAGTGACGACAGTTGCGATTTTGGCAAAATCAACATTTCGTGCAAATGTAAATGGTTTGGAAAAAGATCCATACGAATTAATGACCCGGTTGTTCTTGGATCGGTCTGCCCCCAAATATGAGATCCCGTGATTATTGGACCTGCCATCAAGAGAAGCGGGAAAAGCGGGATCTCTTCTCCACTGATTTGGCTGGATTCTATTTTGATTTCGAAATTCCGATCGAATCTCCTCCGGCCACTCCCGTTTGATCTCCTCTTCCGGCAACTCAGTGAGTCTCACACAGCTAGATTCGCTATGGCCAATAATCCCACATAGATAACAAATAAGAGGTATCCTTTCATAGCTGAAAGCAACCTCGAAAAAACCACTCCCCTCCTTGCGGATCTTCTTAGTTCGCATAAGTGGTTCAGTGATGTTTAATCGGACTCGAATACGCATATAATTAACAAAAGAATGTCGCTTATTGCCCGTATCATACGCCAAAAACATGCCCATGATGTTGCCCAGAGCAATCGCTAAAGTTTCCGAAGCATAACCTGGAGGGAGATCATGAACTCTAACCCAGAAATCGGCATACTGAAACTCCACTTCCTCAGGGTTCTCCCCCTCCTTCAACTGATGAATCAACAGAATGCAGTTGTTAAAATTCCAAGGCCCTCCGGCCATCATCTTCCGAAGATCAACACTGTGAAAAAATTGGAACAGATAAAGCCCCTCCCCTCCAAATGGTTTTATCGAGCATCCTTGAATGGGACGCCATAGATTGAGAAGCGTCCTTTCCATAGCATCGAAATTAACATTCCTTTCGCCCAAAAACCTACCTAGCAAGCACAAATCGTAATTGAGACGGCTCTCGTCTATCTCAGAAGCCTTAATCACCAGTTCATCCTCTTCTTTGTCACGAATAGATAAGCGGTGAAGAGCGGACTCCATAACTAGCAACACGAAGCAAAGAAAGAAACACTGAGAAAAACAGAGAGAAACAGATACCGGAACAAAACCATGCACTAGGGCATGACAAAACTTGCACCTCTAGAGAGAAAAGGGCAAGACTAGTATCTCTTAAGTCCAGCTTAATTAAATTGATTTTTCCTTCACAAGCTGCTCTTTAATGTGTAACCTATTAGATTCCTAATATATTGGCAATGACCATAAATTATAATTCTAATTTACAAGTAGAATTAGATAAATTAAAACTTTTTTAATTTATCTTTAATTCTGCAATTAAATAATTTATAATCATACGTCAATATTAACGTCTACAACATGTCGTGATCACCCAAATATTAGAAATGTCAAAGTAGTTTGACTCAACTTATTCATGTATGGTTATGATGTATAATTTAATCCTTTCGTCGTCCAATATTCCAATTAGACAAAGTATGAATATAGTGTCTACTCTTTTAATCCAATCATGGTCGTTCTTGCTAATTAGTAATTGATTTATAATTGATATTTGAATACCCCTTTTCAAATGTCAATTCACTCTGGCCAGAGAATTCCATAAATTACTAATAATCAAGAACAATGAAACATTCTCTCTCATTACTTTAGAGTCACGAATCCTTTATTGACATACTCAACTATCTCCATATGGTTCATACTGCATCCAATTACTACTGACTGATTATCCTAGAATGGTTCATAAGTAGCATCAAAATATAATAATTCATATATAAGATACATTGGTAATCTCAAGTCTAATGATCAATTATACAACCATCATTATGAAAAAATCTACAGACACATAAATAATATTTCATTTAAGATTCTCATAATTGGATCAGTTTAGTGACTTATTCTCTAGTAATCACCCACACATTAGTTTAAGTATCTTTATACTTTAATTTATGAGATTAATTACTTTCTTCATAAGAAAGAAACATAATATGTGCTAGTTTTACCGTTTCAACAATATCCCGTCGTGATGAAACTACAACTAAGAACATTTAGGAATAATATGTAAATATAAATTGAATCTCACAATTATGATCTCATCATAATTTCAATTACACATTAATTATTCTAAGGATTTTATGTTTAGTATTAAAACATCAAATGTAACTAATACATAAAGATAAAGAATGCCTTTATTAATAATTTTGTTACTAAACTACAACCAAAGGGATTGACTGTAGGGCATAAACCAACAAAATCAAGTGTTTGCCTACCGTTCCTAATTTTGCCTTTGATAGCTATTTACGTACTTTCTTATAAATGCAATAATTACGGAATGATACGAGCAATTAGTTTGTTTATGATTGCTTAAAGGATCCACTAGGACCACTGCAGATAGAAAAAGAAAGGATTATCATCATTAAGATGAAACAGTTATATCCAATAGTTGTTGAGATTATGCACATTATTAAGCAACAAAATTGGAAAAATTAAATGCCATTGGCAAGCAACAGGGCATTACAATGACAGACCAAATTCCAAATAACCATATAACACTTTCAGGCGTTGGTTAGTAATTCACTTGATGTTCATTGGAGTTCCTCTATTTAGTTACTTCATCATGTATAAAAAGGATAGTATGGTTGTCAAGATCTTGCATTCCAAATACAAATGGTTGACTTTTGTCATCTCTTCTATTCTATGCAATACAAGTTTACCGCACCAATGCTAAAACCACACTTAGAGCAATCTCTCAATCCAAGACACAGTAAACATTTATTTCAAACTAAGAATTGAGGTAAATCTCACACTATAATCATAATCTGCCCTTTAACTGTTTGATGAATTATATTTTTCTTAAAAGACATGCAACCTTCACCGTTTATCTTATGATAAGTAAATCTTGTCCCTTACATACCAATTACAACTATTTTGTACCTATGAATCTTTACTTTGGTTTAACTGAAAACATTTACCTTACTAATGTGTATAAATGTATTTCTCTTTTTATATTTAAGACTAGTCTTGGAACAATCTAATAAACTCCACTTCTACATTGTCTTTATGCCATATTTATTTGTTTGGTTGTTTTTAGAAATAAACAATAAGAACAAATGTTTTAAAAATCGTATTGGAAGTTGAACCGATAAATTAAGAGGTTTAAAGTTTAAAAAATTTAACTAGTATTAGATTGTCATAAATCGACTAAAGATTAAGGAATTTGAAATATGATTAAAAGAGATTGTTCTTACCTATCAAAGAATTTAAACTTTAATTCTTTGATAGATTGTGAGCAAGAAGTGATAGAGTTCCTGGGTTCTTGTTAGAGCTTTTGTATAGTATAGGCCTGTGTTCCTTTAATCCCCCACCTCGTAGGTGAGCGCTAGAAAAGTCTTGGAGTTACTTGTATTCCATCGTTGTACATAACTCTATATTTGTATAAAATCTACTGAATTACCAAAAAAAAAGTTTAATTGAAAAAATGTTGTTTTAATTTTCATTTATAAGAATTTATTAATTTACTAAAATTGACCTATTAATTAATAAGTTGATCGATTTTTAATAACAAGAGTTATTAAAGTAAACCAAACCGAAAAGTTTAAAACCAAACTGAAAAGTTTGAACAATTGAATCGATCAGAACAAATTTTTAAATCATGATAAGAACTACCACATTCTTATTTTAAATTAAAATGATTTTATTCAAACCATTAATTTCTATAAATTACTAAATTTAGCTATATGACATTTGCATCCAATTTTTTTATGATGATAATAAACTTATAAAAATATATAATAGTTTGAAAGCTACATATTTAATAATTTACATAATAAATTTATAATTTTAAATTAAATAAAAAATTCAACTATACTGAATTTGAACATAAATTTATATCTTTGTTGCAATTAATAAAAGGGGAATTATTTCAGGCAACTCCAACAGTCCAGGACTTCTCATGAATTTTTAATCATATGCTTGGCTTACATAACATGATTTATCCCTATGTGAAACATAGGTAGGGTGATGGACAGGATATTTGGCTGTAGTATGATAATTTGACCAACTATAATCCTCTTATTCGACGAATTGAGTTTTCTAGAATTAGGAGTCCCTGCTTATGCTAGAGTGTCTATGCTTCTTCATAATGATAAATGGGTTGGTAACTTCAGAGGATTTCATTTGATGGCAAATTATCTACCTTACATTTTTGGAGGACAAAGGACGGACAACATCATATGGACTCCCCATTCCAGTGGAGTTTCAACAATAGATCATGTCACAATCTATTGATTCATAATTTGGAAGAGGTTTTCTAGGCTGAAGTTACGTGGAAACAAGTTTTAAACCACAAAATTGTTGTTTTCACTTGTTTAGTGATAAGGAATCGATTAAGCACAAAAGACAGATAGTTTAAGAGTTTTGACCCCATTTGCATCCTTTGCAAATGAGAGTAGAAACATCTCTTTTTTAATGTACCTACAGTACATCAATTTGGAGCAGACTTTAGGTGATGCAACAACTGTCTAGATACACTTTTGAGTTGAAGGAGACTTTGAATGTAATTATAAGGTGGACGAAGCATGGTCAGAAGAATCGTATAATTATTAAAACTGTGAAAAATGGTATGATTATTAAAACTGTTTTTCATATTGCCATGTACTCGATTTGGAAAGAACGAAATAAGAGAATCAATAAGGGCTCGGCAGTAAGTAATCAATAGCTTGCGGAGTATATTGTGAATTGGGTCTAAGCAACCAGAGCAAGGATTCTTTGTCCTATCCTGTCTATTAAATCTCAGTCATTTATTTATGTGAATTCCGTGTCTATTTATGTGGGTTCATATAAATAAATGGTTAAGATTTAAATGGACAGAATAGAACAGAGTAATAATGAACAGAGGATCCAAACTCGAGCGACCATTATTGTTAATGACAAATAAAGTTTAGTTAGCCAAAAACTTAAAGTGAACTTATTGCTATAATGTTATCTATTATAGTTAAGTGTTGTTAATTTGTGTACTGGATAGCTAGTTTAATTTTGTTGCAGATGATATGATTCTTTGTAATAATTTTTGTAATGGCTAATGTAATACAATATTTGTTTAAATTTCAAAAAAAAAAAAGAAGGGGGGAATTAAACACTAAAATATAAGTCATTATTAAGTGAGGTTCCTTGAAAAAAAATATGGCGGGATCAATGGCAGTAGTAGTGAGCGATCGACTCGAGAGAGGGCAGTGGAACATCTTCTTCTCTCGCTTCGTCCTCCGTCCTTTTCTCACCTCCACCTGTCCCTCTCTCATTCCCAACACTCGCGCTCGTAACCGCCGTAGCCCCGGCACTTGGCTCTCCTCCGTCACTCCTGCCGCCTCTCTTCACCTCTTCGACCGCCCTTCCCCCTCCGGTTGTGTTCTCTCAGTCTGTTTCCAGGGAAATATCCTTGTGAGTAGAGTAGAGTAGCTCCACGCTTCTAGAATGTTCGTGAAAATTAACGATTTTATCAATTCCAGATTTACATGTGCACTCTAGAAGCTTGATTTTGTTAATTTTTGACTCATCGTTTGACCAACTTTAAATTGGGTCCTATTGCTCATGAGGACTAACATTTTAATGCGTTTTGGTTTCTTGTGAGCTTCTAACTCTGTTGTTTGGGATTTGCAGGAAGAGCACTATGTTTCGAAACTGAATTTCTCATGGCCTCAGGTCTCATGCACCGCTGGGTACCCCCCCAGGAGTATCAGAACAGTGTTTGTAAGCTACAAAGATTCTGTCGGCGAGGTATGATGTTTCTCTTGACTTTATAGGATAGGAACTGGATTATGCATGAAATTACTAATTTTATCTGGTACTACCCTAATTCTGTTTCATTAGCCGCTTCCGAAATACTCTGATGATTTATTATTGTTATTGTGACAAATGGTTGAAGATCAATATCTGAGTGATTCCGTTGTTTCATATTCTCAAATTTAATTTTGTACGTAGCCAGTTAAATTTTCGTTCTCTCTTACATGCAGATCCAGAAGTTTGCCTTGCGATTTTCAAAGACTTCTGAAGCAGAAGAATTCATAAATGCTCTTAAGGTCAGTGCTGGTTTTATGCTAATACTGGCTATAATACACACGATCTCTAAAACAAAGTCATGCAGGTCATGGCCAGCCTTTCTCCTAGTAAGGATGACGTTTTTGCCTTTTCTTTTTGTAACCTTTTCAGCACATCTTGAACTATCCAGCTGAAAGCAACCCTCCAAATAGCGACTTTCAATCTGAAATTTCTGTGGCATCTGCCTTCTTATGCCACAGTGGAACCTCATATAGGTGAGAAGGAAATATCTATTGCGTTACTTTACATGATTCATAAGCTTTGTTTTACGTATTGTCAGAAAAGTATGGTGAATTAAATATTTCAGTTACTGGTGCCATGCTGCAGAAATGAAGAAGATTTGAGTAATACGACACCACTTCTTGTTTGTTCTCCTGAAGTTCAATTAAGCTTGAACTACGAAGTAGAGCAAAAGATGTGCACAGAGAAAACAGAAATGAATAGCATGGATGAGTGTTATTTGCCAGCCTTGCCTCCTAGCTTTGCGTCATATCTAACCGACTGCTGCTCTGAGATCAAGCAAGGTAGATAGGTTGCCCCAAGATTGGAATGAATATTATGTCTCATACACCATGTTACTTTTCTCTTCTTTACTCGAATTTTTACACCTACAGCTCAGCCCAGTTCATCAGAGAACAAGGATCTCAAATCTCAAATTGTGGTATACATTTGAATTTCATCGTATGCTTATAATATGTTTGGAGTAAGATATTTTTAACCTTATGCACTCTTAATATTTCTGTTTTCTTGCAGAGGTACATGGATGATACCTCCTTCCAAGGTATCTATCTTACACAACGAATTCCAATATTTTCGTCACACTGGTCTACTTGCCAAGATTTGTAGTGGTGCATTTGTTATTTGTTCATGCTATTTAAGTGAAGAGAGGGTAATTTGTGAATGCATGCAGTTCCTTTATGCAGAATTCTTTTCAATTTCTTTTAACCAGGTTTAATCTTGCATGTAGCTGTATGCTTGTTTTAGATATTCATATTATTCAATTATTAAACTGGAAAATGATCATTGCACAAAAAGTACTGATATACTAAACACTGATCAGTGCTATTTCTCCAGAGGCATTTGCTTCAGCTTTTTGCTAATCACTGTCTACAATGTGCTTGCCAGAGATGCTGCTTAAAGTGGAGAAAGTCATCTGTGAAATTGAAGGTGACATTATGCCATGATCTTTTGTTCCTTACTTGCCAGCAACAGGGCAGTAATTAACCGCATATATCCAAGTCCTTATTAAACCTTGCTCCTAGATCTTTTCAAATTTTTTGAGTTGACAAATTGCATGGGACAAGTTCCAAAGCTAGATGCATAGCCAAAGAGAGAGGCCGAAAGACGAATATCGAAATGAGTTGTTTTCCTTACACACTGATCTGTCCCTGCTTTGTCCATCACTTCATGTATGCTTTGCTATATCTTCTGCCGAATCACAGCGAACTAGGTATCAGATAAAGCCAAAGTTGCTTTAAAATAGACACCCTTTAAAAGCCAGTGTGGTTACACACTATTACTATGAATTAATAATATAACTAAAATCTCAATATCTGACGACCTACACATGCTAATTGGGAGAAAGAGCCAAAAAGAGCTAAAACACGTATCGGTCAGCAGTAGCTAGCAAGATAGTTGCATGTTAGACTGCAAATGATGGGCAAAGCAAACCTTGCTGTAAATTTGTGTATACTTGAGTCGTGAAATACGTGCAGAAACCAAAGTTCATACTGTGCTGTTTTAGTGTGACATGGGATATAAAATCTAGGAGGCTCAGTCAAGGGATGGTCCACCTAATCCTATTTTAACTAGAAGCACTGAAGCACATTCTTACTATATAGATAAGGATAGTGTCTAAATTAGTAGTGAAAATTTATCATTATTATATATATATACACACACACTGACTCACATTCTTAAAGTTTTCTTTAGGTTAATTAATAGGCATATGTTTTGTTACATATCAAAATTATTGTCCTAATAGATTCCTTTAGTAAGTGTTGTGAGACGATGGAGAATAAAAAAATATTGTGCAGATTATTTTTTAAAAGGGACTCTTCATAATCGATGTTGTTTAATGATTAGGAAAAGTTGTTTTCTCCGCTGTTGAAAAGTCCATAAAGAAATTGACACCCCTTTTTATTGGGATACTTTAACATAGCGTTGAAAATTTTGGTTTGGTTATTTGTCAGTCATTTTATTCAGAATTAAGGGATGACAAATATGAAAATAAGAGCCTCTATTCGTAAAATATGCGAAAAATATCGACTGATATGTAGACGGGGACGAATTATAATAATTTGTCTCAACCCGAGACATAAATAAAGACAAGTATAATCTTTCTACACGGGAGCTCTCTAAAGGGTCTCATCCTTAAAATAAATAAAAAGGCCTCTTCGACTCTCTAATTGTTTATTATATTCTCTTTATTATAATTATAATTAGATTCTCTCTTTTCGTTAACGGTTCAAAATTCGTTATCTTTCTCCTACACTCGATTCTTTCACAAACGTATCAAGACTTAATTTTTTTTCTTGGTTCTACTTCTATTTTTTTATTGTAGTTTTCAATTTTTATTTTCAGTTTTTTGTTTCTATCTTTTTTTCAAATAAAAACAAAAATCTGTTCGGTTGTTAATGTTAACGTAGTTATATTTTTATCACTAATAATACTTACATATTAGATAAAACTTAAAGATAAATTATTTTTAATTAAATAAATTTATTTAATCTCTTATATAATATTTATT
>JAOQMQ010000003.1:8644652-8658861 GCA_027563845.1 Erythroxylum subrotundum
AATTAATTTTAATTTATTAAATATATAATCTTGAATTAAATTATTCATAATTTTTAGTAATAATTAAATAATTAAATAATATATATTTAAATAATAGTAAATTAAACTATGAAAAAAAACAAAAACAAAAAACAAAAACCACTTTTTATAGTTTCGTAAGTTTTGAAAACTAAAAGAAACTAAAGCGAAAAATAGAAGCTAAAAATTTAAACAAATAATTTATTTTACTGAATTTAAAAATAAAAATCAAAAATAAAAAACAAAAGAATGACATTAAAGCCACCGAGTAAAGAACTGAAGACCATAAAACGAGACGACACCCAAGATAATAAATTGTTAAACTATTAAAGCGGCCGGCTTCTGCATTTTCTTGACATCATTGCTGTTAAAATAATTAGTGCCCGAAAGTAGGAACCATCGTCAGTCCTTGGAGTGGGACACGGGCTGAACAATTTTTTGATCTGATGGGTCTCACAGACCAGGGACTACTACTAAACTAAAGAAATTCCAAAAAGGGAACAACATTACCATATCCGTTCATCATGTTCCAGCAAATACTGAATTATGAATCCTACAGCAGAAGTGTAGTAGGCAAATTTTAGTTTTTTAAAAAAATAATTATTATGATTAGTTATTACGACTAAACTCAACTGAACTGAACTCTAGTCTAGAACGGAGTTCTCACTGTATTTAATAATTTATCTATATTGTTTTAAAATTACAAATTAAACGCCAGTTGGCGTATTTTGATTGATCTGTAACACCTCTAAACACAAGTTAATGACATGCCCCTTAGTTCACTGCCAGGAAGTAGTTTCCGTTAAGAGGTGAAAGTGCATTATAAGTTGCAATTTGATCCAGGCAGAGACAAATTTCTAATACCTTAACTCCATAAAAATATGCGCCCAACAGTAAAATGTAACATCGCAAAGTCGCTGGACAACTTGTAAGAATCGCCCGGACGTCGTTTATCGAACAGGATGTGTATAATTAAGTGAAAAAAAAAAATCCCTCTCTCAAGTCTCCCCCGTAGATGTATAGTTCCAGCTGCTAATGTCTGTATGGGACACATCCCAGGTGTAGTCAAAAATTCAGAAGCTAACAAAACATGTAGTGACAGAGAACAAATATATCGTTTCTAGCTCCACCATTTTCATCATTTACATGCCTTCCTTTCTGCTGTAGCAGAAAACTTTATGTTCCTTAACTATGGCTTCTCATACTATCCTTCAGAGTCTCTTTACTATGTTAGCAGCTTTGCTAGTCAGACTGGTTGCTTCGGACCAGTTGGCACAAGGTATTATCCCCTTCAATTGCTTTCCACAGATAAAAACCTGTGAAGCATCACTATACCATATCAATCGAGGTCTTCAGGTAGAACAACTTGCTTCATTCTACTCTGTCAACTCGACACAGATCAAGCCGATATCACGCTCAAACGAGCAAGACTACCTCATAACAGTACGTTGTTCTTGCAGCACTATCAATGGCACCACAGCATACTTCTACACTACACCTTACACAGTCAAACCAGGCGACACTTTCTTCAATGTTTCATCTCAGATTTATAGTGGCCAAGCTTGGAAGGTCGGAGATGAAGAAAGGTTGTTTATAACAGGAGATGTAGTTCCTATGAACCTGTTATGTGGGTGCTTACAAAGTGAATCCCAAGTTGTAATAACATACACTGTGCAGGATCAAGACACAATTTCAGATATCGCTAGCTTACTATCGTCGACTACGAATGAAATTTTGAGCATGAACAGTATTGTAGCACAAAACCCTCGTTTCATAGACGTTGGCTGGGTGCTGTTTGTGCCCACCAAGAAAGATGCTAGTCCTGCAGCTCCTGTCCCGACGAAAGGTGACTGGTTCTTTTCTAATACTTCTAATGGCTTTTATTAGAACTACTCATGATTCATTCCTGAGTTTTAATCAATAATTCTAATTCTTTGATTGAATGGCTCTTTAACAATTCATACATTGAAGCAGAAAGGCTAGGAATTCTCCAAGATTTTCCAGATCTTTAATCTCAGTCCTGAGGAATAGAATAGCGTCTCGTATATATGAGGAATTTATAGAAATACGAATGTCAGGAATCAGCTAAGCTAAAACTGAAATATCAAGTGTCAGGTAATTTAGGCATTTTCACGTTGGGTTTATGATAACTTCGCAAAAAATGAAAATTTTATTCAGTTTATTCAATTTTTCTGCACTATCTGATAGTTGTATAGAACTTAAATCACAGAGTCAATCATCCCATTTCATTTCAATTGCGTCAACTGGTTCATGAGTGTCTACTTCTCCATGAGCAGTAACATTGGCAAGGGAAAATACATGGAAAAGCAAACCTATATAACAGAAATCTATTGTTTGAAGCAGATTAGTAAATTGTCTATGATATGTAATAAATTTATTTCCTTTTTCTTTTCAGAGCCAAGAAGAAGAAGGAGGCAGACATGGCCTGCAATTGTTGGAGTGCTATCAATCCTGATAGTAATAATCGCAGTGGTAATAATCCTTTTAAGGAGAAAGAAGTCACGAAACAGTGAAGAAGATCCAAAGACAGTATCTAAAACCATTACTACCACCCCAGCATCTTCACTGAGAAATCTGTACAAAGAAAACATGCAAGGTCAGATGAACTATTTCAAAGATTCTTAAGAATTTTCTTACTTGCATTTACTGCAAAATTATGACGTTTTACTTTCTCCAAACAGCTCAAGTCCATTTCCCAGGACAAAGTGTCCGCACAAACTAATGAAACTTTGTTGCATCTTAATAGATCTTACAAAAATCATTGTCCAGAACCTTAGGTATAAATGCTTTGTTTCAATTTCACTGATAAGCTGTATATGATATACCATGTAGCAAACAAATATTTTCCAAATTTAAAACTGTGCTTTTCATTAGTCAGGGGGAAAAAATCCCGAGGCATAATTTTTCTTACGCACAAGGAGAAGTTTTACAGTAAGTTACTTTATGCAGATGTATCAATTTTTGAGTCAGAAAGACCGATAATATTCAGCGTTGAAGAAATTGAAGCGGCTACCAGTAACTTTGCAGCAACTAAGAAAATTGGAGAGGGTGGATATGGGACTGTGTTCTACGGAAAATTGTCAGGACAGGTATAGACTTGATTTATTGTTTCTTGGTCATGCTAATACCTGAACTATCAGCAGGCTAATGGTTCCAAATGTTGCATTCCCTCCAACATTTCAGGAGGTAGCAATTAAGAAGATGAAATCTAACAAATCCCACGAGTTCTTTGCAGAGCTCAAGGTCCTATGCAAAGTTCATCACATAAATGTGGTGAGTACTGGTCAACATTCTATCAAATCTATCATTCAACCTGAAACAAAAGGTAATTTCCCCAAAAAAGAACCTGAAACAAATGGTTTGACATATCTATCAAATCATGTTACAGGTGGAACTACTGGGATATGCCAGTGGTGATAACCATTTCTACTTGGTCTATGAGTATGTTCAAAATGGATCACTCAGTGATCATCTTCACGACCCATTGATAAAAGGTAGTGGCAACCCTCTTGGTTTCTTAAGAATACTTCTCATATGAACCGTTCCAGTGATCCAATTAATTTCAAGCCCCTTTCCTGGACTGTTTTGAATGGCTGGATATGAATTATCAGGTCACAAGCCCCTTTCGTGGACAGCAAGAACACAGATTGCATTGGATGCTGCAAAAGGAATTGAATACATTCATGATCACACGAAAGCACGTTACGTGCACCGAGACATAAAGACTAGCAACATTCTGCTCGATGAGACACTACGAGCCAAGGTAGCTTCAATATGGTTCTTCTTTCTGACCTCATCACATTCTGCTGCATCTAGCCAAGGATCACCAACAGTTTTTGCTTCCTCAAAATTGTAAACAGTTTATCTTCACACTTTATGTTTGTTTTTACAGGTTGCAGATTTTGGAATGGCGAAACTTGTAGAACGAAGCAATGATGATGAGTTGATAGCAACCCGGTTGGTCGGGACACCAGGCTATCTTGCTCCAGAGTAGGTCATTTATGTTTCCGAAACTGCTCCACAAGCAGGATTTCTTTTAACCGGTCATAGCAAGAAGAAATGTAACGTTTCTGACATGCGCATATTTTCTGGATAGATTTGTGAAGGAGCTCCAGGTGACCACCAGAAGCGATGTATTTGCTTTTGGAGTGGTTCTAGCGGAGCTGATAACTGGCCAACGTGCACTAATTCGTGACAGTAGGGAACCCACGAAGATGAAGTCACTAATTACAGTCGTAAGTCAGCTAATTTTCCCTGAGAAACAACGTTTCTATATCCACCACTCTTAACTCAGCTTGGAACCTGGCATAACTTGCTGAAAAATACTTGAAAACACCTTGAAATAATATCCTTCGAATATAATCCTCATTCAATGAGACGTGATTCAAACATCTTACAAGTAAAATCCCGGTAGATTAATATTTATCTGGCCTAACTGAACAGTTGATTTTAACATTTATTGCATCAGATTCATAAGGTTTTCGAAGAAGAAGATCCAATGATTGGCTTGGAAGAAATCATCGATGAAAACCTTAAAGGCTGCTACTCCATGGCAGAAGTGTACAAGGTAATTATTTACAGATATGTTCCATATTCCAAGAAATAACGAACCCACCAACATCAACATTGTCAATCCTTTCTCTTTTCTTCAAGTTTTCCTAAAGTAATAGAAACTTGCTGCATTGTTATATGATCCATTCCTGAACTTCATGGAACAACTTGTACGACAATGAATAAACCATAACCTTTTAGCAACTGCTTTGATGTTCTGTCCTATGACAATGTTGTGTTTTCCTGCAGATGGCAGAAATTGCAGATTGGTGTCTGAGTGAAGATGCAATGCATAGGCCAGAGATGGGAGACATTTTGACACCGTTGTGCCAAATCAAGTTATCCTCTATAGAATATGAAGCTTCATTGGGAGGAAGCAACAAGATGTTCAGTAGCCATTTAGATGGAAGATAAGAGAGATCCTATTGATCCATTTCAAGGCCAGGCAATTTAAGATGTTCTTTTCTTTCAATAGATGAAGTAAAATTTTTATTATACAATTCAACTTTTAAAATGCACATCTTTTAGTTTATTTATAAAATTTTATAAATAAAGATGTCTTTTTAGATTACTTAAAATTAAAAATAATTTATCTTAATAAATTTGAATTAAAAATATTTTATTTAATGTTTTAGAGATTTGGAAAATTAGGTATTTGGTTTAATTAAGCCTTTTCATATAATTAAAATTAACTAATATTTATAACTATTGTTATAGAATAATTAAATTAATAAAAATTTAAATTTAAATTTAAAAATAAATCCCGTGAATTTTATTATATCATATGCCATATGAATAATAGTAAAAATATTTAAAATGTGACGTGAATTTCTTTTTTTTTTTTAAACGAAGGAGCTCACAGCTGCTATCTTTTAGATGCGCACTGGGTAAACCTCTGGATTGACACAATAGCCTGCAAATCAGGCCAACTGGGTATTCCGCACTAGGCAAGCTATCTTTTAGGTGCGCACTGGGTAAATCTCTGGATTGACACAATAGCTTGCAAATCAGGTCAACCAGGTATTCCGCACTAGGCAAGTCCTGTACGACAGACTTGATCTAAAGAGCGTAGGTATGGGGGATTCGAACACAGAACCTTTTGACCCCACGCTCCCCCTACTCCACCAACTCGACCCCCCCTCGGGAGCGTGAATTTCACTATATCATATGTCATATTAATAATAGTGTAAAATATTTAAAATGTCATATGTATAAAATTATAATTTTGTATCAAAAGCGATTTTAAATTGAAATTTGACACTTTAAAATATTAGAATTTAAATTGTATTTCTATAAAACTATAAAAAGTCAAAAATCAAAATACACCTTTTACCTTGACCTTAAATATAATTCAAAAAGTCTAACACCACTGTTCACCTTAATATATAATTTACTGTTTTTTTTAATGAATATATCACGGCACTGATTTTAATTTAAAATGAATATATTTAAAATATATATAATTTAATATTTTTACAAATTAAATTTTAACATTTTTATAAAATTTAATTTAAACGTTTCGATCCTGGTTGTTATGTATTTTGTTGTACACTTTTAGCCCAGTCCATTTGCAGATCCTCAAAGTTTATTTGCAGATCCTCATTTCTTTTCTCTTCTTCTCTATGAACGAACGAAGCGTTCTCAAACTCTCAGGATCCCTTCAAAACATTTCTGCTTTTTGATTACTGAAGAAGCCAACTTTATGGCACGCTCGGTCGTGGAAATGCGTGAATTGAGTCGTAGATCATGACCTTCTTTTCCCCGCAAGTCAATTGCCCCGAGTTACATCAGATCTGATCATTGAAGCTATCGAAACTTATAACGAACAACAGAGAGATAGAGAGGGGGAGAAAGAGTTGTGTAATGGCGGGTGCAGTCTCTGCACTGTTTCTACTAGACATAAAGGGGCGTGTTCTGGTGTGGCGGGACTACCGTGGAGATGTCTCGGCCGTCCAAGCTGAGCGCTTCTTCACCAAGCTTATTGAAAAAGAGGTGAACTTTCTTTTACCCTCTTTCTCTCTTAATCTAGGGCGTCGCTTAATTTTGCATGAAAATTGGATTTGGTGGATTTTTGCTATATGAATAATCTGAGTTTCGAATTCGGGTTTTTGGAGCTTTTTATTAGATTTAATATCGAGGCGTTTTGCTGGTCTTCAGGGTGATCCGCAGTCTCAAGATCCAGTGGTGTATGACAATGGAGTCACTTACATGTTTATACAGCACAGCAATGTTTATCTTATGACTGCTTCGAGACAGAATTGTAATGCAGCGAGTCTTCTTTCATTTCTACACCGCGTGGTTGATGTAAGGTGTTGATTTCTGTTTTAAACTTGTGATCTTTCGCACGATGTCAAAATTGAGGTGATTCTTCTGTTTTTTTGGTATAGGTGTTTAAGCATTATTTTGAAGAATTGGAAGAGGAATCGTTGAGGGATAACTTTGTAGTTGTGGTATGTGAGAAAATTTCGATCTTGGATTTGCCCTTCTTTTGTTTTTCTCCTTTTAGTTAAGGTGGTTTTATTTTTATTGACAAAGGAATCAAAATATATTTTCATAACAATGCTTTGGCAGTACGAGTTACTTGATGAAATGATGGACTTTGGTTACCCGCAATACACTGAAGCAAAAATACTTAGCGAATTCATCAAGACCGATGCATACAGGATGGAAACTACGCAAAGGCCTCCGATGGCTGTCACAAATGCAGTCTCCTGGCGAAGTGAAGGAGTACTTTATAAGAAGAATGAGGTATTCGTTTCTCCCTTACCATTTATGAATTGTTTAACATTGTCTACAACTTTGCTGAAACATCGTTGTACTTTTTATATTGCAGGTTTTCTTGGATGTGGTGGAGAGTGTTAATATTATTGTTAACAGCAATGGGCAAGTAGTTAGATCAGATGTTGTCGGCGCATTGAAGATGAGAACTTACTTGAGGTGGGTTGTCTGTTGAAACCAAGGGTTGACAATTTAAGTTAAAGGAAATGCTGATGGTAGTTTTCTTGGAACATTCATGATTTATTTGTTTCTTTTTTCAATTTTTGAACCTAAAAATGGACATTCCATGCTTCCGTAGCAGACATGCTTCCGTAGCAGACATACATAATCATGAACTGTAATCCCAAGTTTAGTGTACTATATAATCCTAGTAGTTTGCCAATAGGGCTGCCAGATTTCCAGTTATCCAACAGTTTATCAAACTTGTCCTTCAGTTTGCTGGGATGAATCAGAATTTCTTCTGTCATATATAATCATGAGCTTAATTAAACATGTTTCTGATGTTGAATGATAGGCTTTTAGAAGACTGTTATTTTAGGGTTAATTACACTCGACCTCCCTGTGGTTTGACTTTTTATCATTTCAATTTTCATGTTCTGATAGCTATAATTTACCCCTGCAATATTGTTTAATTATCATACAATTTATTCTGTCATATTCTTTTAGCTGTGGTTTGACTTTTTTTTTCATTTCAATTTATATTTTTTGAAAATTGTCACTTACCCTTGCAATACTGTTTAATTATCATACAATTTCTTCTGTCATATTTTGTTAGTTTTCCGTTAATTCATAAATGCAAAACAACATCGTTTTGGGATTTAAAATTGTCAATACTATGTTGTTGGATAAAAACAGATGAAAATTTAACAGAATATGATGGAGGACGTTGTGCGATGGTTAATTTATAAGGGGTAAGTGATAGTTTTTAGAACATGAAAAATGAAATTTTAAAAAGAAAGAGTCAAACCATATGGTCTCAATGTATTTAACCCTTTTTTTTTTCTGTGATGAATAGTAGATTTTACCAATTTGCTAACCTTCTAGGATAACTTTGCAGTGGTATGCCTGAATGTAAGCTTGGCTTAAATGATAGAGTGTTATTAGAGGCTCAAGGTCGTGCAACAAAAGGAAAGGCCATTGATTTGGAGGACATCAAATTTCATCAGTATGTTGCTTCTCTGATTTCCTTTCTATCAGTTGTTAGAGCAATCACGGACATGCTAATAGAGACTAAGTGAGATAACTTTCACTCTAAATAGTAAACCAATGATCCTCATTCTCTAGGTGTGTACGCTTGGCCCGATTTGAAAATGATCGAACAATATCATTCATTCCACCTGACGGAGCTTTTGATCTAATGACATACAGACTCAGTACCCAGGTTGAACTAGTGGTTTATGTGTTTTACTGCAAAGCAGCACCCATCAAAAGGACATATCTTTTAATATTTTTTAAGTTGTGATGGTTTTTCAGGTAAAGCCCCTAATTTGGGTGGAAGCTCAAGTTGAAAGGCATTCAAAAACTCGTGTGGAGATGACGGTAAAGGCTAGAAGTCAGTTCAAGGAGCGTAGGTATTGGGTGTATCTATAAATGTGTGCATAGTTGATCCTACTTTTCAGAATTCTTGTCTGGCCTGAATTTTAAGGGTTTTTAACTTTTTGTGCAGCACGGCTACAAATGTAGAGATTGAGATACCCGTGCCAGCTGATGCTTCCAATCCTAACGTTCGGACCTCAATGGGATCTGCTTCATATGCACCTGAAAATGATGCATTAATGTGGAAAATTAAATCTTTCCCCGGTGGGAAGGTATGGGCTTATTTCTTTTTATTTTCTCACAAATTCGGAAATACTTTAAATACTGCTGGTTGTTTCAGAATTTGACGAGGGTAGTGTGCTTTTCCTTCCAGTTACTGCGAATTTGCATTGTTTGATACTATTTGCTACTATTTAGGAGTACCTGTTGAGGGCAGAATTCAGTCTTCCCACTATAACTGACGAAGAAGCAGCTCCTGACAGAAAAGCTCCAATACGTGTTAAGTTTGAGATACCATACTTCACTGTTTCAGGAATACAGGTATGCCTTAAAACTTAACTGCTTGCTTTGGTGGACGGTTTGCTTGTATGACAAGTTGCAAATCACCATCTTTCTCTCTCTCTATCTGTGTATGTGTGTGTATGTGTGAAATGAGTGCATCTCAAATTCTTTTTTGGGAATAATATTTGCCACGTTTGAGCAGGTTAATGATATTCCTTCTGTTGCCATTTGGGTTCTGTAGGTTCGTTACCTGAAGATTATTGAAAAAAGTGGCTACCAGGCTCTTCCATGGGTTAGATACATAACAATGGCTGGCGAGTATGAACTCAGACTCATCTAAGCTGCTCCTTCAATTGGCCATTTGAGGCGGCTGCCTGGTTTAACTAAGAGGATTGCAAATATGCCATGTTTATCCAATGACATTGAAACTCTGGGGAAGGAAAATTTAGTACATAAAAGAAAGGAGTAGTGGCAACTTTCATCCTGTTGTGTGTTTTGATGAGAAATATATGCACATCCGTTCTTTCCCTGTTACATTCCCTTAGCCCAAAATTGTTGTATTATTATCTGAGTGGTCAGCATAATTGGTGGCTACCTAGAAAGTTTGATTCACCCATTTTCTTGTGCGAACTATACATCCATTTGTCGTGAATACATTTTTCAGCCCACGAATGGTTTGCAGATGTGAGCTTGGCAGCATGAGAAATCATTTTGCTGGTTTGATTGATCCTACATCTTCAATATGATTGTTTTCTAAGGAATTAAAATTGTGGTCTTCTATTATTACGTAATTAGAAGCTAACTATTCTTTATGGATTAAAGTTTAGTAAATACAACTGGTGTCTATATCTCCTTCTTTGTCTAGTTCTTTGTTTATTCCAATCAGAAACCTGTCGGCACAAATACGCAAAGAAAGTGTATTCTTTTCATTTTTTTGTTCCTCTGCAACATTTAACTCTCCTCCAAGTGAATGTGAAGCTGAAAAAACCTGGCGTCTCCCATTTCATATTGCAAGTTCTAAAGCATTATGGACTGAACTGCTTGGGTGTATTTGGACCAGATTTCTCTGAAGTTCTAATTATGAATGAAGGGGTCACCCCTCACTCGAAGAATAAGGATATGGCCCTACCTATTTGAATACATAGACATCCCATGCCAAAACTTTCGTTGCACTCATCCATGCAAAGTGTAGGACAAGTTTAGAGGTTTACCACAACATAAATCTTTTTTTTTTAAAGTTGATAAATTCATTGATTTTGTAACTTTAATACATCAGCAAGGACAAAATCGTATTTCCACAAAAGCTTAGATAAGCACCTTGGCAATTAAAGATAATACTTTGGGACATGTGTGATAAAAAAAACAAAGCTAATTCTAAACTAGACGTTTCCTTTCTGCTCTATTATCAGGATCACGATTGAAAGCTGTCGTTTTACTTTTCTAATGGTTGGTGCTGAATTTTACCAGGCTATTAACAGAGCCCATAGATGAAGCCCACATTACAGATCAGTATATCTGTACAGAATATTCATTGTAATCTCCTAATTAGATTTGTCAACCATGTAGATTTGTAACTGTAGATACAGCTTAAGTTTAGGCACTCAAATAGCTTAGAATACTCCTACATATCTGTATAAATTCAGAGTTCATCATATAATAAAAATACACTTCAATCCATATTCTCATATGGTATCAGAGCTATAGACATACGTCAAACAATTCATTTGTTTTTCTGTTTCATCATGTCTGGATTATCTGCTTCAACGTCCAACTTTTCTGCAAATCTGATCACGATCAATGCTGTTGCTCAGGCTCCATTGAAACTGACATCAACAAACTATTTATCCTGGAGGCTACAGTTCAACAGTCTCTTTATTGGATATGACCTCATGGGGTATATTGATGGTACTAAAGCTTGTCCACCAGCTACCATCACAGTTGCGGATGTACCTACACCAAATCCATAATATCAGTTTTGGATTCGACAGGATCAGCTCATTTTGAATGCAATCATTGGCGCTCTTTCCCCATCAATTATCCCATTCATAGCAACTGCTACAACATCTAAAGCTGATTGGGATTCATTTGCTAAGACATATGCACAATCTACTCGTGGCAAGATCAAACAAGTGAAAGCCCAGCTCAAGAAAATTGTCAAAGGCCAATCTACTTGCAATCTCCTCGCTGAGCTCAACAAAACTCCTTCACAATCACCAGTGATATATTGTGACAATGTTGGGGCGACACAATTAAGTTCAAATCCGGTGTTTCATTCACAAATGAAGCACTTACCCATAGGTTTTCACTTTGTCAAGGAACAAGTTCAATCTGGTGCTCTCTGAGTCTCCCATATCTCCACCGATGACCAAACATCTGATACCCTAACCAAATCGCTTCCAAGATTGCACTTCCTCGAGCTCAAGATCAAGCTTGGGCTGCGTCCGCCAGCTTGAGGGGCCGTAACAGAGCCCATAAATGAAGCCCACATCACATATTAGTATATCTGCACAGAATATTCATTGTAATCTCCTAATTAGATTTGTCAACCATATAGATTTGTAACTGTAGATACAGCTTAAGTTTAGGCACTCAAATAGCTTAAAATACTTCTGCATATCTGTATAAATTCAGAGTTCATCATATAATAAAAATACACTTCAATCCATATTCTCATAGCTAGTTCGCTATACTCCATTGCATTCCTTCTCTTTCTCTTTGTTGCACCTTTCCTCGAAGGCATAACATGGTGATTGTGATGTGTGTATTTACCAAGTGTGCTTGTGATGTGTTGCTTGCAAGTATCTTAGTAACCTATTCTTCAATTGCGAGAGGTAATAAGGTCGAGTTGTGTTTCTTGTTGATAGGCAATTACCTGTGATCTTATGAAGGTGTTGAGCTTCCCAAGATGTTGAGCTTCCCTAGACATGAATTCGCCATTGTAGGAGTTGATTCAAAAAGCCTTTTGTTCCTTTCACTCCAGATATAGTAAGTAGAGGCCCCTTTAACAATTTTGAATAATTTGTAGTCCCCTTTTGTTCTGAAGTGGTGAGTAGATGTGCACTATAGAATGCATGATATGTTTAGATGAGGGCAGGAAATGTTAAAATTGCCTAAGGTAGGCCTCTAGATCTAGCTTGAGTAAACGAATTCGAAGAATAGGTGATTCACACTTTCAGGTTCTACATTGCAAAGTAGGCAGTTTAGACTTCATATTGGAAATTTTAAGACATCTTTAATACCCAGCCTGTTATCTGCCATAAGCCACATGATAAATGAGTGGGAGGGAGTTACAGTAGAATCCCATATTAGTTTGTGTGCAGGCAATTCAAGGAGTGGCTTCTGTAGGAGTTTTTTTTTTTTTTGCAAGAATGTGTTGTGAATTTTGAGAATGTATATAAGGACCAAATGATTATGTCCCAAGCGTTTGAGTTGGGAGTAACTCCTTTTGTTAATGCACTAAAATTCAGCTTTTCTGTAATAGACTGTGAATGCCAAAACCAAGAATTGTTTCTGATGAGTGCTTGGACTTTATTATTCAGAGGTATATAACTTCTGATTAGTTAAGTGTTAAGCATTTTATGGAGAGGTCATGCTATGCCAAGAGTCAAACCAAAAGAAGGTTCTACCTCCATCACTAATTTTGTGCTTAAAGTGAGGATGAGTTAAAGCCCTCATTTACAAAATTTGATTGAGGGTCTAAGAAATCTCTAGATTTTCTTTATAGTTTCATATCAATTTCTCACTCAATATTTATGTATGAGTTGTATTTCACCCATAGACTTTCATTTTTAGAACATAAGATCCAAAGTCTCTTTATGAGCATTACCTTACTCATTGTACTTATGTATGTGATGCCTAGACCTCCAAATTTCTTGGGATGACTTACTACTACTCATTTCACTTTGGGTATTCTAAGTTTTTTCCTTACTCCACTCCATAGAAATTCTCTTAAAGCCTTGTCAATGTCTTTCATCACAACTTTATGGAGATCCAGATGGGATATCCAGTAGATGTATAGATTGCCTAATATGGAGATAGTTAATTGAAATCTATAGTTAATTGAAATCTCCCACCATAGAATAAGCTTGTATTGCATCAGTTGTGAATTTTCAGTTTATTGCATTGAGGAGGTAGAGGTAATCCTTTTTAGAGAGTTTCTTTTCAACAATAGGCACACCAAGATATTTAAGGGGAGGCTCTTGTTGAGTGAGGCCCTTAGTGTTTAAAAGCAACTGCGCTTGGGGGTAGTGTCCTAAAGAGATGATATAAGAGCTCTTCTAAGGATTGAAATTGAGTCCAGAAAGAAGCTTGAAATCCTTGAAGGCATCCAGTAGTAGTTGTATAGATTTGAGGTCAACTTTTTCCACAAAGGAAAGCTGGAAGGTTTTTAGTTTGTGGCATTCGTGCTGGTATTTGGAAGTGGGCTCTTTCCCAATTTTGTCTTTTCTGATTCTTTGAAAAACTTCCATATAGATAACAAAGAGGTAAGATGATAATGGATCACCTTTTCTTACTCTTATTGTTATCTTAAATAGCATAGTAGGCTCCCCATTTACTAGTACTGAGTAGGACACAATTGTAATGCAGCTCTTTATCCATGCAATGTAGGATGGAGGAAGTCCCATTGCTTGTAGAGTTAAGATAATAAAGCTCTAGCTTATAGACTCAAATGCTTTTCGGAAGTCAACCTTGAGTGCATAGCTTCTTATGGAATTCTTGGTGTTGTATGTTGGGCCCCGATTTCTTTTCTTTGGTAAATAAATTATTTAATGTTATTGTGAGGTTTAGTTTGATATTTTTTAAT
>JAOQMQ010000003.1:8661668-8679274 GCA_027563845.1 Erythroxylum subrotundum
TGTGTAATAGTTGTGTAATACTTGTTACTAGTCTGTAATCATAACCCTTTCCTATAAATTTATAAATTTATATTTCTGGAATGTTATGAAAATTTATGTTTTGTTTATATTTATCAAATGCTATGAAAATTTATGTTCGATTATATTTATCATTTTTTAATATTACAAACTACTGAATAAATATTATTTACTACTGAATAAAAACATTAATAGTTATTTAATTAAATAAATATTTTTTGCTAATTAATAATTTTAGGTTTTAAAAATAACTTATATTAAAATATGATCATCAATTAAAAACATTATTATTATCTATTTTTAATTGAATTTGTGATTAAATATACCAAGAGTTGTTTTACATTTAATATCAAAATTTTGTATAAATTGATATTGTATGAAAATATAAATTTTCCACCACAAATTGTCAGACATCATGAAAATATAAATTGTTGTTGTTAATAATAATAATAACAATAATAATAATAATAATATTATTATTATTATTATAAACTTAATTTTTGTAGATTAAATATCTAAAATCTAAATTGTCATAAGAATATTCATTGAAATACTAAAATATATAATATTCATATTCTTATTTTTTTTAAGGTCATGTCCTTATAAGTCATTTTACACTTAAACAGCTAATACTAAACAGCTAATTTTACCAAACATCTTTCACAAACAGCTAATGCAATTCGCTGGTCAAACCAACTGATATAATCAACTATCAGCTAACAGCTGATAGAATCAGCTATCAGCTATCAGCTGATTGCCAAACAGGCCTATAGGAAAATGAATGATAGTATAAAAGGAGGAAAATAGTATAACAAAATGAACCGCAGACCAACATAAACATACATGCCGTCCTTGGTACTTCGGTTTGTAGGTTGTTCACTCGTTACATTTTTGTTCCAGCAAGCAATGGTACGAGTTAAAGCTAGAAAACCCTTTTTCCTAACACATCGAAAAGCAAAACCTTTAGTTTTAGAACACGATGTCTTGAGTGATGAGAATACTTAATTACCAAAAACAAAATGCACACAAAGAAATAAAGAGAAAAACTTCATCTTGGAAGGATTTCTTCATTTAGTGAAGATGAACGTCTTCACAGTTTACAGACCTACCACTGTAAGCCAATGAGGCCTAGTAACAAACTATACTGCTTATGTGTCTCCCAAAACTACAAACTAGACGAGCTGATCTGGGACAATACAAAGGCTGAAGAGTGAAAGGAACATTTTTTATGGAGCAGTATGCTGCAGGACATGTCTAAAGACGGATGCTCCTCCTCCAACAAAAATTTACATTTACAGATGGACAGATAGGGGTGGAAAAGAATTTTGTACCACTGCAGCCTTTATAGCTTCTTTTTCAATTCTATATTATGAGAAGACTAATCTATTGGTGAGTTTCGTTTGGTATGGTTTGTGGTGTCTTCCTAAACACATGTTTTCTGCAACGTTCGAAAATGGCATCATATACTAGATCAAACTGAACTCCTGCTCTTTCCCGATTCACAATAAAGAATATATGATCAGCCTCCACTATTTTGTAGTACCTGCAGAATCAGGGAGTGACTGTGTTGGCATTTTTTTAATGGAAAATGAATGGTAGCCATTTTGCCATTCACATCATACGAAATATGACTTCAAATAGTTGCTGATGATTGATGAAGCTTGTGAAAAAATTGAAGCAAAATAACTAACCAGGTTCCCGGCCTCAAGGGTTGACACTCCGAATCATTGGCAACAAATTGGCTTGGATGTTCAATTGGTAAACGTGGATGTGTCATCGATATGGTATTTAGAGCTCCATCATTGTCTTGCCAATCCTCATCCCTGCACATGCATTAATTAATATCTCCACTTTTATTTCTCCAAGAAGAGAAACTAAAGATGAATTTAAGGTCTTAGACATCAAATTGAGATTCTACAATCAACAACAAAGAGAGAACACTGCATAATTCATGAATAATTTGACAAGATAACAAGTGCGGCTTGGAAGCAAACCTGTATCCTTTATATGGAGGAGGGACATCTGAAGGATGACGCCACTGGCTCATTTGTAACACTCTTATGAAAAGCATCGGATGGATTCCAAAGATGCTTGAAGGAACTGTCACACCCATGATTTTTCTGGTCCGCTTTGTAGCATAGCTGAAATAGTACGTATTGGGAAATGTTTGCAGATGGGAATTCAGTTGAATGGCACCTTGAATTGTAAGATCAGGCAGTATCCAATCTCCAGAGGCAAATGGACCAGCACTGCCTAAGAGACAATCAATGAGGCCCCAAACTCCCATTTTCTTCCATGACATGTTGAAGTGATCAAATCCAAAATTGTAGTAAGCCTTCAACCAGGGAATATCAAGCCAATCATAAATTATCACTCCTAAGCGACATATCTGAAGCAGACTTATGGGTTTCATGGTTCTCCCATCTTCTGGCCTGAAATGTCAAAACTGGAGTCATTAGTCAGGAACAAATTTCTGATGCAATCATTCATAGCAGCAAACTATAAGGTCCTAGAGTGTTTAATATCATGAAGCCAAAATAAAGACTTCATAAGTTGGATTACAGCCTGAGTTAAGCACCAGTCGAGAGCAAAGGATATCTATTTCAGTTTTACTGTGACATTGGCAATCCGTACATGGACGCAATATTCGAGGAGTTCCTTTAAATTAGCCCTGCTAATTAATATATACAGATTTTTTTTAATCTTCGGTATACGGATATTTGACTTAGAGATTCCATGAGACCCAAGTTGAGAAAGCCAACTCACTGCATTCCATCCAAGTAAGTTCTCGTAGTCCCATTGAATGCACCAGAAAGGGATGTGATGCTTAATACCCAGTCTGCAGAAGTACTCTCGTACCCCTTAAATGCCTATAAGTCATCACCAGCATACAATCAGCAGAAGCGGAACTATGAACTTTTTGGTTCTTCTGGTAAATAACATAACACTTAGACTAACCTTGTCGGCAAGCATTTGTTGCAAGACACGAACAACCTGGGCTCCAGCTGAATGGCCAACAAAGTGGATAGGATGATTCTCATCCCACTCAGGGTAATGTCCTGCATCGCAATCACAATGAAGATTGCACCAGAGTTCACATAAAAAGCAAAAATGAAATGGAGAAAACTGCAGATGAAACGGAAAAATCAGCGGCAAAGCCTAACAGAAACATGGGCGATCTCTTAACCTGGTTCATAAATCCTTCCAAATTGCGCGTGCCCACAAGCTTTGCTGTGTTCTTCACCATAATCTACTTGCCCACCTTTCAAGTAATAGAACAACTCGCGTGCCCTGAAAGCAAAAACCTCTTAGGATCTCGAGAAAAATCAAATAAAGAGAAAGGACAAACACGAGAAGAAAGAAGCCATTATTAACCATGAACTTCAAGCTTGAATCCATCACCTACCTATCGTATATGCTGGTTAGAGACCCCAAATCAGGTACCAGAACCCTCTCATCTTTTTTCTCTGCCCCGGCAAAATACGATAAACCTCCCAATCTCTATAGCCAACAAGATCAAGCATACAAATGAAAAACAAATGAGATTCATACGCAAAAGAAATGAATGAATGAACAGAAAAATGAATAGCCCATAGATATATCGACAGGAAAAAAGAACACAAACCCCTTTGCCAAATCCAAAAATTCCATGAACCAACACGATTGGAGGCAAGTCACCACCACCATTAGTTGCGACCACAGGCTCATAATTTTTCACTACCACATTAGCATTTGGCTTGAAAAACCATTCATTCAAACTCTGTGAAAGATCCCCAGCAACAGCTGTGCTAAATATGTAAAACCCATAGAGCATATGAACCAACGTGCTCACAAAAAGCTCCGTCAGTTGCAGAGCAGATATCCACCACCTAATCATTTGTCTCACAAGCAAGAACCTTTTTGAAAACCCACAAAGGGAAGCTCTTGAATTTGCAAAAGAGAAAAAGCCTTCTCCAAACAATCAAAACCCCTTACTATCCAACCCTCCTATGATCAACAAACCATAGAAGGGTGAAAAAAAGCAAAAAGATGCAAGCTTTGCCCTTCCCAGTTGTCCCCTTTTGGCCCTGTCTGTGTTGGTGGCTTGGGAGAGAGCTTCAATAACTTTGAATGCGTTAGTTTCCCACAAATTTCTCGTTTCCCACCTTAGACACGCACACAATTGTCACAGCCAACCAAACCCAACCACTCGACAAAAAAGCCTACTCTTGTTCATTCATTCCCCTGGACCAAAAGGCTTTTGGTCTTCCTCAATGACATATGTCCTCACGCAAACCGCTCTCTCTCCCTAGTTTTATACAAAATCTCCATTGGACCCACCCTTGCTGAGACTGAGAACCTAAATTATAAAAATGAATTAATGATACTTATTTTAATTTTTTACTTATTAACGATTAAATTATAAAAATGAAATTTTGAATAGTGAATGGTGAGTTAATTAGAAGAAAATAGTTTTTTTAAGATTATGTTCGTACTTTATTGTTTCCAAGCTTGGTGTGCTGTATCGGAGCTGGAAGGTTCTGTTATCATTCATTTGGTTCATTCCAACTGTAGTGGCCTTATCCTCTCAACTTCATCATGCCATTTTAATTTTTATATTACATCTCAGACGCCTACAAATTTCGTGTATCCCACGCTCCCACTGCATCTACCATTCTACTTTCCATTTTCCTTTTTATGTGTTATATATATATTTGAATTATATTTTATATAAAAATAAAAGTAGGCATTCAATATTCTTGAGTTTGACTTTGTGCTTTTCCAAGAGGTTTAACTTGAAGCCATTAGAAAGAATCGCAGTTCCTTGTCTAAATCACCACATAAGTCCGAACATCGCAATCTCTTGCGAGAAGTATGAAAGTGAAAGCTTGTATTGTATTGTTTTCTGGATCATTCAAGAAAACAACACTTTAGAAGTTTCTTCCGAGACGGTGCAAAGCTGAGCTGACCCCACCCCACCACTCTTGTTAGAATAACTTTCTTTTTTCACTGAACAAGGCAACTCTGTTATAGTTAAGCATACAACGTTAATTACCTCTTTATTGTTCAGGCCAAGGAAAAGGTTTTGTCGAGGAGGTGAGGTGAGAGTGGAGAATAGGCGTAGGGGGTTGAAACTTGGAAAGATAGTCCTTCTTATTTAAAATAAATTATCGTTTCAGAATAATACACATTTATTAAAAAAGTTAAAGAAATGTTTGATATACTCTTATTAATTACATATTAAAGTGCTTTAAAAATATAATCTGTAATTAAAATGTGAGAGAAATTAAAGGGTAATTTTAGAAGTAAAATCATAAATATGCATAAAATGTCACGAACAACACTTATTTTAAATAATTAAAATTCCTCTAAAACGACACTTATTTTGAACAAGAGAGAGTAATAATGAGCCGCACATGCAAGCAAGTACAGAGTTAAGACTCTGCTTCCGCAACAAAAGTATTATTAGTAGTAGATAAGCTACCGACCTTTACTTTCCAACTACCAAAATAGTAACTTTGGCTTCTCATATTTAAATGCATTGTTCAACTTATTCGGTGATGCGTGTTTCACGATACGAAAGGGTTATACACACTTTAGAAAGGGAAGGTTGTCCCTATTATCTAAATTAATGGATGATGGATCCAAGGACAAGAAGCCATGTGCAACCACCTCATCCATTACTAGTATATGTTCTTCATTTCGTTTCATATCATTGATTCTCAATAATGTCACTCATTTAGAAATTATCGCCAGGCGCCAGCCATACATGTCATTGATCTACTTGTGGATAATTTGTCACCGAATGCATTGCTAACATAGTGACTATGTATTCTTAGACAAGGGAAGAAGCATATGTTAAGTGTAATCCAATATAACGTCTTGTCTTATCCAAATTTTAAAACATTGATCAAATCTAATCCATTTTTTAAACTTCTAAACAATGTTAACTAGTTAAAATTATTAAAGACTAAGTAGAAAGTTACGATAATCATCTTTAAATTAAATTAAGTCCCTATTCTTTCATATCTATATGATATATTGTATTGTTGGACTAATTACATAGCTAAATATATTTTATTTAATAGAGTATATAAATCACATAGATTTAACATATTAATGTAATTCTAATCCACGTGCACGAATGTTTTCAGAAGCGGAAAGGCTGTATCGGAAACACGTGGAAAATTCAACTTTGCAAGGCTATAGAACCTTCTAGCGTGCGACATGGTGTTTGACTAATCTCACGAGGTTAGATGTTAAGTCAGATTTGATCCCCTCATTAATCACAACCAAATTCAAATCTCAAATCATCCCACACGCGTTCTACATAATCGTTCCGTTGATCGTCTCGTCTTTTTTCCATAAACCTATGGATTAGGGCCCCCGAAATTCTATTAATTTTGGGCTTAAGTCTTGATTGTGGTTTTAATATATTGGGCCTGAGGACCATGGAGCGTGGCCCAATCCCATCTAAACCCTTCTTCTTCTTCTTCGTAGAAACAAGGGTTTAAAGTTTAAGCTCTGAAACTGGAACTTTCGATTCCAGCAATCTCTTACTACCATTTTACCCTGAAATTAGTGAATTAGTTTCGGACCTAAAATGGCGATGCCCAGACTGTTCGGTAGATCCAGGGTCATAGATAACAGGTCGAAGAAGTATTTGGAAGGACCGCTCTTCGACAAGCTGTTCGAAGAAGGTGGGTCCAATTTGAACGTGAGGAAACAGTTGAATCAGTTTCTCAAGAGCAAAAAACGTGTCTACAAGTGGGAGGTCGACTTTACCCTCAAGAAGCTTCGCGATCGCAAGCTTTATTACCCAGCTCTCAAGGTTTTGATTCTCTACCCAATGCCCCAATTTTTGGCGCTTTTGCTAAAAATTGATTCTTTTTGCTTCTCATTTCCGGCGAACTGGGTTTGTTTGAGCTACAAAGTCTACGCTGGATTTGAATGGACATGCAATGTATTGATACCCTTCTTTTGTTACGGTGCTTAGTAGTGCATTTAATTCATCAGTTGATTCATTGCATAGTTACTATTTACTGATTCAACTCTGTAATTGAGCTGAGAGCCCATAGCACAAATATGGGTAATTGAATGATCCTAAGATTTGCAGCTGATTGATTGTCCAGTAGGTTCAGCTAAGTTTATTATTGCCAATAACATGAAATCTACTTGCACTTGTTCATTTAGAGGTAACAATACCTGAAGTATTTTGTAGAGGAGATTGCACTTGTTCCTCAACTAAGATGGGATTTTTGTGCTTAATTGGAAGAGAGATGAAGTATTTATCGCATTTTCTGATCATTTGCGCTGGCTTTATTCCACAGAGTTAGTTGATGTGCAGTCTTTTAAGTAGTACAATGTGAGAACTTGTCAAAATGATTTGTTGTTTTTGCTTTCTGAAATTAGACTATAAAACATCAACTCTCTTGTTTAATTTCCCCACTTCTATTCATAGCTGTCAGAAACTATGTCGTCTAAGAGGGGCATGAACAAGACAGTTCCTGATCAAGCTATACATCTTGATCTTCTTGCCAAAACTCTGGGCATTCCTGCTGCAGAAAATTACTTCATAGATCTTCCTGAAACATCAAAGAACCTTCTAACTTATGGATCCCTTCTCAACTGCTACTGTGATAAATTAATGACTGAAGAAGCAGAAGCTCTCTTTGAAAAGATGAAAGAACTCAATCTTGGTTTGACCTCCATGTCATACAACAGCCTAATGACCCTCTATACAAAAATTAGTCAGCCTGAAAGAGTACCAGGAATCATACAAGAAATGAAGGCTAACAGTGTAATGCCAGATTGTTATACATACAATGTGTGGATGAGAGCTTTGGCAGCTGTGAATGATATCTTTGGTGTTGAAAGAGTCATTGAAGAGATGAAGAGAGATGGCCGGGTTGCTGCAGATTGGACAACTTATAGCAACTTAGCCTCAATCTATGTTAATGCTGGCTTATTTGATAAGGCAGAAAATGCACTTAAAGAATTGGAGAAGAAAAATGCACATCGGGATCTTTCTGCTTTTCAATACTTGATTACGTTGTATGGGCAAACAGGGAATTTGCTTGAAATTTATCGAGTATGGCGTTCTCTGAGGTTGGCTTTTCCTAAAACTGCAAACATAAGTTACCTGAATATGATCCAAGTTCTGGTCAACTTGAAAGATTTACCTGGTGCCGAGAAATGCTTCAAGGAATGGGAATCAGGGTGCTTAACTTATGACATCAGGATTGCTAATGTTCTCATTGGAGCTTATGCAAAGGAGGGCTTGTTACAAAAGGCAGAAGAGCTCAAGGAGAGGGTCCTTAGGAGAGGGACCAAGGCTAATGCTAAAACATGGGAAATATTTATGGGATACCATTTGAGAAATGGGGATATCAATTTGGCAGTTGATTGTTTAGCAAAAGCTATATCTATTGGTAAAGGGGATGGTCACAAGTGGGTCCCATCACCTGAGATTGTTGGATCTTTTATGGAACATTTTGAGCAGCAGAGAGACGTTGATGGTGCAGAAGGTTTTGTTGAGATTCTGAAGAAGGCTGTAGATGGTGTAGGGTTGGAAGTGTTTGAATCATTAATAAGAACATACGCAGCTGCTGGAAGAAGAAGTCATGTGATGCGTCGCCGGCTGAAGATGGAGAATGTGGATTTGAGTGAGCCAACCAAGAAGTTACTTGAAGAAATCTGTGTGGATTGAAATTGTATGTTGGACTCGTGTTATTTAGATTCTTGGAAGCCATACTTTCTAATGGTTTTGAAATGCTATTTTTCTTCAATAATCCAATTCCTTTTCCGATGTTTTGTTTTTTTTTATATCAAAGAAGGCATATGATAGTGTGATATTTTGAACGACTGAAATTGTCTAATAGGGGAAAGGTTTAGCTTCTGCTTACACACTCTTGGTTAAAGACCTTAGCTTTCAAATTCCTTTGTAATTGGATCTGCGTGTAAATGTGGCGCACTTCAGTTAGAAAATTTCATTTATATCCCTCAAGAGTATTGTGTGGGAATTCAATGTTAAGTCATTGAATGATGGCTGGAGTGTCTGTTGGTTTTCACCATTAACATGCTGACTTTACTATCTCGGAATGACATAGATTTAGCAATCTTGAGAATCAGAAGTTGACAACAGAAGTTTCCAGTTCATACAACTTCATTTCTCCAGGTTTTAATGTCTGAGGAAAGCAACAAATGGTTGTGGTTTTCTGGTCTTTCCTGTTTCGGCAACTACCAAACCTGTAACAGCTGACGTGAATATTCTGAGTTGCGTAGAATCACATGCAGAAGCCCCTTGCCAAATACACTCTTATCCGTGGGTGTGCAATAACACTTGTCTACACGATCAGCAGTGACAGTAAGTAGAATATAATTTAAACAGATTAATAATGTTTTGATTTGAGTGAGTACCTTAACAAGAGTGATGCTACTTACTAGCTTTATTTGGACTCAAAATGTGAAAACGGAGTTGAGGAATAAGTGTAGCAAAGGGTTTTGTTTGCCAACTTTAGTCAAAGTGTTGTGGTTCATTTGGAATAAATTAAAATGTACGCCTATAATTGATTTCATTTAGTTTTAAATGTTCTTGTTTTAAGAAAAATTATAAATAAAATTTAATTTTGTGAGATTTTAATTTTAAGTTACAAACTAATATTTATAACTTATAGTTAGTCATGAATGTTTGAATTGGAACTTCCACTTCTATTTATAATAATATTATGTGTAATTCTCCCTACTTTTGAATTACTAAAAAAAATTAAGTAAAAATTTAACTTCAACTGCTTCTTAATTGAACTGCGGTCCTACTCTATCAATTTAATTATTCTAACAAATAGTATTAAGATTATCATATATTAATAATTATAATTATAAGATAAAAATTATATTCTAGTTAAATAACCTCAATTTCACGTTTAGATAATAATTTTTTGACAGAGGAAAAATTATTGACACTCGATATAATTTATGACGTAAATTTTCATTTATTTTTAATATATTTAGGAGAATTTTTTACATTTAAGAAAGTAAAAAAAATAAATTTTAAATTTTTTATGGATTTGATGTAATCCATTATTGATACTTGATATTTAATTATAAAAAGAACATTGGACACTACAAAAAAAATCTTAAAACATAAATGCAAGCCCAAAAGAAAACTACCCCAGTGCTAATGCATCTCTTCTAGTTCTGAATCCATTACTCGTAATTGATATCTACTTCAAGCAAAAGATAACAAACACATAAATGCAAATGCTAAGTACAACCCCCACCTTGACCTCTCTGTAGGCTGTTACATCACCGCGAGTTCTGATCTTGCTCAGGACTGGCTGTTGGGTGTTGGTATGATCATACCACAGCGTAAAGATCTTGGCTCCTTCCTCACACCAAACCTTTTTAGAATTCTGGAAGGTCAAAAGTGAAACACGTTTAACCCCAACCTCAATAAGTGCTAAGCGCCCACGTTAAGAAAAGACTACTAAATAGTTCATGCAACTCCATTTGCTTGCTTAGTAGGAAACACACTGTGGGATGTCTTGGTCAATAGAAAAGCAAAACCAAAAGTATAGAACAAGTTACTTCATATCCTAATTATAGTAAGAAAGCAAAGATTTACCCCGTTGGTGAAAGAAACATTACCAGTTAAGAGTAGTCAAACCAACACTCGTATGGGTTGGTGTCGGTTCAAGTATTAATTCTATCCACTGAAGCTCATAATATCTTGATTCTTATACAGAAGAAACTTATTAGTCATGAGTTAGCTTTGATGAAATTGCCATTTCCATGTTGAATATCTTTCACCGTATGGTTGAAGTTGGCATATAATTAGGTTAGCCATGAAAGATAACGTAAACTTGAAGAAAAAGATACAGCTCGAAGAACTTGTACATGTTTATGATCCGTATCAATCTACAATTAGAGAAATAATGGATGGGTTTAGACAGGAAGTGTGGCCCTTGTTTCATGTGGGTGGACTCTTAAAGGATTGCAATATTGATTGCTAGTGTTCAAGTAGGTTTGAACTTTAAGTAAGAAGCATCATTTATTGCTATATTTTGTCGGCAACGACGAGGATAATTATTGTTTGTGTACTATCTAGTTCTGGTTTAAATGTCCAAGGAGGTTCTTCAAACAAAATATCCTTCTTGGTCAATATGAAACAAGACTAATTAAACTAGCTAGGTTTGAATAGCTAGATTTGTTTGGTTCTGTATTTACGTTTTTATGATTATGCAACAGATCAGATCCATAAATCTAGCACTTGTTCACGTTACAAAATGAGTTGGTACCCATATCATAAACTTTGGTTCTAATGGGGTGATATTGGTCTACCAAAACTTTTACTTTTACGTATAATAAGTAAACTAATTAGAATATGTTTAATTAGTGGAGCATATCCATTATGTATACTTCTTGCTTTAGAGTCTTAGCTTGGTTGCCCCTAATAAATGACATGATTTTGATTCGTCCTCCATGATTATGATGTTCTAATAAGTGTATCAACCAGTGCCATCCAGGACCAAGGTTGTAACGAAAATTTAAGTACTTCCCCATCTACTAGAACTTGCTAAATCTATATACTGAAAAATTAACTTCAACATAATTATTTTTTAGGTTGTTTAGTCTAACATGTCACATTATTTATTAGGTAGTTTGTCTGACATTTCACATGTAGGGGTGTTATATATATATATATATAAGAATCGAGGAAGTGTTTATAAGTTCATAAAAAATGATTAATTTTGTGTCGAGTTAAAAATAATTGATAATGAAATTATTAATCAATTTTTATTTAAACTATAGAAGTTATATATTATTTATTTTATCTATTTCTTTATAAAAAACTAATTCCCATTTATTCAAAGAAATATTGTTTCTATATAAAAGGCTCAATTTCTTTGTATAAAACAACACCAACATTTTAATATTCAAGCAAGTTGTAGATTAAAGACTTGGAAATAACTCGAAAACGAGTGTGTGATTGTAGAAATATACATTAAAGTGTAGATCTCTATGTCATTATATAAAGTTTTGACAATGAAATTAATGAATTGAGTCAAATTAGATTAAATATTAGTTTATCTTTTGGTCCTAACGAAAAATGAGTGTGCAAATCCTTCCTCGTTGGAATACTATTTGAGAACTAGAGACAGAAAGATGGGGGTGCAGTTTTCCATAGCCATGGCATTTATTGAGGGGCATGTGCTGGATTAATGTAACCTATTTAAGAGATTATTGACTTAACTCGTGGTCCCCTAATTAAATAGCTCTGTTCATTATCTTCCCTAGAGTTGCAAAACAAGTATAAAGCTGCAATTCGTGTCAATTTTCCATATTTGGATAGAAAAGAGTTAAAAGAAAAGGAACTCGCAATGTATTCGCTAACATTTCTTCTTCTTTTTCTTTTCCACATTTACTTACACATAAGTCCCTAAAGGAGGTATAATCAATAAATGACATGTTTGTTAGTCAAGGAGAGGGGCTAAAAGAAAAGGGAAAAAAATTGATTAACAGGGAAATAAATATATGAATAAAACCCAACCCAAGCTCACTGATCTCGAGTAGAAACCCATATCACCCACAATTAAAAAAGAAAAAAAATAGAAAAATTATGGACCAATCCTGTACCGGATTCCCTTAAGGACACTTGACATTTCTTCCAGGACCTCCATAGTAAAAATAATTGCCCCAGACTCTGTTGACCCCTCCTTGTATATCATAGCAATTTGGCCGATCAGCCAATACTTTTAGATTTGATAATGGGATTAAGTTATTGTCCCAATCAACCACTTGCAAGTTCCTGAAATATGAAGCTTTTCCAAACCCTTCTCCAGCAAAATGGCCACTGCCCATTTGTGTTGGGGTGTGTGATCCTGAAGGACTTGTGTTCACTATTTCTCCTCCAAATTGCACCATAGTTGCGGAGTCCCTTAAACGAGTGAACAAGAAGGATGGCCAATACCCTACTAAGACTCCTGATCCGAATTGTAGCCACCAATTTCCATGCTTTGGGTCCTGCAGGGAAGTGAGAAAGTTTTGTTATAGTTTCCTTAGTGATTAAAAGGTAGCTATGTGCATCCTAATCATGGTGATATTTTCCTGACAACAAGACTCAGGAAGCTGTTTTACTTGGAAAGTAGAAAAATAAATGGGAAAACTTAAGGCACTATTTCAGGCTACTATCGCACGCTCATGTCAGCCATGTTTGGAGCTACGTAGCTTTCCAAATGTCAAATGAAAGCGTATGATGCCAGTAGATGATTATGCTGGAACTTTGGAAAATGACCAATTGAGTGGGGAGAAAATTGTGGTCCAAGTAATCAGATCATATGATGCAAAATCATCTGTCACTAAATTATACTCTTTCGCCTGGTGGGGCTACAAATCATGGCACGAGGTACTGGATTGCAAGTCAAGTATATAATCTGTATATACTTCATAAGTGGTCAGCTGGTTAGATAGCTAAGCTCATCCAGCTGGACTATGAAGTCAAATTTATTTCAGAAAACGAAGAACGAGACTTTCTAAATCTTCAAAAGGAGTTTTTACCTTCCAAATCAATAAGCTTATATCGAATTGTCCTCCATTATAGGAAGATGTAGGAGAGATTGCAGCCCCTATTGCGATTCTATTATTTGTTTGTACGAAGCCTGAGCATAGTAAGTTGTAGCATCCAGTTGCTTGATACGAGTCACTCTGCAATCGGAAGTAAAAATCATCAAGGATTAGCTTATAATTGTAAGTGGGAGTAAATAGGACAACCGAGTAAAAGACAAAGTTCTTTAGTATACTTACAGTCCAGTATGTAAAGAACCTTGGATGGTAGTCGCCGTACATTTCTGGGCTAACCTGCAGATAGAGAAAATTGCATTAAAGTCCACTGTTTTACAGTACAAAAACTGATGAAAGTGAGAGGTGGTTGTAACTGTTACAATGCTTTAAATATGGAAGCTTTAATCTGATGTGTTAGAAGGATGAAATTCCTAGTCTCCAGGACAATCCCTTGTCTAAATCAGGTTAAACTTCAAATAAATTATTGGTTTCGGATTTCTATTTCTCATATGCAACTTGCTCATTTTGTGACTTTCATGCACAGAAATGGAGTCTATACTAGCTAGCACGATTTATTTTCATACTTTCTCCTACTAGTAAACCGTATAGTATTGTTTTGACAGAAACTTGATAAAAGAATACAGTATCGTATCGAAAACAGACAGAGAAAACAAGAATTTTCAAATATGCACTTAATAGGAGTTGAATACGTACCTGCCAACCAGCTTCAATAGTGTTAAGATCATCTCCAAATTGTCCAGAAATGACCCATATCTGTGACAGGCTGAACTCATTAAGATTAGCAACTTGAGGAGCCCACACGTTGATGCTAGCTTTTGCACCGTAATACTGATCTCCAGACACAAATCCAACCGCATGCTGTCACAACGCAACAGCAGGAAAGAGAAGGGCAATAAATATTCCATTGAAATAGAGAAACTTGTTTCTTGCAATCACTTTCAGCATATTACTGGAGCTACTATGCCTTTAGTTTTGGTAACTTATATTCCTCCTGATGGTACAATACATACATCGAACTGTGCCTTTTTCCACTCGCCTTTTCCTTTATTTTCTTTCCCTTTTCTTTTGCATTGGAATCAGAGGAACCGTCCGGTTCACTACCAGAGTTCAAAAGAATGGTCTTAAAATATATTAGCATAAATGCTAAACAAGGAAACCGTGTGATTACTTGATGTAGGAATCTGATTAGAATTATAGAATATTAAGGTTGTAGAACTTAAGATGTTGAATGGTTCTTGTGCAACTGAAAGAGAAGGATCTATCGGAAGAAAAAGACATCAAAGTAAAAGCTTTTGTTTACTGGAACGAGCTGCAATGTGGAAAAAATCAAAAGAACAGCAAGCCACCTTCTTAGTTTAATAAACCTGATTTTCCTCAAATAAAGCAGTTTTTTGTATCTTTAGTCTTTCGATCTTTCTTTGTAAATTTAATCCATTATTTCTTCTTTTTAAAAGCAACTTAAGAAAAAGGACAATTGCCAGAGGCCGGCATCACCATATTCTTTGACTACTTTCCGTTTTCGCTTTTCTTTTTTCTTAGTTGTTATGTTGATCAAGGCTGAGACTTTGCCAAGAAGAAGAAGGAGGAAAAGAAAAATGCTTTTGTCTCTAACTTCATTTGATGAGCACCTACCTCATGGCCATTGCTGTTGGTGTCTCTTCTAACATGTCTTCGTAATTTCCTTCCATATCTCCTGTAAGAACTAGCTCTTAACATATCTTCCTCGGTTGTTCTTCTGATTGGTATTGTCCCTTTTGGACACGATTCACCAGACATACTCCATAACTGAAAATTCTCTGCATCCACGTCTGTTGGGTTGTGCCCTTTTGGTCTCTCTGGTGGTTCCTGTAGTAAATTCATGCGAGATACCCAGTGTTAACAGTTTTCCTACAAAACATTGTCTTTTTCACAGAAAATTTCGATGCAGTGACATGATAATAATTCAAATACCAATGGTTTCTGTCCTCTCAATCGAGGGTGGTCGAAAGCTGGTTGGCGATGAGACAAAACACAGTCTATTTGATCACCATCAGGACTCTGTAGCAAGAAACAAGTTGTCGAGCTGTTAAGAACTTTGTAACTCAGAAAAGGTGAAAACAGAAAAACAGAGTTGAAAACAGGGAAATGAAAATCGAATCCAAACGAAACAAACAACACTATATGTTCAGGAATCGAAGTCAAATGCCTGAATCGTCTTGACTGCAGGCTTGTTAATCTTCTTGAGACGTTCTCTTATCATCTTCAACTTGCGTAACTCATCTTCTGGCCTAAAAGTTTGGTTCTTTGCATGGCTGTTGTCGTATTCCGACGAACGAACAGGACAAATTGAAGAAAAAACGAGAAGAAACCATACAAAGATGGTAACAAACGGTGAGATCCCACTGTACCAACAAGAACTCATGTTTGAGAAATTCCTTTGTCTTGTTCTTTTGGCCAAGTGTGTACGTGCTTCTTCTGTACATTGATGTCGTCTTCGTCTGTGATGAAAATAGGACCCCATATCTCTAGTTTTTGTATTCACCCAGCATATAATCACCATTCTAAGAAAGCTCAACTAAATCTCTCACCATTTCCAAAGCTCTTGAACCCCAAAAATAACACTAACTCTCTTCTCTATACCTCTGTTTTTCTTACTACTCCGGCACAGCTTCTAATTCTCTCCACCTTGGTTTTTATGTTCTGACAACCGTGAACTTCTAGGCACGGAGTCGAATTAAAAAAGGACACTATTGGAGTTGGGTTTTTCTTAAAGTCTTACCTGTGCAGATATGGAGCTATAAATACAGGGTAGTGATGAAATCATGCCAAACTTAAAATATTCTAAAAAAGAAAAGAAAATGCAGATACATATGTATATATACAGAGACAGAGAGAGAGAGAGAGAGAGGGTATAAGAAAGTATGTTTCCAGTCTCCAATACAAAGACTGAAACTTTAACTTTTTTTGCGTTAATTATATAGGGCAAAATGGTAGCCATTTCTGTTATTCTTTACTTTGGTTACGAGGACAGATAGGAATTACACTTGAGTCTGGTTTTCCAAAGTTCTTTGCTTTGAGCCTTCTCTTTCTCACTTCCCCAGATGTTCCTTGTGTCAGCTCTATATACGTCTCTCAACCTTTGTTTACAAATCTTACTGTATCGTTTTTCAACGTAATAAAGCTAACCCACTTTGATTCAGCATAAGGCTTTTTTATTTTTGGGAATGTATTAATTTTTTGGACCTTATTTTAAAATACTCAAATAATATTTAAAATATATTTTTTACTGTCCAATTATAATTTATAACTTATTCAAATGAAGGCATAGTTTCCATTGGTTTTGACTAAAAAACTAGGGTTCCCAGGTACGACAACCTTTTAAAGGTGTCGTTTTCCTTGGGGAAAGCCAAGCCACACAGGTTTTTCCTATGTATGTGTTGGCACGCGCACCTGGTGCTTCTAAACACCATCTGCATGCTTCTGCTTAATTACATGAAAACACGCGTGCATGCATGCCCTGCCCATATTGTTCCTTCCTTAATTAATCTTTTGATTTCGTAGTAATCTTTCTCATTAGTTAAGAAAAATCTCAAATGAGAATCCTAATTCTAGTATTGTATCAAAACGAGATACATACACCTTGGTCGCTGTGACTATGATCCTTTATTTGTGTTTTGTATTCCCATTCCATGAGCATCAATATCATGTGTTTATACATACACCTAAATTCGAGATAAGATCTTCTGTCTAATTTTATTTGTCTAACTTCATGGGACAAATAAGACACTATAAAATTAGATAGAAGATCTGGACTCCCTAAATATGTTCATTTTACTGTAGGAGGTTCTTGCAAGTGTGATGTCATGGTCAAAGGGACATGACATCATTAGGCGCACAAGTCGTGGAGTTTTAAGATTCTGATATTATATAATATGGTCCAATCGTCTTCTTCTGCCTCCTGTGGTTCTGAAGTAAATCTAAAAGCATCCTTGTCGGTAATTACTTCTTAATAGCTAATTACTGGTCTACTTAATTATATTTAGTTACTT
>JAOQMQ010000003.1:8685596-8702082 GCA_027563845.1 Erythroxylum subrotundum
CTGAAACATCCCTAAATCCTGTCGTGGAATAAATATTATAAAACTTGTCGATATAAAAAGCAGACGTGACGGAAGAAACAAAAAGTCAAGAAAAACGGTTAGACATGCCAGTTAGCTATGAACAAGTATTACGCAGGAGTAAATCTAGTTTAGCTCAATCACACAGGAAAAAGGCAGGAAAACATTGATGATCCAGATTTGAGTTCCGAAACTACCTTGAAAGCTTGTGCCGTTAAACCACACCACTTGGGAACGTTATGATAGCTTTAGGTCAAGAACCACACCTTGGTTGTTTTCTTGTGTAGCCGTCATGAGTAGGGAGATTTTAGTTTCAATGAATCCCCGGATTTTCCTGGCAAGTAAACAAATCTGTGTAGACATTAGAATCCTATTCGGGATGTGAATGTAGATGGTGGGTAGGAGTCATAGGACGGTAGTTCAAGACTCTATATACTCTTCGGTCTATTATGGTAAGTTATATATTAATTAAAATAAAAAATATTTAATTTTTTAAAAATTTGGGGCACTGGGCCCCATATATCTCCGTCCCTGGCTGGTGGCTAGGAGAATAACGTTACAGCTGGTGGAGAGAAGAACACGTTGGCAGCTAGTGGAGAGAACGTGAAGCAGCTGGTGATAGAAAACTCACTCACGCACAGCCCCCATTCAACAAATATTCTCCACTCACACTTGTTGAAGACAGCTGGTGGCATAGGAAAGAATCAAAGAAGCTGGTGGAGATAAAAACGTTGAAGCAGCTGGAGGGATAATACGTTGAAGCTGGTTGAAGCATCCACGTTGAGGCATCTACGTTGAAACTGGTGGTGGCACAACCTAGCAGCCTCTACTCCATTCACCAACGCAAGACGCAGCATCCCTCATTCGACAACACAGCAACGCAACCCTCCTTCAATATAAGCAGTCTTCGTTCACGCAAGCGACTAAAGAAGACAACGACTTGGTCAAAACTTTTCAATCCTAGCAGCGATTTTGCTGGGATTTAATTTATTTTTATTTCCTATTTATTTTAATTATTTGGATTTAATCAATGCAACCATATATTATGACCATGATTTATGTTACATTGTTGAATATGTGTGAGTAAGTTTTTTTTTCGGTTAAGGTTAAGATTGATATTGAATTAAGATAATTTTTGTGGTATTGATTTTTGCTTGATTGAATGCATATTTAGTCCTAATTTAGCTTGATCACCTAGATTAAGACCTTATATGATTAAATGTCATAACCAATGAGATTTAATTTGTCGGAAAATTAATCAAGTGACATACTTGAGACTAAAGTGTAGACCAACCTTAGGATCTTGTATAAGGATACCTAGGATTAACGAACTTAGTTTTAGGTTTCTTGTATTGAACGCCTTTTATTCCGAATTATCTATGAACTAAGTGGGTGACTCGGATTTAGAAGAGAATGGAATTCCCATAAACATTGGGTTCGACTTGCTTAAGTGAAGTAATTCTTAAATCAATCCACAGTTACAATTTTTAGTGTCCAATCCAATTGAAATTCGATACCTTAATCGATTTCTGTCATTTGATTAAATCTAGTTGCCTTTTTTAATTCATACCTTGGATTTTTCATATTCATTGATTTGCTTACTTTATTTTATTTTATTTTTAAATCAATCAATTCTTGATCATTCGAGTAATTTTTTATCGTTTAATTTAATTGTCTTGCGTATTAGAATTCCCTTGAGTAAGATATCCGGTTTTTACCGTTTTATATTACTTATCGACGAGGTGCGCTTGCCTCTAGTTAGTCTAGATAAAATTTAATTTATATTGTTTTGTTTAGACCACAACAATTAGTAAATATGTAACGATTGAAGTTAAAAAATAAAATAAGACACTGGCGTTAAGTTGGAGAATATAAAACTTTTTAATTTAGGGTGAGTTGATCTTTGTCTAGTATCTTCATGATATATTGTATGCTACTCTATCAGAAATAACTTCTCTATTAGGTTAGAGTAAGACTACGTACTATCAGGCCTCTTTTGATCTCATGACTCAGTAGAACTTCAAATGGGTATTGTTGATGATAATGATGATCATTGTCAAAATATAAACTTTTATAACTTAAATGTCTACATTTCTCCCTAGCAGCGCCTAGTGCTAACGTGGAGCCTTAAAGAACGAATAAAAGCATACTAAATACTTAATCAACTAGCAATTAGCATAAGCTTATAATATTTAGTGCATCCCAATGATTTCCCAATCAACCAAATCTTTGACTAGTTGGTCCTGAGTGTCCTGAGTCCTGACTGACTGATTCTGATGTTGATTTGCCACTGAAGTTGGTCCTCCAAAACCAACCAATCTCTTTACATTTGGAGGCGCATCTCAGCAATAGCTAGCATACAGACAAGATGATATTGATGGGACTAAACCCACTTATGAATTTGTTAATAGGAGCTTGTACCCTTTTCCTTTAATCTATTTCATGCAGGACCAATATCAGTAAGATTTTTGTCAAGAATGGCACTAGTTGATTGTCTCGGGCAGTATATGCACAGCACAAAGGACATCTAGTGCGTATCAGATAGAGAAAAAAAAAACAATCCAATTCTGCGTGCTGTGAAGTTGTCCAATTCTGCGTGCTCTGAAGTTGTGTCGTGCTGTATGGCTATAAAAGCCAGTCCAAGTGCCAAAATGCTTCAAGCTGAGCTAATCAGAGATAAATGGAGTTTAATATTTTCAACTTGGCTGCACCAACAGTTTTCCTGGTTTTCATCAACCTTGTCTTCTTTGGCCAGGCAGTAGAAACACCAAAGTACACAGTGGTACAATCGGAATCTGATTACGAGATCAGACTTTACAAAGACATCTCCTGGATGTCGGCTCTTGTCCAAGGATCCTCCTTCCAGAAATCCACCAAAGATGGCTTCCACGGGTTTCCTCTTATCACCCTTTAACCCTGCTTAATTTCTCGCAACATTTTCCCTGCTTGTTTCCTACTATTCAACACACGTATACATACCAACGTTTTAAATAGCAGTAGCATCCCGGAATTGTGGTTCTGTAGTTGGAGTGTATTCCCAGTAATGCATTGTTTTTCTTGGTCTTTTTTCAACAGGATTTACCAATACATTAATGGGGCAAACCTTAACAGATCTCAGATACCGATGACAGCTCCTGTTTTAACGACCATCACTCCATCGCAACAAGGGACGTCCTCCATGATGTACCGTGTAAGATTGTTTGTCTCGATCAATTACGGAGTTGCTCCTCCTCAGCCAAACCCAGAACTTGATTTGCAGCTAGATAATTGGAAGGCTCGGTGTGTGGCGGTGAGGAAGTTTTCAGGGTTCGCCGGAGACGATAACATCAGAAAAGAACTGGAAGCTCTGGTGAGCAGCATAAAAGGGCACTCGGGTGCCGTCTTGGAAGACAAAGCTTCGTATAGTATAGCTCAGTACAACAGCTCTGGCCACCTTTCGGGGCGTTTGAACGAGGTGTGGATGTACGTGTCAGGTGTAAATGCAGAGGGGAGTTTATGTTGATTTGTCACAGAATGTGTTACATGAAGCTGAAGAATAATGTAGATAATGTTTGAGCTCGCAACTTGCGACCACGATCATTGACTTGAGCACAAACGTCTGTTCCATGGATTTTTGGCAAAGACCTGACCATATTTTTACACTTGACACTACGTACCCACTACGTTATAAGCGTGAGGGCAGTCTGACTTTGAATTAGATCGTTTACAAATTGGGGGTGTGATTTTCACGCAATGTTTTTCATATGCGAACTAAAATGAAAATTCAACTGCAAGTAGGCAAAATGCAAAAGCCATATTCTCGCAGATAAGATGGATATACTAGTGGGTGAAACAGATATTTTATTATTTTAAACAGATACATAAGATGTTATGCCTCCGTACTCCGATTATTTGGTATAACCTCCCGTCCTTATATTATTTCCTCTTTTATTCCTCTTCAGCTCTTTTATGCTATATTTTTCACACACATTTTTATAGGCCAAAGCCGGTTTAGAAAGTACTGTGAAAGGGAAATATAAAAGAAAAAGAAAAGGGAAGATTACATCTGAGGTCTTGTCTGAACAACGTAGACCTTACCATCTCTTATCACACCCTCAATGTCTTGAGGCGATCCGTATAGCTCCTCAATTGCACTTCCTGCCCGAGCAATACTTGATAGAATTGATTTTTGGAAGTTGTTATCATTAATCAACGGATCAGACGAGTAATCAATCACAACTTTCTCTTCTTCATCCATTGGGACACTGCAAAACAAGATCATCTACATCAGAAGAAAGAAAGGAAATATCATATTAATTGCTACATGACAATTATCCTCTGTGAATTCCAGAACTGGCTCCGCTACATTTTGTAACGAAGATACCAAGGATTTTACCTATCATAAAGGCCTGCACCAGCATAACCTTCCAAGTCTTCTCCGTTTGAGTCGGATCGGAAAATAATAGACCGTCTTATAAAGAGACCAATGGGTTTACTTGGGTAACCCAACACCTGAAACATGTCACAATCATAGTTCAGATAGGGAAATATAGGCCACAAGGCACAATGGTTTCTTTTAGGAAGTCAATAACCAGTTGGCTGATAACAATTCTCTAAAGATGAGAAAAAATTTCGACAAGTACGAATAAATTGAGCACTCATAATCGCACTTGTCCTTCTTCATGCCTATGCGAAATCACATCCTGGAATATTACAAATCTTCCTTACCAAAGGAGAGCTCAAGTCATTCTTCTTGCAGATAAAGCTCAATGCACGGCCAGGATATGCTCCAACAAGAGTTTCTCCAAGTCCTTTCACGACCTATACAAGCAGAGAGAATGCGATTTAGATGTATGTTTACTTCTTTTCTGTAAGATGATTCAAGATCCAAAGGAAAAGTTGTCCTTAGATTGCTGGAAATTCATTACTTCTGCATATATCTCTGATGAGTCGCCTGAAGATGGATTAGTTGTGTGGATAACAAACGCATAATCAGCATTTATCACTTCCTGAACCAGGACAGCCATGCAGAGATAGTCATGATCTAACTGCACTTTCCTTGTGCTGAAGTATGCTCTCTCATTCCATTTTGAAGCCCAGACCTGATAAAATAGTAGACACAAAATCAACACAGGCGTAAGAGTTAAAAGCAATTAGATTTCTATAGGAGCCTGGGGCAGGTTGATGCAGCCAGGCATGGTTATCATCAGGTCCAAGTTTGTACAACATTATCACATGCTCATTAAACTCGTCAGAAAGAATTGAGAATTTACCAATATTATTGCTTGTCATCAGTCATACACAATTAACCTCTGAACATGCATGACGAACATGGAGGAATACTAACTCTAAGCATTCCCACAGACCACAAAAAATGATGCTTACGATAAAATTACTACAAAAATAATGCAATCAACAAAAAGAGCAAAAATGAAAAATGTTCTTTACTTCCATATACTAGGCATCACAATGTTGGCACATGCAATTTTGACTATGATAAGCATCCAACCTTCTTAATGGCCAGCCATGCTTGCTCCCATCGCTGCTCACCTTCATCACCTGGCCAAGGCATCCCAGAAGCTTTCATCTTGGTCTTCAACTCTTGTACCTGTAATTGACTCTAGACCATGATTTATGGTTTCCAAATGGATGTACAGTATACAGTGGATTTCTTGATTTATTTTTCTTGATTATTCAACTTACATTTAATAAGGAAAACGATAAGAAAAGAAAGCCTGAATCTGCTTCTTTGGAAGGTGCAAAAATCAGATGGTACATGCATCTTATAAAACTGGGGTTAAAAAGGGAGTCAATTCACACAGGTACCAAGATACAGTTCCAAGTTACGTCTATTTTTAGATCCATCAATAGTTTGGATCAAAAGGGGAAAATGTCTGAGAGGGATGAAGTTGGTTAGCCAAAAGCTACAGCAAGTCAGAATTGATTAAAGCCTTTTTTAAGATATCCAACTCATTGAAGCACTCATTATCACAGGCTGTTGCTTGTGACATAGGAAAAAATAGCATCTGACCGATTTCATTTGCCAGATATGTTTTTCATTTCTATTCTTTAGGCTGCAACTTGGTACAAAAGGGAGAGTTATTAACTGAACCGTTTATCTCAAACATTGAAGGCAATCTCAGTACAGAGACGTACTTACTAATTTCAGCTACAACAAACATCAGATATTGTTAATGAAAAATACCAGCTGTGGTGGTGCGGTCATCTGTAGAACTGTCTCTCGGATTTTACTAAGGACACTATGTTCTCCTTCTCTTAACTTTTTTTTCAAAGATTGCAACTTGTTGGACACATCCTGCCAATCAAACACACATAGGGAGAGCATGTCAGACACAGACAAGACTGTCACAGAACTTGCCTAGATTCGGAAATAACCAGGACATAATTGCACATAGTACCAATCAACCCAAGGGTGGATACAAACAGCAACCGAACGTGGCAATGAAGTTGGACCAAAGAAAGCAATAAGATTCAATGTAATTGAGCATCCATAGTCCAATTTCATCGCCACGTTCAGCTGCTTTTTGTACAAAAAGTATAGGAAATATTTAACGAGCAAGGGAAGCCTTATTACATTAAAAATCTTATTGCTCGCTTACAAAGAAAGACTTGAAAGATGGTAATATTTTCCCAGAGATCAATAATATAAATTTGTAACATAAAACCGGGAACTGAAAACACAAGGAAACTTGTTATAATTACCTTATTTAAAACATCTGAAAGAGCTTTCTCAAAAACTCCAAATGGTAAAGCAACTGAGGTCGGGATTCCAACCCAAGACGGCACTTTACCTTTAAGATATGATATGTTCCGTGATTTCGCACCAACCTAGTGGAAGGATCCAAATGAAAATTTAAAGAAGCTCATCACAGAAATCAAACAATGCTAAATAAAGCTCTTTCCAAACCTTACCATTTCACTGGTAAATTCATCCGATGATATGGCATATTTGCCACCAAAATGCTTTTTGATCAACTTCACAGGTGATGCGCCAAGGTCTTTCACGTTAGTGGGAGTTGGATCTGCCACCTCACCCTCTTTTAACTCACTGCCATTGAGCATTAATTTGATAATTGTTTATGCAGTCATGCACATCTTTAGACATAGTATGCAATCCAAAATTAACATAGAAAAACAGAAGTACCAATAAAACATATCTGCAGACGTAGGTTTCAGTTGCAAAAATTTCCCTTCTTTTGCTTGCAGGTCCCTCAGAATATTTGGATCAAAGCAAGTAGCAAAGCAGACCTATCAAAATGGCAGTACACAACAATCAGATGTCACCCATGGTATTGAGCCAAAGATCATAATGCTGGATGTCATTACCTTGCAATTTCTTGCTCTTACAGAAACATGAGATAAGACATCTGGCATATCAGGAGTTAGCACAGCAACTGCACCATCAGGAATCTCTTCTTCCCCTTTTACTCTTGCTGCCACTAAAATTGTAGGGCGATCAAAAGTTTTGTTCTGTACAGTAAGCAGCTCATCCACCACAACAACATATCCAGCAGCCTCAACTGGGCTGATAACCTGCCAGCTGTTACCAACCAGTAAAAGTTAAACTTGGCCTTATAATTTGTAAACAGAAGAGTGTATGCTGCAAAATCGAATAACTAGATCTGCCTGAATAATTCCCTTGACAAAAAAATATTGGAATATAACTTAGCTTATTGGCATCGTTACCGGAGAATTTCAATCTTTTGATGTGCTAACAAATTTCAGGCAGACGCAGTCATTGGTTGTGAACTAACCTTCCAAGATTAGCAGTCTTCCGAAGCACTGGATCAAGTCGGTTAAGAAGTGTGGACAGAACTGCAGCTGATCCAGCACGGACAATCTCTTCAGTGAATATGTTCACCTGTAACAAGCAGTTATAAGGACATTGAAAATGTAACAATTTTGTACATAATGGAAGAAAGAGTTCACCACATCAAAGATAACTAAATACATACAGCCCACTGGTCCACTCCGAGTACAGATCCAAGATAATCAGCTGAGGGTTGCAAAATTTCTTGGTACCATTCGGCCTTGTTAGCAAGTGAAAGCCGAGTTCTGTCGAGAACAGATTTTGCATACAACGCCCACTGATCACTTTTTCTATTGAACATGGTAAGGGCATGCTTCCATTCCTGCATAACCAAAGGACAAGTATAAAATGAATATTGAGATTGTAATTGCATAGGTAAATGAGGAACAAACATAACCACAAGTACATCATGACTAGGGCTTCCAGAAAACAAAAAATGCAATTCACCTTCAAGCAGTAGACAAGATCTTCATTGTCATCCGATGATAGGGCAAGATTTTCAAGAACCAAAGAGATGAAATACATTATTTTCTGCAGAATGATCAACAATTAACAAAGAAAAGAATATATGTCATATAATAAGAATAAAGCAGACAGCACAAGTAGAAGGGAATTCAGACACCAACAGTTCAAGGACTATAATGAATGATTCATGGACACAATTGCTGAACACCACCTCACCTCGGGTCCTGCATTGTTCAACTCTTCATAACCTCTTTCAATAGCAGTCCTAACAGCAGACTCAAGTGCGATATCCAAAAATAAAAGATCCTTCAGACGAGTGCTAGGCTTAATCAGTAATGGTCTAAGCTCTTGGCGAGCCTCGAGAAGACCCTAAATTGGAAAACAAGGAAAAAGAAAAGGATCAAATCTCAACTTATAAATTCATAAAACAAGGGCCATATTTGATACATAAATATCCTATTACCTCAAGAAAGGCTTCAACATTTTTATCTTCCACATGTTCTAGGACAAACTGCAGTAATCCCTGTCATGAAATACAAAAATAATCTGCCTCAAAAATCAGAAGAAAGATATCTCAACTTTAAGATTGAAATAAAGTAAACAATTACTGGAAATCCAGATGGCAAGCCTGGGATAGGATTAATCTGCACGCCAACCATGAAGCCTTGGCCCTATGGAGCAAGAAGCAAAAGTCTATAAATCCTAATGAAATTTCATTGGGTAATAAAATGTCAGCCAACATGTGGTACTACCTTAGATTCGTAGCCCATACAATTAGCAATAGCAGATTCAAGATCTGCACCCGAGTGAACAGCCTGTAATTTAAATTGAATCAATCTTGCGAAGCAAACAAAAGGGATTAAAGCATATTGTTAAAAGAGGTATTTGCTTGGGAAGAAAGAAATAAGAATAAAGGAAAGTGGCTTTGTTCCTCTCAGCTATCTTTTGGCCACAACGTTATTCCTCTCATATTACCTTCTTTTCCTTCTTGTTAGTGCATATTCTATTTTTTCCTTCAAAGTGGCTTTGTTCCTCTCAGCTATCTTTTGGCTACAACGTCATTCCTCTCATATTACCTTCTTTTCCTTCTTGTTAGTTCATATTCTATTTTTTCCTTCCACTCGTAAGAGATCTTAATGTCTCAAAATAAGCCAGATAGAGAATATTGATTATTAATAATGCTAAAAGTGATTGTAAAAAATATAATTTGTATAATGTCCACCATCCAAAAAGGTGAACCTGTACTCATAAACATATTCATTTCAAAACATATTCTTCCAGTGGTTAGTTGATCACCAAATTGAAATATCATTTCTTATAAGTAGAAAACAAGAGAAGCATGTATCAAACTCCCCTTGCAACGTACGTACACAAAATAAATACTGTAAGAGGTAAACTTCTAACATTAGAATTCTGATAACATACCTTCAAAGTTCTCATATAGTGTCCAAGGTCTCGCAAGAGGCCGTCTCTTTGATCTCTTCTGAAATTTGGTTCTGAATGGATGGCGCGATCATAACTCAAAAGTCGTTCTTTCGTTATTCCATTGTCATTCAAAGTTTTCCAGTAGACACCGACGTCAAAGTCACTTTTGATATAATCAATTAATGCCTGCAATGATCATTGTTAACTCTCACATCTCATGACTTTATATGAAGATATATAGGGCTTGATTCACATTCCACATACCTGGCAGATTACAACATCATCTGGACTAGTGTTGTTATGTAATTTCTGATGCCATTCCTCCATCATTCCACCCTTGCAATCATTATTTCTCTAGAATTAAAAATAGCTTCTATTAGTCAAACATGAGAAATCTGAGAAAAGTGAAGAAATATCTAGAGAAAATTCAAATAGACAAGAACAGCTGACTTGGATAACAAGGATCTCATCTCGAATACGTTGGCCTACATCCCCTTCACCTCCTCGACCAACTATAGACATAATCATCCTTAATAGTTCTCGATACTGTGGATATCCAGTGTATATATTCTGGAGATTATCTGTAAATCTATCCTGGGCTTTACTGATTTCACTGCAACGGTAGGAAATAGACAAATATAACCATTCAGGATATTGGAGAATTGCAGATGGCTAATGTCAACTCAGTATCAGTTCGAAGAAATTTCATCACATCTCAATCGTCTGAAGCCCTAGTATATTGATCACCATGATGATTGATCCACTAGTTCAAGTACTCTTACCGTGGTTTGACGTTGTAATCTTTATTCCATATGAGCTGCCTTGTAGCCATAAACCTCATCCATACTAAGATCCCAGCAACACCCAATACGCCAGCATCCTTGGCTTGATCTATCAAGTCTGCAGCAATATTAAAACTAGCAAAAGAAATGGAGAGTAAGGCCAACAACTTTCCCAACAACAAACAATCTGAAAGCACAATTTATGCTAGCTCATCAAATCAATAAATTTATTCTCTGCTCCAATACAATATATCAATCAACTAAACTGAAATTTCATGCAACATCATGAATAAATAAAGACTGAAAACTTTGTATTTCCATAAATTTAGATCATATGCATAAGTTTTTTTCAAGAAACCATATCCAACATGCACAAAATAAAACTTAAATGTTAACATCTAACATGGAAAATAAGATGGGCCTTAATTTCTTAAGGAATGTCTCCTTGGGGACACTTTCTGATTTCCTTCACTTCTACATAAAAACTACCCTCATAAAATTCCTCAGAGCATAACATATCACATGGTTGTTTGACACCAAATACACCACTGGGAATGATAGTAAATCTACATCAATGTACTTGTATGCTTAAAATTGACTTTACAGTTTGCAACTACTACATAGAATATATGGATAGCTCAAATGAAGTTCATTATGCAAAATAGACTACAACAAAAAAGGTGCTCAATTGAAAAGGTCAAAATATGATCCAAATGCAGATAACAGACCGGTGCATGAAAGACTTCTGAGCTTCTCTCTCCATTTCCACAATTCTATCCAACAAGGACTGGGCTGTACCTCTTCCATCACCAGCATCCTTTTAATTGAAAACAATCTAAGCTATTTATCCGAAAAATAGATAGTGAAAAAGGCAAAAAAAAAAAAGAAGAAGTGGATGTTGTCAGAGTATCATCAAAAAGAGACCTTCTGAGCCTGCTTCAATCCACTGTCAAACCCTACATAAAAGTCAGATCCCTTATCCTTAATCCATTTTCCATTTGACACCAGGACAAAAGGCATCCCGGCAAATTTATCATCTTCAAGCTCTATTTCAGTGCACTGTAGCTGAAAATGGATGAGAGGAAAAGTAACATTACATTCACGATTGAACTTGATGTAAACTTTTTAAGTGGAATGCTCAAATTTTGCTTTGGAATATTCTTCACATGTAATTATCGAACTATAGTGAAATACTGGATTCTCTATTCTATAAAAGACAAGATGCAACCAAATTTTACATTGCACACCTGGCAAGGAAGTTCTCGGTAAGACTCATTTGCTAATTGTGTTTCAGCAGCCTCACTAAAAGTAACTGAACCAGGCGGCAATGCGCTTAGTGGTGGTGCCTGAAAAATCCTCATAAATTGATATAACCAATCAACAAAATACAAGCTACAACATAGTTTTGGCTGCATCACATATATCATCTTGATAAATATTTCCAAGATAACAGTTCTTAAAATCTTACCGACCAATCTCTAGACCTTTTAGACAAACCCCAATGAAGAATAATTGGATCTTTGTAATCAGTTGCCAGATGGATTTTCAGCTTACCAGCGGCCTTGGTTACAAGTACCTGAGAATGTGTAGGGAGCACAAAAGTTTAAAGAGAAGTACAGCACAGAGGTAAGAGTAACCTTAACTTAGAAATAACTCACAAATGCATTATTATCTCACCAGAATCTCCTTGTCTTCAAGCTTGAAGATTTGCTTTTTAAGAACATCACCACCATCTATCTTTTCTTTTTCAATAGCAAAAATCTCAACTGCTTTCATGACCTTTGATTCCACAGAAGATTCTTCCATGAAAGATTTAGTAGCATCATATTTGGTAATAAGCTGCCCTAAGTCTCTTTCTTTCCGTTTTACTCTTTCAACAGTAAAATATCTTTTAGTCTGCAACTGCTTTGAGACCTTAGTCTGTATCTCTCCTTTTGTTATTTTATTTCGTATCTCATCAAGAGAAGCACCTCTCTCCAGCTCAGTCACCAAATCTGCTCTCGCCTCCTCAAATTCTTTCTGCATAGAAAATGTCATGTAAATAAGAATCATGCATAAGTAATGGCTACATTAACAATATTCATTTCAAATACACCCCACAACTAATTGGTCAATTCACAGCAGGAAAATGGTTATGGAAGATGCATTTCATAAACAAACCAGTTAAGAAAAAGTGTAATATTTACCAATTGCTCCTCTGGAGAATAATTGGGTTTCCCTGCTTTTTCCCATCTAATATAAGCTTGTATTTGTACAAGGTCATTAGGTATCTTCTCTTTTGTTTCAAAGACGGATGGCTCCTTACTTTCAAGCATATCATTTTTCTTAGTTAACTTAGCTCGGAGGTCCTCGATGGAAGTACCCTTGGCAACTTCCTCCAACAGCTCAATACGTGCAGCTTCATATTCCTCCTACAAATTCAAGAAAAGAAAAAAATAGTCTCAGCATGATTACAACAGGAAAAAGATGTATGATGTCAAAGAGGAGTCAGTACTAGTTGATTGAGCAGCTAGCCCATACTGAAAAAGAATACTTACCTTCTCTTGTTCAGGGGTATACATTTGTTTACCCTTTCTTTCCCACCTCAAATATGCTTGGATTTGCACAAGATCTTCAGGAAGGGAGACACTTGGTATAATCACCTTTTCTTTCATGGGTAACTCGATATGAAAGTTCCCACCATTATTTTTAAACCTGAAAATAGAAAAAAAAAAAAACCCAATGCAGAAATATAATCTTCAAGCAAGTAGCTCGTATTAAGTAGTGCGAGGCAAAATGATACTAAAATTAGCTAACCATATATTTTGTGCTTCATCAACTATGAGAAACTCTATAGCTTGTATTGCAGGATCCTCAATCTCTATTCTGACATAAGAACCGGAACCAGACTAGAGAAACAAAGCAGACAACCAGCCAAAAGATCATTCAGTTGCATTAGTTGAAGATTTTCCATAAGATAACCCAACAATTTGTGGGCTTGAGATACTTACCTTCACAAAAGGAGTTCTAAGTGCTCTGTTCTTATAATTTTTTGTTCCATGGGGGTGACGAGACGGAAGCACCCACTTTCTGGAAAATATTGAAAATGATACCGTAAGAGGAATAGAATTTCTAATCAGCTATATTACGAACAAAGAAAACATGTGTACATCAGTATTTTAGCACGTGGACTTACTGCTTTCTATCTTGTATCACACCCCAATGTAGAAGCAAAGGACCGGTGCTGTTAGTAATCTGGATATTTACAGACATGAAGGATCCAGCAGTTTGATTGCTAATAAAAACCTGCTCAGGGACATAAAGAATTAAATCTGTGTAAGTCTTATGTCATCCTATATGCTATTTGACACTAGGTATCAGAGATAGGTACTGAAGTTGGATTAAACTAATCAAGCCTCGTTTGATGTCAATGGTCAACAATAAGTTACCTGCAATTCACTATTTCCATCAAGCTTGAATTTTCCAGCAAGTTTCTGCAAGAAAGAAACTGTTAAACTAAGGAGCAGAAATCAGAAAATAAACAATTATTCAGATATCTACATCTCTCTTAGTCCATGGCTTATGTAAAGATTATATTCAGTGGAAAACAAGTAAAAAAGATAAGTTTCTGTTTATCCAACACTCATAAGAGCTTCCATTATGCAACAAGATCCTTTTTATAAACAACACCATCACCTCAGCACATCACTCTTGTACCTCCCACCAGGAAAAGTAAATGACCATTTGAATGGAATTTTACCATAGAAAAAACAGAAGAATTAAAAGAAGAGCACTTGGCGGCAAAACCAGAAGATTGCAGGAAATAAAAAATCATGATTTCCAACCGAAGTGAACTTCCCCAGTCCATGTCACAAAACTGTTCCAGGGCATATTTGATGACAAGCTGTTCCCAGACAATGAAGTACAGGACCATCTGAACTGTTATTGTGTTTGGCAAACATGCACACTCCAAGCACGTATTATCATTCCATCTCATAAGATTACATAAATACATTCTTGTCATAATTTAAAAATCAAGTGCTCAAATTTTTTGAAGAGGAAATCTGGAACACCAAATCTTCAATGCTGCCATACAATCAGATACACGAAGGGCTCTTAATTGGTTTGCAGATTTGTTAGCACCAACATTAGACAGAGGACTCTGTTCTGAAAGCTTTAGTACTATGATTATCCTATCCAGCTATAAAACTCTAATGACTATTAAAGAGATGCAGAAGAGAAAATGCAATCATTAGCTAACCTCAGATGCTGGATCCGTAGCCAATACAGCACGAGGAGAAATTGCAACAGGGTGATGCATTCCAAAGGCTACTTTTGATTTTCGCAATTTTAACCTGCTGCCATAAAAGTTTGTCAACAATCCAGACCTGTGTATCCGCGAGGCTGGTTGATTTATAGTTGCAGATTGGAACAAAGAGTTTGCAGGAATTCCAGATGAACTGAGTTTGCTTTGATGCTGAAAAACCCCATGTCGAATCAAATTCTGGTGGAATAAATTATGGCCTATGCTATTACTCATATTCCTCTATACAGTTAGCTCTCAAGAAATCCTGGAATAAGAGCACAAATCTTGATTAAAAAAGATCTAAAACTTGAAACAGAATCAGGAGAAAAAAGAATGATTATGTATATAGCTAACGAATGTATGGGAATCGTATCAAGATTCAAAATTCACGAAACAAGTAAACACAGGTTTCTGCGGCCTACATACAAAGCCTGTTTGATCCTCGGCTAAGCTTCCAAAATCTGAAGAAATGGAGCTGCAATTTCCAATCAAACAGCTATGTCCAGCTCTATCTTATACGAATCACTGAAGAACTAACCTCCACAAAACTGCATTAACATGTACTAAGCAACCTCAAAAAAAGAAAATATTTAAAAAATTCAAATTGTTATAGTCGTAATTTAATCTTTCTGAGAAGAAAAAACACTTGAAAACAGTTAAAATCCAAAAAAAAAAAAAAAGACGGCAACAAGTAAAGCTCCAAATTGCAAGTACGAGCACTCCAAAACAGAAATTGCAAGTAAAGCTCACAAATATAGGCAAATCATGTCAAGAAGAATTGGATTAACTGATGAGCATACCTTCCTATATTGAGTTTAACGAGAATATACGATCCGATTCAGAAGTAGAAGAACAACAAGCTAGCGAGAGAAAGAAAGGAGAGTGTTCGGCTAATTTAGAAAGTTCGGGCGGGTCAGTGAGTGAATAAAAATCGAGAACGGAATGGTCGGCTACGTAAGTGTTTCGGCGCTTAATGATGTCCGCAGGACGCTTGTCGACCCGTGATACGGCCACGTTGCTCAAATGATAGAGATCGAAGAGATTGTCACGTGCGATATGTTGGGGTTCAAGCATAGGGTCCGTGAGCATCGGAGATTCTGATATTTAATACTTTGGCACTTCATTGCCCCGGGCTTTTCCGGTGAATTACTGTATGGGCCATTGACCCCTGAGATTTCATAGCGCATAATGTATATATATATGTCTAAAAATATTTATTTGATAGTTAGAAAAATATCTTTTGTTCTTAAATGACTTTTTCTTCTTAAATGAAATAATATGTGGTTAACGAAATTGGTCCAATTATTATTACAAGATATCCTTGTAAAGCGCACGCATTTAGAGACAAATCAAGCTAGTTGGTATTGAAAATAACTCATTTGCAATTATAATAAATTGTTAATTTTTTTCTCCCAAAGTGTTTTAAGAGGGTCCCAATTATAGAAGACACTTTTAAGCCATTTACACTGAGACTAATCTCCGCTTAAGCCGGGTAGGTTCCTTGCGGGAGGCAAAATTCTGACTCTAAATTTTAAACGGTTGCATACATAAGAGCGGTTTGAACCCGCAACCTCACTTAAGTTAGAAAAACTCTTTACTAACTTTTGGTTAAAAAAAACGTAAATAGTGATTAGCATAATATTTTAATAATATAGGATAAGTGCCCATTCCGATGCATGTCTCAAGTTGCGCCACTTGATG
>JAOQMQ010000003.1:8746511-8778635 GCA_027563845.1 Erythroxylum subrotundum
CTGCATGGAAGGTTTTCTCCTGCTAACGGGCTATGATAAGCTTGGACCGAGCTTGGGCTTGACATCTTTGATGAGCCAACCGATCGGCCCATGGGTCGTCGTGACCGAGCCCAGGCCAGATACGGCCGACCCGACCATTTCTTATCTAGTATTTGATCTTGTAAGGGGTGAAAGGAATTGTATGTATAAACGGACAATGAAAGGGCATAACAATTTTTTTCCAAAATTGATCCAACTTTACACATTAAATTAAAATTTTATCAAATTATCTTTAAAAACTTCAATATCAAAACATATAATTTTATCATGTGTTTAGCAATTAATTATATTGTATAATAATTTGCAATATGTTTAAAAAATAACGTCCTTTATCCTAAAATTCATAACAAGTCATGGTATGTGAACAAAGAGTACACCACAAGAAATTCGTAGTAATTCTTCCATGTTTGACAAATAAAAAGGTCTACGCGTAACTCAAAAGTAGACATTCCGCGTGTACTTCCTAAATCTGGCAATAAACTGAGTTTTCAGCTCATTTATTGTGACAAAATCTTTTAAACCCTTGAAAACGACAATACACTTGCTCCTGTCCTCACTCATTACCTTACACATCACACACAGATAAAAGGTTAATTAAAATATAAGAATTGTAATTGAATAAATAGGATTGAAGGAAAAGAAGAGTTAATCCAAATCACCTCACGGTAGAAAAATAAATATTGGCTTCTTGATGATAAGAAAACACAATGTGTCTGTCCAATATTTTAAAGGAAATGCAGACTGGAGTCAACGGTCCAGCCGACAACGGAGTCATTTGGTTCAAAATGCAGGTATGAACTCGAGTCAAGTTTCACGATCAAACAACCTGTAACGTCCCTGTTTTTGTGCAGACTTGTATCCCCTTTCCGTTTCAGGCTTTTAAAAGTACAACAAGGGTGGTTCGCCTCTATCATTCACGCGTTTATAAGTCACTTCGTTGAAATTCAACCTTCGTTGTCATTACCCTCGCTGCCCATCTCTCTGTTTATGGTTTTTTTCATCTTCTTTTTTTCCTTAAAGCCCTTGGCTTCAATTTTTCTCCTTGGGTTAGCAAAATGAACCGTTTTTACCTCCCAAGATGCTTTCTTCTCTCTCTCCTCTCTTTCCTCTGTTTCTTCGTCAGTTCCTGTGTTTCTGATCCAAGAGCAACTCAAGCTGCTCTAGTATGTACGAACAGAACAGCAACAGTGACTCTGAGGCAAAGTTTTGTAGCAAACTTTGTGGCAGCTCTTGATACGCTTACTCCAGAGATTGTGAGACAAAGATATGCGACCGTGATCAATGGAGCAGGTAACATTACAGTGTATGCATTTGGGGAGTGCATGAAAGATCTTGATGGAACAGACTGTAATCTATGTTTTGCTCAGTGCAAGACACAGATTTTAAGGTGTCTTCCTTTCCAATTAGGCACTCGTGGGGGCAGGTTATTCTACGACGGTTGTTATCTGAGGTACGATGATTATAACTTTTTTAAAGAGTCATTGACTCCCCAAGACAGGACGGTGTGCGCAGCTGGGGACTTTAGCGGTGGTAATAAGACTGTTTTCGGTGCTAACGCTATTGAGTTGGTGAGAAACTTGAGTGCTCTTGCTCCAAATAATGACGGCTTCTACGTGGGCTCTTTGACTAGAGGGAATATTACGGTTTATGGGTTGGCTCAATGTTGGGAAGTCATTAATGGAAGTGCCTGTGGGAATTGTTTGGAGAATGCTGTAGCTAATATTAGCTCATGTACTCCCAAAGAAGAAGGAAGGGCTTTGAATGCTGGTTGCTACTTGAGGTACTCCACTGTAAAGTTTTATAATAATTCTACATCTGCGACTGGGAGTAATGGAGGTAAGTTGGATCTTATTGAATTCTGATCATTTTCTTTGTGCTTCTTATTCCTATCATGATATTTTTTTGTTACATTTTTTGTATATGGAGCATTTATTCTTGGAACAATGGTCCTTTTGTTCATTGGGAACATCGTATTTGAGGGTTATACATGTTGCTTTCCAGATTATCAATCTTAGTTTGGCAATTCAAAAGCTTTAGTGCTATTGAAGTCTTAGGTTTGTGAGTTGGGTTATCTCAGTCCTTCCATAAACAAATTGTATTCATCTTAAAAAGGAATATTGACCCATCATAGCAGAACCTAAAGCAACTGCTTAAGTCCTGTATTGCTCATAGTTTTATGCATTGATATCTTATGGAATTGCAGGAAGTAACCATTTGGGGGTTATTTTAGCTATTACTTCTTCAGCTTTAGCTGTCTCACTTATTGTTTCGGCAACTATTTTCGTACTGAAGAAAAGAAATGCAAGAAAGAGAAGAGGTAAGGAGATTTCAAGGCTAAAATAAGTTGGAATTTGTGTTTGGCTTGCAGCATTTGACGTCAAAATTCACTTATTGTCCTTCATCTGGTGTTTTCCTCAGAAAGGAAGGAACTTGGAGCTCTATCTCCCATCGTAAACAAGTCCAAGCTCAATTTCTGCTATGAATCACTTGAAAAGGCTACAAATTACTTCCATGATTCGAATAAGTTGGGACAAGGAGGATCCGGTTCTGTTTACAAAGTACATTTCTCAGTTTGGTTTTTCAAAAGATAATCAACTTGTTTTTCATGGATTAACTCGGGTTCCTTTTTCTCTTTTGTTGATCAAGCAGGGAATCTTGACCGATGGGAGACTTGTCGCTATAAAGAGGCTTTTATTCAATACAAGGCAATGGGTGGATCACTTCTTTAATGAAGTGAATTTGATAAGTGGCATTGAACACAAGAATCTTGTGAAGTTGTTGGGGTGCAGCATTACAGGACCAGAAAGCCTTCTTGTTTATGAATACGTGCCAAATCAGAGTCTTCACGATTACCTTTTTGGTTCTTATCTGATATCTGAACTTTGAATTGAATCTCTATTCTAATCTGCAAAGGTTGATATTAATGTGTCTGTATGAATTTGATGCAGTTAGAAAGGATGTTAAGCCTCTTACATGGGAGATGAGGTATAAAATCATATTGGGCACAGCTGAGGGCTTGGCCTATCTGCATGAGGAATCAGAGTTGAGAATTATTCATAGAGACATAAAGTTGAGCAATATTCTGCTTGATGAGGACTTCACAGCGAAGATTGCTGATTTTGGACTTGCTAGATTATTTCCCGAAGATAAGACTCATATCAGCACTGCAATTGCCGGGACATTGTAAGTGATCCAAACTATGCTGGATACATGATTCCTGCTTGCTACCATATCTGGTTAATGAGCAATTGCTTAACTTTGCCTTCTTTAGAGGTTACATGGCTCCAGAGTACGTCATTCGCGGAAAACTGAGTGAAAAAGCCGATGTCTATAGTTTTGGAGTTATGGTGATTGAAGTCATAAGTGGAAAGAGGAACAATGCATTCTCTAGAAGTTCATGCTCTATCATACAAAAGGTGATCGTTCTCATTTATGGCATCTGACAAGCAATACTAATCTCTTGCTTCAAAAAATTTTACGCTTTTCTCTTCTCTGAACAGGTTTGGAGTCTGCTTGGATCTGACAGATTATGTGAAGCTGTTGATCCGGTATTAGAAGGTAACTTTCCTGAAGAGGAAGTGCCTAGGTTGTTTCAAATAGGCCTACTTTGTACACAAGCTTCTGCGGACTTGCGGCCATCAATGTCACTTGTTGTCCGAATGCTAACCAACAACCATGAAATTCTTAATCCAACACAACCACCATTTCTGAATCCTACTACTGCAGAAATTAACCTGCTCAGGGAACCATCTGATTCCTATCCACAACCTGAGTCTTACACCCAATCTTCGGGGAATAGTGCCACGCAGAGCTTAATCGAACCTAGATGAATTTTTCGCGGAGAGTTGCATTCTATGTTTAACTTGAGGTCTTGAGCTGCGCTTGACTTGCAAGGAATTCATCTTCTTCTGCTCATACATTTCACTCTCATTTGAAAATCAGCCACTCCGCTTTTGAAGTCATTGAACGAGCAGTTCGTGATGGTCCCTGATGACCACGTACGAGATGAATAAGGACATTCGGGTTAACAATTTGCAGATCTCCTAACACTACACTCATTATTCTTAGCACCTGTCAGGTTTAGTTGAGGTTGTAAATTGCAGGTTAAGCCACTTTATTTGTGTGCTTTACTGTAGAAAATTAAAACTGGGATATTTACTTGAGGAGATAGTTCTTGCTCCCCTCACTCCACTGTACTTTTAGTCATTATAATCTTGTAAAGACTCGATACTGAATCGATAGCTTGTACACTTCCTTTACCTGTACAAAAGCTTTTTGTTTTCGAAAGACGTACAGTTATTATGCTTAGTTAGTTAGTTGCATATACAACATTTTTTCAGCAACTACTCACTTTTAAAACAAGTAAATGACATCAAGAAACTAACTGGTAATGACTACTCATCAACAAATCCCTAAATGTCAAAACATGATTTTATAACCCGTGTTTCCACCACTTGGATCCAGACCGTACGTACATACTTTTGCTCCAAAGTCAAAAAAGTTAGGTTGGCTTTTTGTATCCATCTCTGGGTATCTGAAAATAAAATATCAGTCCTCTAGAACACCGTAACAGCACATTAATCAATATATTATGATATCCTCATTTTATGGCCTTAAAATTGCCAGTCATGTCGGTATTAATGTTTGTTTATGTCCTTAAGAAAGGATTAGCTGACCCTGCAAATAAGCCAAGCCAACTGGGAGTGTCATCATCTAAGAAGTAACGATACGACGGTGTTGTGCGATTTAAGTCAATGTTCATCATCTTTAAATAAGATCGCTAGACTTCTAGAAAATCATATAATGTATTGGGACAGAGCAAGTCGTCTCATAAACAAAAAAGTCGTTGGTAGGTACATAAATTACATCTTAATTATGAGTGCCAGTCTGTGTGATCTTACCTGCGATCGGTCAGTCATATCTTAGTCCTATCTTGTGAAGATCATGAAATACATCCGCAAACGGTATATTCCTTTAATTCAATCTTTAAGTTATAAATTTACTGAGCAGAAGAGAAATTCAAATGTGTTAAAAATAACAACTAACAACACTAATTCCAAGAGAAATTCAAATGTGTTAAAAATAACAACTAACAACACTAATTCCGTAAAACTTTAAGTAGAAATGCGACGTTTAAAGAGATCCAATAATATGCAATCTTACCCTTAATTAATAGAGATGTTATTTCAAACATGTTAAAAGTACATAACGAATATTAATGAGACTTCTTCAGCATATAATTAGTCCTTATAAACACTTGATTAATGGGCCATGTTCCCATTAATCACTCATAACTCTGTTAAATAAGGTAAGCAGAACCCCTATAACTTGTATTTAAGAAATGTATTTTTTCATACCTCAACTCTCAAATCTTACTTCCAGTCATTCAACTTAACAATATATTTTTTATTTTAATAATTAATTTTTGAGTCGAATATTAGAAAATTTTAAAGATGAACCAAAAAATTTTGATAATTGAAATAGAAATATCATTAAATTAAAAGATTAAAAATATATATTGCTTATATTTGGAAAACAACCAAATTTCTCTATGTTTGTGAATTGGTAACTAAAATGTTTGTTAAATAGATAATTTATTAAATTCCGAGAGTTGTCTTCTTTAGTTAGTACGAGTTGAAGCGTTGAAACGTTTGACACTTTTTCTTTCTTCAAAAGAGGAGGCCATCAGTGCTCTATTCAAAGGCTCAAAATATGATAATTCAAAGGCTCTCTAGAAATAGAGTCAACAGTGTAATTATTGCTCTATTTATAAATGAAACTGCAATGAATGATTAAATTAAATGGTATTAGAAAGGCCATGCTGAATTGCTGATAAATAGACCAGCACAAAAAGGTTCAACTTTTGCAGTTAAGTTAGGAGCTGCATTTTTTGTTTTTTCTGTCCACTGGGACTCAGTAGCCAATAAAGAATTCTAATGTGGGGTTGAAATTTGAACTGACTTTGGCTTCTCTGAAGCATGGGTGTTTCTGGTTGAATTTTACAGATAAACCGGTGCTTCCCACAAGCCTGTCCCCACTTTGACTTCTGTTACATCGCTTACGCGTTTCGCCTTCCTTAATAAGGTACCAGAATGGAAACACGTAGTTGGTCTTGCACAGACTCAGCTTCAAAGAATTTCAGCTGCCCAATGCAGTGAATGAAGGTACGAACTTTGATCTAATCTGATACGCTACAAGTTCTCATCTTTCTTCTCCATACTTAATATTTAGGAAATCAAAGATCTTCAAAAGTTTCAGTTTTTCATTCGTTATTTGAACAAGGGTTGCTTTTAGTCTAAGTGCTAGTCATGGATTTCCTATAACGAATGGGGAGGGTATTTATCTATGGTGAAAGAGAACAAGAAGAAAAGAGCATCTCTGTTTGGTCTAGTACATTTCATTTGTTGAAGTTTCCTGTTTTCTGCTTTATCAAGTCTGCTTCAGCTTGAAGAAATAGCCTTTTGATACTGCTAATCATACTTGATACGCAGAAAGAACATGGATACTAAAGGACTGATCCCGTTCTTCACAATTTGACCTCCGATGTTATTTATGTTAGCTCATGAAAGAACAAGTTAATAACTACATATTGACAATTTTTTGTTGCACAAACGTTTGTGTACTGGTACGAGAGTCCCAATTTTGCTGTAATAGGATTGATATATGGGTATGACGCCATGAGGATAGGTGGCTATCGGTGGTGGTGACGACGGGACCCATTATCAAGTCGATTATTAAAGCATCGGTTTATGTGGAAGCATCAAATGAAAGATAACAATTATCCTGTTCCCGATGGTCCCAAAAACCTTGCCGTTCTTTGTTTTCTTTCTATTGGGGTTGATTGAGATAACTCCTTAGCTGTGCGTCTTCTTCTTCCCTTTTCATGGATGAGAATGGAACTCGTCATAAACTCATAATCAGTGTTATACTATTATTATTAACCCAACTTGTGAACCTGGTTGACATATTTGGTACAAATAAGAGTAGGGCAAGAGGTTGTCAGGGCTATATTTTCATGAGACACAGTCTAGAAACAATTGGCCTGTAAACTTCGTTAATAAATGTGAAAGCAGGAAACTTCACTAAAACCTACCCCTTTGACTTGAGCTTTAGACAGAAAGCATCTCCATCTACCTGTAAGGTGGTGCGGAAGATGCAAGTGAACAATTTCCCTTTAACTTTGTATATCGGTGCCAAGAAAAGCTTCTTGGGTCGGCCACTACACGAGCTATGCAATAAATCAAATTGTTTATTTATCTGGAATGACTTCGCCTTGTGATTTCTTGCTCGATAATTCCCACTTCTTTCGCTTGTTTCTTTTTTGGTTTACCCTTACTCCTGAAGATCTATAACTTTCGGCTGCAATCCTTTACTGTTACCAAACACCATCTTGTTTGACTAGTTTTTCTCTTGAACAGAGGCGCTTTCTTCATAATCAAGCCAATTCAGTTTCGGCCAAAGATGAGAAAGCACGTAACTTTAGTGCACTTTCAATGTATCTTATTCTGCCTTGGAGGGTTCCTATTGTTACGTGAAGGAGTGGTGGGAGATCCGAGAGCCCAAACTGTGAAAATTACGTGTGGGCGACAACTTGAGCACAACTCAACTATCTTTGTCCCAAACTTTGTCGCTACAATGGAGAACATCAGTGAACAGATGCGTTCTTCAGGTTTTGGAGTAGCTCTTACGGGTTCAGGACCTGACCAAAACTATGGCCTCGCCCAATGTCATGGTGACCTCTCTTTGCTTGACTGTGTGTTATGCTACGCTGAGGCACGTACTCTTCTACCACAATGCTATCCTTTCAATAGTGGTCGCATCTATCTTGACGGTTGCTTCATGAGATCAGAAAATTACACTTTCTTTGAGGAGTACAAGGGACCTGACGACAAGGCTGTTTGTGGAAATGCAACTCAGAAGACCTCAACATTTCAAGAATCAGCTCGTCAGGCTGTGTCGCTAGCAGTTGCAAGTGCTCCAAATAATAAAGGCTATGCCCGAGCTCAGGTGCCAGTTTCAGGGACTAATGAGTCAGCTTATGTTCTAGCTCAATGCTGGAGAACACTGAATGCAAGTTCTTGCACAGCATGCTTAGAGAACGCATCTTCATCTATATTGGGGTGTTTGCCGTGGTCAGAGGGCAGAGCACTTAATACTGGGTGCTTTATGAGGTACTCAGATAGAGATTTTCTCAACAAAGAACAAAGCAGTGGAAGTTCAAGAGGTGATTAATTGTTCTTTCTAAGATTGCAGTATCAGCTGATTGTTAATTCAGTTTCAGGCCATTGATTAGGCATCTCTTATCAAGCATGAACTGAGTGTGGATTTCGATTAATAAATGCAGGTACTGTGATTGTAATAGTTGTTTCAGTTGTCAGCTCTCTAGTGGTTATAGCAGTCGCATCAGCTATAGGAGTTTATGTATGGAAACACAGATATATTCAGAAGAAAAGGAAAGGTAAATGCATTTCATTTTACATCCATTGCTGGCTTCTGCAAATCTCCAACTTAGCCCAGGCACATGTGAAATCAGTATGCAGGCAATATGTGTTCTGTTAGCATCTTGGGATTACTTATATTATTGATCTTTCAGGTTCAAATGACGCACAAAAGTTGGTGAAGATCCTGTATGACAGTAGCTTGAATTTCAAGTACTCAACTCTTGAGAAAGCTACAGGATCTTTCGACGATGCCAACAAGCTTGGACAAGGAGGGTTTGGATCAGTGTACAAGGTAGTTCCTTTTTTTTTTTTCCTTTTCACTGTTTATCGTCAAAATTAATATCCTTTCTTTCTTCTTTGTCTCAATCTCAGGGTGTTTTACCTGATGGAAGAGAGATAGCTGTGAAGAGGCTTTTCTTTAACAACAGACACAGAGCAGCAGATTTCTACAATGAAGTTAACATGATTAGTAGCGTGGAACACAAAAACCTGGTCAGATTATTGGGGTGCAGTTGTTCAGGGCCTGAAAGCCTTCTCGTCTATGAATATCTGCCTAACAAGAGTCTTGACCGTTATATCTTTGGTACTCACACATTAATCCTTAGGTTTGAGTTTTACAATATTTGTTGTCTACAGTTTTCAGAACATGCCACACTGCCTCTGATAAATCAAATTAGCTGTGGAAAAGCTCTGACACGAGCTTAAATGTTACAGACCAGATCAAAGGCAAAGCATTAACATGGGACAGGAGATTTGAGATTATTGTTGGAACAGCAGAGGGTTTAGCATACCTTCACGAGAACTCCAAAATCAGGATCATTCATAGAGATATAAAGGCCAGTAATATCTTGTTGGATTCAAGGCTTCGTGCTAAAATTGCCGATTTTGGTTTAGCCAGGTCTTTCCAGGAAGATAAGAGTCATATCAGCACAGCCATAGCAGGAACATTGTAAGTTACTATCATTAACATTATCATAACCGAACAAGCACTGGACAATTTTAAGTTCAATATCTACCAATGTACTTATAATAGATCTCATTTTGGTAAATCTACAGAGGGTATATGGCTCCAGAGTACCTAGCTCATGGGCAATTAACAGAAAAAGCAGATGTCTACAGCTTTGGCGTGCTTATATTAGAGATTGTTACAGGAAGGCAGAACAATAAGAGCAAAAGTTCAGATTACACGGACAGCTTAGTCATTTTGGTAAGTCATGGATCTCGTATTCCCTGACAAATCCTGATCTTAGTCAAGGTAATTACTTTAATGAAAAGTAATAAGTGCTATAACAAAACCTCATTGGTATCTCCTTCCTCTTAAATCAGACCTGGAAGAAATTTCAAGCTAGGACAATCGAAGAGCTCTTTGACCCAAATCTAATGTTGCATGACCATCATAACAGCAATGTAAAGAGCGATATTTTGAGAGTACTGCATGTAGGGCTTCTATGCACCCAGGAGAGTCCATTCCTGCGACCAACAATGTCAAAGGCGCTACAGATGCTAGTGACAGAGGAACTCCTCCCTGCACCCGCAAATCCCCCTTTCATGGATGAATCAACCTTGGAACTCTGTGACACCTGTGAGGATGTCTCATATCCACTCAATGTTGGTCTTCCAGCATCTGTTGCAACGGTCAGCGATAGTTCCTTCCACCCCAGGTGACCTTCAAATGGGAAGATATTCTTTGGAGGCAAAATATGCTCAAAATTAACAATTGGCGAGGAAGGCCAGTCATCTCAGATTATAAATTATAATGTAGCCTCGCTCTAGCTTGCACTTCCATGCATTTGCGGGTATAACATGGGCGTGTAAGCAGTTGTGAATGGTTTACAACCTCTGGTAATTGGCATTGGTATGACATTTTGTAGATATGAAAGTAAGGCTAGTAATGCCAAATTTCTGACTGTTATGATGGCATTAGAGTAAAGATACATGATAAAATTTTGGTTTGATTGTTCAAGAACCCTGTAAAAATCAAGGATTCTGATTATGCTAGTGTGTACAAACTCCAAATACTCGGAGAGGATTCTTTTATGATAATAAAAACTAAACTTTTTGATTAATAAGCAAACTTTGCATTTTGTCCAATTTTCGGAGAACTATATAGAACAGGCTTGGCTATCAAATATGCAACGGAACAATCAGCTAACAATACCACAACATTTCTGATATCTAGCATCTGAGCTAGCAATCAACTCCCAAACATTAAATATTCAACGTCGCAAGAAACCTATTCAAAGATCGCGTGAAATGGGAGTACAAATTCTCTCTAGCGTGTGGCTACTAGGTTTCCCATCAGGCCTCCACTGACCTCATAGTGCTTTGCAGTAGAAAATCCTTCATCCAGTGCAAGTTGCTCTAACTGCTTGCCTGAACCAAGTGTGCATCCATCCATCACTAGATTAGAAAATGGGGCACCATCCAGTACTAAATTTCGTGCAATCACAGAATTACTTATGAGGCTCGATCCTCCAATCTTATAATAAGCATCAACTATCACATTTCTAGAAACATTAGAGCCGCTTGCATGATATAAACATGAAAGCATTGAAAGGTTACCACGTGAAATTTGACACATAACAATCCATCAATAACAGACATGGCTTCTAAGGAATCTAAACAGAAAGAATCTATAAATCTATCACAAATAAAAAATTAGCAGATATAGGCACCAATGTTAAGAAGATTCTGATAAGTACCTCTTAATGCATCAAATACAGAAATACATGTATCTTTTAGGAGGTCGAGCTTCATTGGATCAAATTCTTATTTTATACGGTTACGCAAATAAGATCCACCAGATAATGTGTGGTCCCAGAAGTTATAAAGGAAAGCAAACCTGTCAAAAATTCTCTAATTGAGCTTTTCAAATATTCATACTCCTTTGCAAGGCCATAGCCAGTGGCCACAGGGACAACAACATGGTCTATCATCCATTCCTAATACCAAGTAACATGGCAAAGATTTGATTTTTCATTAGCAAACAGGTACATAGGGTTGACCTCTATCATTACTAAGATGAACTTTTGCAATTCATGAGATTACATCATGAAAATCTGTATTGTAAGCAGTTATGCCAAAGTAAAAATTTATCACCAAACGAAGCAAAGAAGCTGTTCATTTCTTTGAGTACCTGAAATGAAGCAACAAAAGGCCTATTACTCTTATTGAAGTCGAGAATGGATAGTTTTGCCCCTGCAAATAGCAGGAATGAGAAGTTCTGGTTAGATTACATATTTTCCAGCAACTGAAGCTAAGAAGAGGAGATAGGACCTGGTTTCAGAACTCGAAACATCTCCTCCATGGCTTTACGCTTATCCAGCACATTTCGTAGCCCATAACCCATGGTAATGGCATCAAAGTAACAATCAGAAAATGGCAACTCAGTTGCATCACCCTCAACCCACCTGTGATCATGCAAGAGAAGACTGGCTTTGTAAAGTAGATTAAGCATATTGCTATGACCACATGAAGATTAATTAAATGATTCTTCAGGAACAAAACCAATCTAAACCAACATGCTTTTACATGGACAACTTATCTAAACCAACATTTATATGTAAACTTAAATCTTTAACGTTTGCTCTTTCAGTCGTCATCCAAAATGACTAAGAACAAAAGACCATTGCTTATATTCCCGACTGCCTGCCATACAGCAATGCTCACTCGATGTTCTTGTAGCATGCATTCCATCTCAAGCTCTGCCGGGAAGAAGCAATAGACAGTTGCTCCCTTGAAAAATCCAAACCAGTCACCTATAAATCATTAGAAAATATCATATCAACACTACTTTAAACTCGTAAAAAATTACATAAACATATAAAAGATGTGGTTTTTTCCATTTATAGAAAGTATAAACCTTTGAAATCAACAATCACGAATTAGCAAATACATCAGCCACAATCACTATTAGCAACATACAAGTACCAGCGATTGAGCTACTAATTGGGTATCAGTATAACTAATATCGCATACGGCATACATCAATTCACAGTACTAATACACACTGACCAACGTCTCTTTGGAACAGAAAATGGAAGAGAGACAGAGAAAATAAAAAGGAAAAGAAACCTTGCCGTTGGAGCCAACTTTCTCGGACAATAGAAATGCTATGTCCCCACTTCCACAACACACATCCAACACGCAATCCCCCATTTTCGCTCTGTGCAAACATTCAACTTCTTAATCAGTGAAGAATATCTAAAAAATCAAAAGTAAAAGAACAGAAATTGGAACAAACAAGAGAACATGATTATGTAAAAAGTTAAAAGAAGGCATTACCCAGACCAAGATACAGCCATGCGTTTCCATATCCGATGCTGACCCAAGCTGAGTAAATCATTCAACTGCACTTTTTATTCGCGAAAATAAAAGGAAGTCAACAAGAAAGGGTCAGAAAGTAAAAAGCTTTTACATTTGGTGAGGAAAATGAGAAATAAATTATTAAATGAGTACGCACGTCATCGTAGACAGGAGCAATGCGGTTAAAGAGCGCCTGGCGTTCGCCGGAGCACCGAAGCGGCTGGTTAGGAAACCGCGAAATCGGAGGGCGTAGAGAAGGAAGGCAAAGCTGAAGGGAAGCCATACTGTTAGTGTGATATGAAAGTTAGGGCAGTTGGGCTGTGGACATATGGACCTGTTTCAGTTATCCACAGCTGACTGTTTTTTCTTTTCTTTTCACGTATTTTCTTGCCTTTCCGTCTAGTGTTTTGTTTTCTTAAAATACTGTCTATAATTTAGTTTTTTTATTTAAATTATATAATCTGTTTAGATTTTTTATTGTAAAAATGGATCAATAATTGCTTGATCTATTTCTTTCTTATTAATCTAGGTAATGTTGAGAGTAAATGAAAAAGGAAAATTAGAAATTAGAAATTGCTTCTTTGCATGGTGACATAAGGTGTGCGACAGATAACAGATTGAGAAGAATAAAGGCGTGAATACATACTTTTAAGAGCTTTTAACTGTAAACTTGCAAGAGAGAATAAGTGGCCGTTGAGGAATGGAACATTCTATATTAGCAGTTATATCTCTTCAAGAACTATATCACAAGCAAATAATATTAAGTAACAAGAACAACCATAGTCCATAGCTTAAGACCTGGTTTATTCTAGTGAATCCCCACCACCCTTAGCTTTGTTCTGTTAGCTTCCATTGACATTATTAAAACCCACAAGCACAAATCGTTACTCATGAAACAAGAGCACCGTATCCAACTAGTTAGATTAGGTTATTTGTCCAAACTACGTAGGCATTTCATTGTTTGTTGAAGAATTGGGAATATACAAGAAGATTGCATATTACACTTAAAACTTTCCCCTTTCTTGACTATCTTGAAGTTTTCAATGCCAGTATAGTTTCTAGCAGAAAATACGCGACTTCAACCATCCAAGGCAATTATCTATGAGACATATTGGAGAATGTACATTATACTCTCATACATCTGTAAAGAATTGCCCAGAGAGGCTACCCATCACCGCAAATTGCATGTCCTCCGAGGGTTTCCAGTGGCGCTTCCTTTGATTTATGAACCAATTGTTGATTTGCTTCTGATCCAATCCCGTTGACTCCGCCAATGCTATCTTATCAGCTTCCTGGAAGATAAGAAGACAGGAAAAAGAAACAACTTTGTCCTCACATAGTATAAGTATGGTGTCAATCTGATGCCGTTTCAGCATTCAAAGTAGAATCTGTACATAAAGGGCATCATAGTTTGAGATGGAATGTAAGTAATCCCAGTTCTGGTTTAAAATGTACCCCAAAATGGATCTGTGAATCCCGTGACAAGAAAACAGTTTCATGATTAGGTTGCTAATGCACCGGTAGATTCAATGAATATACAGATTGTCACAGAAAGTCTGACCAAGAACATGCTTCGCCTAACCCAAGCCCCAACCCTCCCCATCAAATAACATATTATATATGGTGATATCTTATGTAGGCGACTAATTAAGAAATGTGAGTCCACAGTAAACCAAGTAATCCTAACAGTTCAAGAGTAGTGGTGAAGCTAGATTCGGTGCCTGGTCCCTGGGCACAAAATGTAGAAAGAAATGGGTGTACGTACAGTTGGATATGGCCATTTATAGTGAACATTCCACCATTCGAGAAGGGTTTGCCTAGCATCCTTTGGTAGCTTTCCCTTCTTCTTTTTCTTTGAGAACTCTAGTTTCAGCTTACTAATATGACTTCCAAACTTCTGCAGAAGCTTGTCTTTGAGATCTCGGTCTTCTGCATTTTGTTGACCTTCACGTGCTTCAACTTCACCCCCACTCACTTCTTCATCCGATGACATCGCACCTTCATCTGGTGCATTAACATCACACAAGTAATTAGACTGTTTCTTGAACTTTATGTCATACTACAAACATTAGCAAACAAGCACAACATTAAAGTCTATAGCTGTATCAGAAAAAAGTAACATCTGGATATATGAGGAAAAAACAACAAAAGATTGAACCTCTATTGCCGTATCAGAAAAAAAGAAAATATGGTATCTAGAGAAAAGTACATATTTTTCAGTTGTACTGAATGTGTTTTTGGATTAGTACCAGCACCTGTGGATAAAGTTAGGATCAACAGCGGCATGACTTGGAATTCATTTACATCCTTGCAACATCAGAAAACTTTAAAATTTTCGCAGATCATAATTGATCATTACAACGAAAATCGACGCTACCTTATAAACCTATGTTTCAAGATCACTTTAAAATCACTTCTTAAATCAAAATCACCCATAATCGGCACTAAATAACCATGTTATTTTAGAGAAAACACATTACCAATCCAATTGCCACAGGCTATCTCAAGATTATAACATGCCATTTCAGCCAAAGGGACCATCTCCCCAAATACCAAGTATGGTATATTGAAAGGATCAAAGCATTGATATTGGAGCAAGGAAGCCATACAAATGATGTGACTCGCTCTTAATCTGTAACCATTTGCTTTAACTATCCGCCAACAACAGAACTTAGGATCTTCTTTAACCCAAATACTACCTACAACATCCGCATCGAGTAACCCGGTTGCCAACCCAATAATTCAAAAAAGTGATGCTAGAATCCACAATAGTAACACGGCAGTTGAGTTCGGATGATCACATAAGATGCAGCTGAATATTAAAGCCGCCACTCCTATCCGTTGAACAAGAACTCCAAAAGAAGTTTAATCGACGCCTGAATTCAGTAATTACGCTTAAGTAAATCCATCACGGAACAAAGATAAAGGAACATTGGAGAAAAGCTCGGGTTAAAACCAAGACAGATGAACCCACTGATAGTCTCTGACAAAAAATTAGACCGAGGCCTGACCGACATAGAAAAGGAGTGCACACCTCACGGACAATGGCTGTGTTTGGTTATGTCGTTTGTCAGACACAAGTACCTCAGTGGAAAAGATGGCGTGCATGTACAGAAAGAGAGAGAGTTGCATGAAAAAGATTTAAATGAAAATGTTAAATAAATGATTAAGATTAGAATTTAGAACGTCATAGAAGGCCACTCGCCATCCTGTAGAAGACAGTCCACAGTCCCCACCAAATCTATTAACTCATCTCCTTAACACGAGATAACTTATTTTAAGTCCACACTGTGGCAGGTTGGCCATGATATACTCACTTTGTACTACTCCACTCCACTCCGATACTAGTCTCAAGCAGCTCGAATTGACAGAAATAACCCCAACACACATGCCCAATTATCTGTCATTCAGGAATACAGAAATCTATCCATCCTTGTCTACAACATCTCAGCTCTCTCCTCCCCACGCAATACAAGTTAACGGAACCAAGAGTTCGAGGACATCGATTCAAGAATATTTTCACAAAGAACATTAACTTCTGATGGCAACAGACCAAGTGGAGACAAGAACTGAATAATGGAAGATGAGAAATTTGACGGAACGAAATCGATGAGCTTTTCCGAGAAGTGGGTCAAAGAAAGAAGATAATGTCCACCATAGATTAACAGGACCCGCAGCAACTCCAAGATCAGATTTAAGGGACTCAAGACACGTGTGATGCACTATCAACAAAAGCAAGAAGACCCACCAACTTCACAAAGAAACAAACAAATGCCCTTGGACATGACAGCCACTAAGCAGTTAGCAGTATCAGCTCCAGTTCTCAGTGTGTAGGGAAAGACTAGAAGAGATGGAATTGAATGATCATCATTCATCAGTGCAAACTCACTCACCCATTCTCTCTCTCCCCGCATAAAGCTGGTGGACTCAGCGAAATCTGCGGAAGTCCCATGTGGAACTCCGACCACCCGCTCTACCCGGGCAAAAAGCGCCATTAAAGTCTCCATTAGACTCGCCCACATTTATCACCAACAACCCCACAATCCATAACCTTTTGTCATGTATTACGCAGAACAAATGCAAGTCTCTCTCTCTTCCATTAATAAACCAAAACACCCAACACACCAATCAAAGCTGGTATTCATATAAACGAATACAAGAACGAAATTTCCATGTTCAAAGATAATAAGATCACGGAGACCCAAGTAATTTTTCGGTACATTTAACCCATCTAAATGTTTCTCAGATATATGCAATCTTGCAGCCAACTTAGAACAGCACATACACCTTGTCAATGGGTCAAAAACATGAGAAAAATAACACGTCGTCAGACGTACTAATCATTGCCTTCCTAAGCACTCAAGTCTAAAGATTCAATCTTTTGAGTGCCACTTGAATATTTTCATCGGTTTTGATACGTGCTTAGTCCATAGACCGTTGACTAAAATACTCATATGTTCCGAAAGAACGATGCTATGCAACTTGGCATGGCTGCTAAGTAAAGTACGTAAAAAAGCGAGCTAGGAAGACGAAGGAATTCGGCTTATGTTTCGTTTGATATGGTCAACTGATAAAAGCGGACAAGAAACGTAAAACTACACACCAAAGGCAAGCATGCATTATATCAGATATCATAGTACAAACATAGCTTGGTTAAACATGCAGCAAATGTCAAAATATATGCTCAAGCTAAGTAATGACAACAGACGAACTGCCTTCCAAAAGTAGTAAACCAGAAAACCGCAACCAAGAGCATATATGCTATTGGATTACCATGCTGGCATGTCCAAAGAATCTTGCCTTTTCCCTTTTTTATGGCAAGTTATTAAATGACCTAGTTGTACAAAAGAAGATCAAGAAGAATCCTCTCAGCAGAAGACATAATAAAGAAACACAAGGCTCGTTAGCAAAGACGATAATATCACTCAAACGGTAGTCTGCACTTCCAAAAAAAAAAAGATAGAACTTGCCAACCAATAACAACGTGATCAAAAACTAACTTTACCACACACAAATGTTTATGAAGTGGTATTAATGTAACTACATTACTTGCCAACCAATAACAACGTGATCAAAAACTAACTTTACCACACACAAATGTTTATGAAGTTGTATTAATGTAACTACATTATCTTTTACAACTATAAGTAACTATCAAAGATTGAGATTCCATTCCCGCAATGTAAATGCCGAAGACACTGTTGTGTTTTCAGTTTAAAGGTATTTAAATTAGATAACGGAAGTGGTACGGGCAATAGCGAAATGCAATTTGTTAAGCTCTACTACTTTTTGCCAACACAGAAACGACCACTTTGATTATACAGTTAAAGGGATGAGGGAGGCTCAGTAGACTAAATAAGTGGACTTCCAGGTAATAGTACGGTAGAGATGTACTTCATCGAGAACCCTGTAATCCACCTTTTCTAATACTATACTCCTCCAATTTAAGTATCTAACTATGAACATAAATGCTGATCCCAGTGATATTTTTCTATATCCTAACTTTTAAGAAGATGCAGCCATTAAGATTTACAAGCAATAGCACTTCAAAGACAGAAACCAGTCAGCACTCAGCCAATTCCCAAGGTTCTCTTTTTACATCCCATCATACAGAGGCATGGCTCACACGCTATTGGACCATACAATTTACAAAAGCACCAGAATTAGGCATAATTACCATTCATTACTAAGCAGTTAGAACCAGGCAAGCTCTTTTTTTTTGGGAAGTAGGTCCCATGCATGCAAATAAGTAAGTTGTGTCAATAAATGTGTTTATTCTATACTTAATCGATGTCTGAAATTTCAGCAACAAAATGTGATTTAAGCTAAGTATCTATAAAATAAAATTATGCATTTCAAATGGAGATTAAGATTAAAATTAGAACAAGGCTAGGAGGTAGAAATCTGGTCGAAGGATGTAAATCTACATAAGATATTGTTAACCGACACATGTCAGTCAGAAAAATTTAACACAATAAATAATTCTCTGATATAAGAACAGGAAGTAGAAAAAGTATAACTTGTGACACTTCTTCTCGAACATTATCTTTTAAAGGGATTGAGCCCGAGCCATTCTGAAGGAATATAATCAGAATAAATGAAACTTGAAACTAAGGTTTGTTTACAATTATTTCAAATAAGAAAAGGGGGCTCTAAAAATGCAACATATACACTCCAGACTGTCCATCAACCATGCAACCAACGTACTATTAGTCATATGTCTATAAGGAAATGGCAGGAACTCCTAGGATTAGAATGGTTAATTTACTTCAAAGTACAAGTATTATCTTCACTAAAATAAAGCTTTCATAAGTCATCACTTTTTAATGTAACACAACATATAGCTCTAATTACCATATCTTTTCATTCTTTCATAATCGGACAGAATTGCAATGGCAAGCGCAAGTAAGACTTTAATTTATCAGCAAGTGTACATCTTCAACATCTTATTACAAATAAGCAGCTTTCACAAATATGAACGATCAATAGCTTCAGTGTAGTTAGTGGTTTATAGAAGTTTTACTTCAAAACAATCGGACGTGTCTGGAAAAGTAAAATACGACTTCAACTGGTTGTGTAAAGCCAAGAGTGACTTCACATGTTTCCTACGAGTCAGTTTCAATCTACACATATTATAACAGTACTTGAAAAGACGAATCAAAATGCCAAATAAGGAAAAAGATCAGCATTACTAGCAAAGAGCAAAAATATAATTCGATTGCCCTAAAAAGTTGATCATTGGAAAGTCCACCGGATTTAACTGTATACAACTTACCAAACCACAAATTACTAAACCATCTAACTGAACTCTGATGAAACGTCAAATTCAGAATCTTTGGAACAATAAGTTTGGATTTTCAAGCTCACCCTTTCTGACGCATACAAAAGGAAAATTTACATCAAAGTAAGTTGAGCAAAAACTTACAAGTAAATGAGTTTATCTTCGATCTTTATCAAAAAATGAAAAGAAAAAGCTCCATAACCGTGAGAAATGCCATCGCAGCAGATCCCGTGACTTTTTTTGACACACCCGTTCTCTTTCATATATATATAATAACAATGGAGAGATGTACTAGTTCCAAGCAAACATTTACAATCTAAGCAATTTTCAGATTATTCTCCCAAGGAACCGAAATCAGCGAAATGAAAGACGTTGACGGAACAAAAAACTAGGTAACAAGAATCTCTTCCCGGGTCTAGGGTTTTATTAGTCAGTTTGGTTATTTTTGCCCTATATCAATCTTTGGTTGTTATTTGATCATCGTTAACTCTTTCATCAACAAGAAATTTGTTGTAGGAATTAAAAAGAAGGGATCAAAAGCAGTAAATAGCGGGTTAGAACTGGGAAGGAAACCAAGAAACATGCGAATAATAGCCTGCCAGTCTTGAGATGATAATGTTTGGGTTATAGGGTATTTCTGTTTCCTAACAACCACTAAGCATGTGGCATGCTTAATGCAGTCACAGCGAGGACAAAACCATAGGTATGTGCACAAAAGTCAAGTAATGTCAACAAAAAGAAAAAAGAAACATGAACAGATTTTTAATAGATCATTCATGCTAGAGTAAGAGAGAGAAGAGAAAAAGACTGACCAGAGAGGGTTCTGATCGAGGCACCTGTGCAAAGATTGCGTAGCTGCATTTCGATCTCGCTCAAGAAGGTGGTGGCTTCGCCGAAAGGTCTCTCGAGATCAGATTTGTACTTCACCAACACATCGCAGTAGGTTTTCTACACGAAAGACAACGGATGTTTTTTTGGGATCAGAAGACTACAACGAAGAGAAAAAATCCAAATACACGCTCTCCTTTAATTACCATGAACTCGTCGAGCTCTGGATCGGCTCCGAAGCACGAGGATGCAGCTTCTCGCTTGAACAGGTCATTTCCTTGCCTGATTCCATCCAGCAAACACGCTATTTCCGGTGGCGCTCCAACCTTCATGAAAAAAACGAAACGATGAGAGAAAAATCTTCTAGGTTAATAAACAATAACTTAAAAGTCGAATTGGGAAAAAAGAAAAGAAATAACTAACTACAGCTAAGAAGCCAAACGTGAATTTAACGAAAATTTTCTCTTCGTAAAAGTAATCAACAAGCAATCTAAAGTTATTAGCGAAGCGAAACGTTCCTACACCACTCTGGCGGTATCGTCAAAGCAAAGACGCAGTTCGTTGAAAAACGTTTTTCTTTCAGAAGAAAAATCCAAGGGATAATAGAAAATCGCACTGTTGGAAGAAGAAAATTAAGAGCAAATACTTGTGATAGTGTAATATGTTTATGAAGATGCAAGCAAATGATGGTCAAGAGCCATTAGAGAGTAGTTCAATTTCGGTTCCGTCCTTTAAGCTTCTGTTTACTTGACCGCCAAACAGCTGGTACAGTAACACCAAAAATAATTATGTCAAGTTTATGAGGTCAAACACAACACACGAGAACCATACAACGCGAAGCTTTGCTTTCCACTCCTTGCCTTCTTTAGCACAACCGAAGAGAGTCAGAGAGAGATATAGACAATTACATATACAGTAGAGAGGTTTCTTAAGGCAGTTTTCACCTTCTGGCAATCGATATACGCGTCGAGCAAACGAGGATAGCAAGGATGCGAAGTAATTTTATCTTTGATCAACGAAGAGGACAAATCTTCTGGAATCTCCGGCGGCGTGATATCAGAAGGCTCTCTCGCCTCAGAAATCAGGTCGACGTCGGATCCGAAGATCGGAAACCGATGATCCGACGGCGAGAAGAAACACTGATATTCGGACGGCAGAATCAGGCTCTGAGGCGACATCAAAGGTCTGTCGGAGAAATCTGCCGACGAGTGTAGGCCGCCAAACAGCCCATCCATAAATGGAGCTTCTCAAACAAATGATTGGTGCGATTATGATTATGATCAGAGAGAAACAAAAACAAAAACAAAAAAAGGCTGAATAATCTTTTTGGTTTGATTTTCTCTTTCTCGTGATTTGCTCTCTTCTTTTCAGTTGGGTTTGAATTTGCTGGAATTGGAGAAGCGGAGAGGGAGTGCTAGTGCTAGTGCGACTGCCAGTGCTCTTGGAGAGTGTGATTTTTTTGGTTTACGAACAAAAGACAGCGAGGAAAAAAGAGTTGCAGTTTTTATTGCCTCCTTTTCAATTTAATTAATTACACTACACCTACAGTGATGAACATATATATATATATATATATATATGCCAATTAGAATTGAGATATCTACAATAACCATGGACTTGTTTCCTGCCAAAACTTTGCAAAATAAGTACATTTGGAATAGCAATCCAATTCTTAATTATTGCATGGCTTATTACTAATGACAGATTCATGCATGAAAACACTCAATCTTATGCGCTTGTGGATTTTCCTAATAATTCTAAACTTTTTTTCTTTAATTACGTATATATTTATACTTTAGCATTTGCTCATTTCATTATTTTTGTTTTCGTACAACCTAATTTCAAACCTGTAATGTAGACAGCATCAAAACAACATCATCTTGGCCAAATACACCAAGCGGCATAAAATTATCAACATCTTCTTGGCCAAATACACCAAGTGGCATAAAATTATAGGACCTTAGCACTTGCAAGCGCCTGAGTATTTGGCGTCTCATATAGATAAGATATTTTTGTTCTGATTATGGTAATTCTATCATGTTTTATTAAATTTCGTCCACACATTAATTACTTTATTTTAATTTTATTTTATTAAATTTTATCCATATATTTATATGAGGTACACATATAAACGAAATAGCATCATCGTACCTATAAGCCTCTTAGTAGATGCTTCTTGGCTTCCAAGTCCTCGTGACTTTGTATCTGACTTCATTTAAATTCTTATTTATGTATTTTAAAACAATAATTACAAATTTACTAATAAAATATCACGTCATTAAAATTATCAAATTATACGAGATAAAATCTAATTTATAGAAAGAAAAATTAAAATTATAACATAACAAAACTATAATTTAATGTTAAAAGTTTCTTAAAAACTCATAAACAAGCTGAGCACTTGAGTATTAGATTTCAAGTATCGACAAATTATTTACTTTTGTTGATTAAACAGTTGAAACAAATTTATCAATCAAGAGAAGCATAAAAATTAGCCTCCTGTAATGAATTCCAGGGGGCAAGAAGCCACTTTTGTTACGATTGATTGTGGTGCTCGAAAAAGAGAAGCCAGATAATGAATAAACACATCCTTCACTACTCCTCTTTTCTTGCTAAACAAATAAAGGCAAATTAAACGTTACAGGCCAACTACAACAGACTTCCACTTGCCAAAAAAAGGCATACCCAAAATTGGTAAGGATTAAGTTACTCTTTTTCGTTTTAAGAGCCAAAACTTTCTTAAACACGTTAATTAAACACCATAATTAACTTGTTTTTTCTTTTTTCTATGGATGCCTTACAGATAGAGAATATAACGGGGACAAAGATACTTTACGCAAATTATTAAATTCTTAAAATTGAGGCACATCATTTTTTTATTGACCCCACATCACCCATCTAAAAGCTTGTTATCTATGTTAGATTTTAATTCCTCTCCATAAATTAAGAAGACAAAAACACCACTCGACAAGCTTGTTTAATTAGTATATAAGGTTTCATTTTTCTCAGACTTACAAAGAAATACAATCTTTTATTCTTAAAGTTGCAATTTATTTATTAAAAATAATAAATGTCAAGTAAATAATAAAATAAATTTTCTAAAACTTAGTTCTGAACCATGGCCGACACGATTCTTGCTCCATATTCATCAATTAACAAGGAGAGTACACTAACCTACTCTAACACCCACCGAAACCCGCCGTGTTAAGCATAGATCTAAGGGACAAAAACGACATCAACCGAATATTCTCACCTCTCCACCGTTGATCTTGAGATAAATTACTTGCTTGTGGAGCCCACAGGTTGGATTGTGACAGCCACTGAATTATCCAAGACTAGCTAGGATTGGTGAACAAGTTCACCTGCGGAACTGCTAATTATAGGTTGGTTTTCCTGGAAGATGCCATAAGTGGAGGCTCCATTTTAAGGATGGCCCAAGTTGGATGAACGGATGGATCGCTTATTACACGATCAATATCTATACATATAGCTTATAGCTACAACTAATAACAATAACCAAGTCCAAGAAACAATTATCACTTATTGTATGTAGAATTCTCAATGAATTCTACTTTATGGTATCAATGGTAGTTTTTAGTTGGCTATCTTAGAATTAACGAAATATTTTATATATTTGACAATTTAATATAATAAAACATAAATTTAACCTTAAAGTTAATATTAGTTACAGTTAATCTCTTAAATTTTTTATTAAATGGATATTAATTTGTTCAATTAACTTAAACTTTTGAAAATCAAATAAAGTCAATAATAAAAAATTTTGAATTTATTTATAAAAAAAACAAAAGAACAAAATACATATAAAGTGAAATTCTTCTGTGTTGTTTTATTATGATTCAACTCATTAATTAGTAAATTTCTCAAAACGAGCTAATTGTTTCATCATAATGGTGCAAGGACTGAGGAGGGAAGGTGCGGGCCACGGTGTCCTTGCCGTGGCAGAGGGGCGGCTCTTCCTTGCACGCAACTGGTGGAGAAGCAGTGATTGATTTGATTGATTGATTGACCTTTCAAATTTTTTACTTTCTCAAATTATAACACATATTATGTTGTATGTATCTTATTGTTTTAGCAAACAATCACCACCTTCCCTGACCCAGCCCCTCGAGTTGAGTTTCCCACAACAGCCTCGAGTGTTCCCATTTTCTAGGCTTTTGTTGCCTTTTAGGTCCGTTGTTCATTACACTGTCTTCTATAAGATGATTCGGCAAGGATAGGATTAGGGAGTGATTCTAAGTTTCATTAAAAATTATTCATTTTCATAAATCAAATTACCATTAAGTCTCAATTGGCTTAACAAGCGTTATCAAATTTAGTTACCACAACCCAAGTTTAAAATCATCCTTAATTATGCTAAGTTAAAATAAAATTACGTTTCTATATATAGTTCCTTCCCAGGGTTAGAAAAATGAGCCTAGACCTTCTGTTCAATATTATGATGTCTTATTATGTCTAATAAATCTCAGCCATTTATTTATGTAGGTCTCGCATAGATCTCACGTGAGTCTCGCAAAATAAATAGCTAAGATTCTATAAGACAAAATAAGACAAAGTAATATTGAACACAGTATTTAGACTCTAAAAAACAAACCAAAAGATTGGTTGGAAAATGTAATATTAACTAATAAAAGTGAAACTGAAAAAGCTGAAAATGGAAAAGCCATACCAGCCTTGGAACTTTTCTCATAAAGAGTGAAGGGCACAGCTCCCACTCGTAGCTTTGGATCTTGGTCAAAACCAGCATTTAGAGCTTCTTAAGCCACATGAGTGTCATTGAATTGGGTGGACATGAAGTGATATAAGTAGGTGGGGTTTGTGCCTAACTAAAAAAAATGACAGAAAGGCAAGTATCTGGGGCTTGGCTAGCTGGTTTCAGGTCGTCATGGATATTGAAATCCTGTGTAGTTTGTGTGTATATATATATATAGACGAGATTCTCGAGAGAGTATTCTGAGCTTTTGGTCACTTACAAGAGTCCTTACACTTCATAGATTACTTTTTGAACAATAAATTAAATTAATAATTAATCTAATGATAAAAGCGAGTCCCCTCCGCCAACTCCTGAGATTTTGCCAACTGCCAAGAGCATAATCTTTTTGGAGAGAGTAAAGCTCCCATCTGTATATTTTTTTATTGCTACTTCCGTCCAACGTAAGGCCCTGTCAAAATGTCAATGCCAAACCTCTGTTCACGACTATTCCTTTCGTTACCCTGAAAATGCTTTTACTCCCGACTTCCAGGCACCGTAGAAATCTGGGCCTGTTCCCAGTTACGATATTAATTGAATATACACCACTAAGATCTGTTTGTACATTTAGTTTCTTTTACAGGATCAACTCACTTTTATATATTACAATTTCGCATTATTATCCCATTTTTAAACAATAATAATAATTTAAACTACGATCATCATATTGCGTTGTAATTTAAAATTTTGAAGGCTCGTCTAGAAAAAGGTGGTTAACAATCAATAATATTGTGTACATTTTTTATATATTTCATTTCATGTTATGCAACTGAAGTGAGATAGTTTTCCGTTACGTATGTATTTATTATGTGGCAGTGGTCGTAGAATCGTGTGTGTGTTTTAATCTAGTAGTAGTACGTATCTCTTGTAACTTTCTCTGATATTAAAATCTTTGACACTGGCATCAACCATGCATGCACGTGAAGTTTCCCAAAACGTACCTTTCCCAGAGGTTTTTTTTTTTTTTTGGCTGACAGGTTTTATCGTTAAAGAAGTGGTCCTAAGAATTAGCTAGACATTGGAGATGTGTATTTGTCCTGCATCCTTTGTGTAATGAATATACCAAAAAGGTTGTCTTTGTGCTTCATGAAAATCAAGGTTTAATCTCTCACGAAGTGGTCCTGACTCCTGGAATCGTGCTTTTCTCGACCATCATAAGCATGCAGGTCCCTATCCAGCTATCTTTCTCTCAAACATCTTGGTTTCTGAAACTTCCTCATTGACAGAATCCAACACTCACTCACATTACTATATATGTCACCAGTTAAGCTCTGTGTCGCTTGGTACTTCTACTACAAGGGACATCAATTGGACTAAGCTCGCATCCAGTTCACAGGCACTGGAGCCACCTCTTAACCCCACCTGATCAAAACAAGTCACTAGGACGATTACATATTCATTCCATGCACTATTCACAAATGGTCTCCAATACGATGCACCTAACAGCAACAACAGTGACCTAATACTATTGGGGGAACCAGAACATTAAGTCATGGAAGAAATTATCTTTTTAAAGTTGAGTGGTCAACACACGAAGGCCCAGTTGAAATCCTAAATAAAGATCGTACATTTTTTATAAATTATCACAAATCCAAATTATTAACTTATATAAGTTATCATCAAAGCATTAACCTTGCATTTTCTCAATCACAAGTCAACTGTATTTGTGTCATCGATTCCATGCTGAAATGCGTGTTCAGGTCTCTATCAAGAGATACCCTGGCGAAGAAGATGACTAACTTCAATGGTAGAAGTAGTTGACAAGCTAAATACTTTACTAATTGACTTGCTAAATGGAGCACATAGCACGATCAAGCTTAAGCCACGTTCAAGAAGATTAAAGACTAGTCCACTCAAAAGTAGAAAGAAAAGAAAAGCTGTGTAATTTACCCGATTGCGCACATTCTATCAGGATTGAGGTTACCTTAAGTCGACAAAACACTAGTATTTGTTCTATCGATGGGGGTCCATAGTGTTAACTTGTTATGTTGTAATTGGTTTTGTAGGCCGAAAGAAATTGATTACAATCACATACCACATCACATGACCGTCGCTTTTACAAGGCATAGCCAGCAAATCCAAGCATACCCTTTTGCTTGATTATGATAAAAGAATTAAGAACAACTTCTCCAAATAAAGATCAACATCGACAAACTAAACGACTAATCATCTGTTGGATTTGAGGCAGTGGTTAATTGGACGACATGCGTTGACCTTGACCTCGAATAGTCAAAAGGGTTGGAAAGTTGATGATACATTTCTCGGATTCTGTGATCTTATGCCCTTTTTACAAAAAGTTTGTCATTCTGGCTTCACTTTCTTTTCTTTATGTTTATATGTGAATTAAATATTGACAGGCGGTAATTGTTAATAAGGAATTAAATAATTAATATTTAAATAAAAAGACTGAACGATGCATAACTAGATCAGAGAAAACAAAGTAATTCTGATGTTATAATATCGAAATAAATGTGTGCATTTTTTATATTCAGAAATATTTTTGTATTAACTAATATTTGAGCTGCTTCAAATAATTGGAGTCTTAGAACCGTTAAAAAAAAAAAAGGAATTTTACAGAGAAACAAGAGATTTACTTGAAAATGTTATCTTCTATAATGTACAGCCACCCTAGCTCTAGCTCTGGCCTCTAGGTGACTGTTTCTGGTCAAGAAGGACAAAAGATTCTTTAGGCCCATTTCAAGGGGAAAGTAATATTAATATAAGCTATCTTTGGGAGACAAAATATGGCACTGCAATCAACTTGGAGCCTGTTGCTATACTTAGATGTTTATTTAATAATCATGCAAGTGATAAAGAACATTCCGACCTAATGTATGATATTGTTAAATATTTGAGTAGAGAGTATAATCACATACTCTAAATAGGACATAATAGACGCGGAAATGTAAGAAATAAGAGTTAGTTTGTTTCTATTTTAATTTTTAATTTTCTGTTTTTTTTTCAAATTCAGCAAAATAATATGTTTATTTGAGTTGTTGGTTTCTATTTTTAGTTTTGATTTTTTTCTAATTTTCAAAAATTATAAAATCATAAAAGTGATTTTTGATTTCTATTTTTATTTTTTATAATCTGATTTACTATTAACTAAATATATATTATTCATTAATTGTAATAAGAACTATGAATAATTTAATTCAATATTATATATTTAATTAATTGAAATTAATTATTAATAATAATTATGAATAATTTAATTTTATTTAATAATTTTGTTGAACTTTTGTAATTAAATTGAATAACTATTAATAAATATGATTGAATTAAAAATATCTTCAAAATATATAAATCTCAAATAAAATTTAATTTAGTAATTAAAATATATTTAAAAAATACTAATTTATAAATAAAAAGTTAAAATTTAAATTATTTATTAATGAATGTTATATAAGAGATTAAAATTAATTTATTTAATTGAAATTAATCTATTTTTAAGTTTTATCTGATATTTAATTATTATCGATGATGGTAAAAATATAATTATATTGATTATAATAACTAAATTGAATTTTGTTTTTATTTGAGAAATAAACCGCTGAAAATTTTTTTAAAAAAAAGGAAGTGAACTCCCCTAAGAAGTAAGAAGATGGGCATTGGAGGAGAAAGTCCATTGTTAATGACAATTATTGCTTTTGTCTATATTGTGGTATGAAGATCTGATTTTCCTGGGTGAATTATCATCAACATCATAATTGGGTCCGGTGACCAAGCTTGGAAACTTTAAGGCAAATGGAAGACAATTTCTGCAAGGAAATTGACAAGGGCTTTGAATTCAACTGGAGAACTGTTGTGCACAAATCGCTTTCAACGCCTTGTGCCAACAATTGATGATTATGTGACTGGTCAATATATGGATTTTTGTAGCAAATTATTGTACAATATATGTATGGGCCCTTTTGACTCTGGGGCCGTGCTTCAGATCAAAGGTTTCTGCACAAACCTTGAGTTGGAGCTGAGGCTCAGGCTGGGCTTTCATTTCCCGAGCATAGACTTTGTAGGCGTCTTGCATACTCGTAATACCGTCACCTTTCAGTCATTTCTGTTTCTAATATCCATTTATTAATCTTAGGAGAAGCAAAGTCAATGATTCTTCATTCTTTCTTATCACGTAAAGGAATAATACTTTCCCATTCCATGTCCCTTAAAACTCTTAATAAATTCTTCTCTTCATAATATATATATTTTTATCACATAAAGATATATCAAAACGTCATAACAGCATTATCAATTTAAAGATTTTTTTTTAAACAGAGACCCACAGTCGTTATCTTTAAATATGCACTAAGTAAACCTCCGGATTGACGTAATAATCTGTAAGTCACGCCAATTAGATATTCCGTACTAAGCAAATCTTGTACGACATGCTCGATCGAGAAAGCATAAGTAGAGGAATTCGAACACAAAATCGTTTAACCCCATGCTCCCACTCCACCAACTCGACCATCCCCTAAAAACTAAAAAGCATAAGTTTAAAGATGTTTTTTCGTAACTCTAGCCGTTTACGCAACGTGATGATTAGTAAAATAGAATTTTATGCATGCTATACCAGTAAATAAAAAGTTCTTTTTAGTTCTTTTTCTTCAATAGAATTGACATGCAATGTAAATTTTATTTAAATTCACATACTAAACTTGTGATATACTAAACTTTTACAATCTTATATTAATTCATACTATACTTTTATTAAATATTAAATAAATTTTAAATTTTATTTAAATGTAATATAGGTTAAATAACTTCAGGATATTTATTAAATGTATCAATTATTAAAAATAAACAAAATTCTTTATCTTTACCTTATCCATTTTTAAAATTTTGAATTTTTATTGTTATCATTTCCTTCTTTCTATCAAATAAGTCTCTTTTTTCTTTTAGCCAAGCGTTCAACTTTAATTTGATAATTTATTTATTTTAAATATCTTGACATTTCTGTATGCTATTTGATTTTAAAATATTTATCCTTCTTTGCATTTGAAATTTATTTTAAGATATTTATACTTCTTTGCGGTTGATAATTTTTCTTCTTTTATCCTTTTTTCCCTGCATTTTCAAAGTAAAGGTCTTTTCTATTTTAATTATAATTTATGTTTTTTCTTAATTCATAACCTTAACACTATTTCTTTTATCCACTTTTACTTCTTTTATATTTTTCTTTTAGTTGAGTTTTTTAAATTTGTATTTTCAACCGAAGAGGAAGACTATAATTTTTTTTCATTTTACTTTCTCTATGTACTAAATCAGAATCTTTAATGGGAAATTTTTAGCATGATGATCTTAATTGGAATATTATTCTCTGAATTATTTGATTAAGGACTTACGATGTTTGAGACATTCTCACCATTTTCAATAAGTAATTTTGTGATATTTTTCCACTAATAATAATTTAGCACTTGTTATATGACAACTTAATAATCTTTTATAGTCTATCCATATGAAATGTGGTTATAAACATATTAAATAGAAAGTTGTTAGTTCCTTTTAGTTACTAGAGTGGTTTGGCTGTAATAATTTTCTTCAATATTGAAATAGGATTTTGTAACCTTAAATCCTAGTCTCAAGTTCTTGACACGTATTCACTTGAGTTAGGATCGACTTTTCAGAAGGCATTCTTGGGTTGAAAGTTGGAACGATCTTGGTCTTTCTACTTTAAATGATATGCAATGATACAAATTGCTTGTACAGTTTTAAGTGACTATTTAATTTGGATATGGAAAAAGGGTATGTACCTACCTTACCACTTAGCCTCGAATGCCAGACACTATTCAAATTTTGGTTTCTTTGAATATTAAGTTGAAAAAGATGATATATTTTTAAGTGATAAATTCATTATTATTGGTTCTTGGGTAGCACATGTTACTTTCAAGCCTTTCTAGTTCTAGTTCTTATAATATAACTACTAGATTTTGTATTGCATGATGATATATCTCTATCCAAAAACAAGAAGGAAATTTTGCCCAAAATGTGATTGAAGATGAACTCTAAATGGTTGCAAAACCACAAGAGATTTTCCTATTACCAATTGCAAGTACATGATGACAACTATCTTGAATGGGTGACAAACTATAACGGTAGTCATGATTATGGAAGTAAACTTATATTATACTTGATTGTATATCTCTAATATAGGAGCCATTAATTATAAGCCTAAATTATTCTAAATTTTCACTCAGTTTACTCAAAGTGGCTTCTACATCAATAATAATGATAATTGATTATCATCTCAAGACACACCAAGTTGCAATATTGCCACTATAATAATGCAAACATTAGGAAATGATAAGCGAGAAACCTATATTCTCACCTAATTTGTTTGTTAACATTAAACAAAGAGAAAAGGAAGAGCTTGACTGGATGGTCTAAGTGTTAATATGGGGTGCATTTATAAGAAGGAGATCTCTGCCATTTATGTAATCGGTTTAGTAAAAGAAAGTTGACAATAACTATGAAGAACTAACAAAGCAAGACAAGAGAGACAATAGTAATCTAAATGCAGACAAAGAAGAAAGAAGTACACTTTTTCACTCGTCTTACTACCATTTATGTAATCAGTTTAATAAAGGAAAGTTAACAATAGTTATGAAGAACTAACAAAGTAAGACGAGGAAGACGATAGTAATCTAAATGCAGACAAAAAAGAAAGAAATATACTTTTACACCCATAAGTTGGTAGGCCATACGTGTAATAACACATAAAAGAGACAACCATACATGTGGTGACACTCCACATTCTTGGCTAATAGTGGGAGTAATGTGACAATCCCTTCTAGGTTATATAGAGCTACTTCTCTCTCCAATCCATTTGTTTGGTCTAGCTACAACAGTTTGTACAAAGTTGTGTACATACTTTATTTTCAATAACAAAGAAATGCATATTTCATTAATTTGGTGTTCATTATTTATGAATTGATATTGATCTATAAGCAAATTAATGAAGTCCATGATAT
>JAOQMQ010000003.1:8808201-8837661 GCA_027563845.1 Erythroxylum subrotundum
CTTGATGGTGAAATTAGCTTCTCATTGTTCTCAAGTCTTAATCATCAATCAATATCCTAATTCCTACATACCAATAACGCAATAACCCAATTAGTAATCACCAAAAAAAAAAAATTTTAGGAATCAATCAATTCTGGTTTAGGCTTCTTTTGAGCTGGATAATGATGCCTCTAAGATTCATCTATTTAAATTTACTCAAGGTGAAGCTATCAGAAATTTTACCATGAGATACACTTGGGTGGGTGGACCATGAGATGGTCCAGATGGAGCCTGGAGGGTGGAGGCGTTTTCAATCTGGCGAAGGAGGGCTGTGCGTGCAGAGTTGAAGAGAAGAGAAGATAGGAATTTTTTTTTAAGGGGGGGCACTTATATTTGTAATTTTAAAAATTTTAATTATATAAGTAATTTTAAAAAAAATATATTTGAAAGGGGGGGCTATGACCCCCCTCTCCTATAACATGGCTCCGTCCCTGATTACTCCATACCCCCACATATGAGAGAAATGAAAGTTATTCTAGGTAACGCGCAATTGTCATGGGCGCAAAACTTCTTGTCACGCCTGTGGCAATTATTTTTTCTTTGTTTTAATTTTTTTCCTTTCTTTAGCAAAACAATATAATTAATTAGAATATATTAAAATTAAATATAAATAATTAAAATATATTAAAACTTGATGTAAAACAAAATTTTAAATATTTTATTTTATTTTTCAGCAAAACAATATAATTAATTAAATATAATTAATTAGAATATGTTAAAATTTGATATAAAACAAAATTTAAACAAAATTTTATTTTTTTAGCAAAACAATATAATTAAATAAATATAATTAATTAAAATATATTAAAATTAAATATAATATATTAAATTTTGGTGTAAAATAAAATTTTAACAAATTTTTATTTTTCAAGGTTTTTAACAAACCAACTATTATCAATAATAATGGTAATCATTCTTTCATCCTAAATGTTACGAAGAATTTGCAAAGAATGCTAAGTTCGCTCACAAAATGCGTCAAAGTCTAAGTACGGTAGTTGAACTCTCGCAATTCAACTCAACCTTACCAAATATCTCGTGTTTAAGGTGTTGTTCACAAAGGAAAAATAAACCCACAAAATTCACTTAGCCAACACAATAGAATGACCAACAATAAGAAAAGAAAGATGCACACAACTTTACAGCAAAATTGTCAGCATTTATATTACTCACAAATGATATAAATGTTACAGAGCTCCAACTCTCTCTAATGATTGAAGCCTTGCTCAAATGAACTATTTATAGGCTTTAGGAGACTTGTTGGGCAAGAATACAAGAAAGTGGTCTTAAGGCTGCTAAGCCACTAACTTAGTTGGTGGTTGACATCCTCAACCACTTTAGGCACTATTTTAGTGGGTAGTTTAAATAACTTATCACTATTCCACTTAAAGCAACATGCATAAAGCTTACAAGACACATCATCCATGCTCTCTGTCATGTCATTCCATTTCCTTGATGATTCATCCCATTAACTTTGTTATGTCACCCATGATCTTCATCCAAAGGTGAAGGTTAGCCAAGTTCTTAATTAATTCACGTGTGGTCCAACCAATGCACACCCATGGTCTAGTTCGTTCATCTATTGTTAATCATTTGAACACCATCTCGTCCTTAGTTCCACCAAAAACATCTTAGGCAAGTCTAACTCGCCCCAGCCACCAAGTCAGTCAACGTCCCACGATCATTAAAGCTTACCACAACTCAAACCATGCGTGATCTTTGCTTGGTTAAGTTACCTTGATTCTATTGACATACCTAATCCATGTTAGACATTGGTCGATGGCTAGCAAAAAGGATCTTGCAATGTTAAGAAGCTAATACTAACCAACCATTATAATCATAATGATTATATCCATTCTCATTCCTGTTACTATTGCCCAATGCGAGCCAAGCACCTCCTAATAATATGAATAAAATTTTTAATTATAAGTATTTAGTAAATAATAAATAAATTAATAATTATACTAGTATTTAGTATCAAATATTATGAATAATAATGATAAATGTTCTACTTAAATTTAATTATTATACATTTTATTTTTTATAAATAATTAATTATAATATTTTATATTTTATAAAAACAATTAATTATTTTAATGATTTAATAACTTCTTATAAATAAAAAATTAATTTTATTTTTAATTTTGTCATTCTTTATTCTATCCATTCCCAATAATAAAACAATAAAAAATTTTGAAATCAAATTGCAATCTCATCAATATCATCATTATTGTTATTTATTTTTATTTTTATAAAGTGATATTTTAATTGAAAATTTAATTTATAAATATTAGAATATTGAATTTTCATTTGAAGAAAATATTTAAAATAGATTTATACCTTCAACCAGTTTAAATCACATATCCCAATTACATAAAATCCAATGATGTTCCACTTTTGGTTGTCTAGGAAAGAAAAAGAATGGTGCCGCTTTGGTAATAGTCATGATAAATCACCACTGGCCATGAAGAAAAAGAATGGCAGAACAAAACAGAAGATGTATATACATATCTAACACAAATTCTCAAAATTTCTTTGAGAGCAATCATCTAAACTGATTTCCCAGAATTTCTTCTCACTTTTTCCTCTCTATTTTTACAGGTGAATACAATGCATTCGACAGCTATCAACAACATCAATTTTCATTTCCAAGTTGAAGTCGTTGTGTGCTTAATGGTTGTCATCGAGGCCCTGAAAGTTCCATTGCTTCTGTAACAAGTGAAGATTCTTCTATGAAATCTGAATATCTTTGACGAGAGTAATCGAAGGACCTCAACTTTGGTGTCTCAATCTTCTGTGATGCCTCCCATTTTTCAGCTAAACCATCACCTTCTAACATCTTTAACACATCTGACATCTTTGGCCGGTGAATCGGATTGAACTGAGTACATAAAAGCGCAACCTGAACCATTTCTTCCAATTCAATCATGTCAAAGTTGCCTCTGAGGTCCTTGTCCACCATTAGATTTAGCTTTCCCTCCAGGTGGAGCTTCTTCACCTGCCAAAAATAGGTAGTAATTCCATAATGTGTGAGATAATTTTGCTGTATGAGTAGAAAAATGAAATCTTTAATCTAAATATATCATCATCAACTTGTCCATAGCACTTAACTAAGCCTGTGTACAATCATTTCAAGCATGGAATCTTAGAAGGGGTGAAGTAGAATGATATACCCAATCAAGTATAACACCCTTCTGGTTTGCTGCCCTGCCAAAATCCATAGCCCTCTGACCTGTGATTAGCTCAAGGAGTAAGATTCCAAATCCGAACACATCGGTCTTTTCAGATGACTGTCCTGTTGACAAGTACTCGGGCGCTATGTGGCCGACGGTGCCACGAACTGCAGTGGTCACGTGAGAATCTCTGTGGTCCAGAAGCTTTGCCAAACCAAAATCTCCAACGACTGCTTCAAAGTCTTCATCCAGCAAAATGTTGGCTGCTTTGACATCACGATGGATAATCTTGGGGTCACACTGTTCATGTAAATAAAGCAGTCCTCTAGCTGTACCTAAAGCTATCCTCTTTCTCCTGCCCCAGTCCAAAGCTGGCCGGCCATGTATATGATCTGATAATTGAATTCACAAATGAAAAAAAAGAAAAGAAAAAGATTTCTTTTAACCAAAACAAGAGAGAAAAAGATAGATGTTGAAACAGTTCAAGTATTCATTTGTGAAAACAGATAGTACTAGTAGCTCCAAGGAAGTCACTAGCACTAAATCATCTAAAAAGAAGACAGAAATTAAGCTGAGCTCATGATATGACCTTTTAACAATATTTGTTTTTAATAACTTAGCAACTAAAAAGCCAGTCCAATGCCCCTTTTTCTAAGGTTGAGAACTATTATACCTCCTTTTTTCTCAATAAATTACTTCTGCATAAACTTTGCTGATCAAAAGGCCATAGTTTCACAGAGACAAATAAAAGATAAGTTAAATTAGCTGACCCTTCAGTCGAGATGCTACACTTCCATTTGGCATGTAGGGATAAACAAGGAGTCTTTCGCTCTCAGTTGTGCAGAATCCACAAAGCCGGAGAAGATTTCGATGAACTGCCAATCCTATTGTCTCTACTTCTGTCTGAAATTGGATTTCACCACCAGCCGTATTATAGTCCTTCAGTCTTTTGACAGCCACCAGAGTTCCATCATTCATGCATCCCTTGTATACGATGCCAAATCCACCTTTCCCTAAAATATTTTTTGAGCTGAAATGATTGGTGGCAGATCGAAGCTCCTTAAATGTATATCTTTTCAAATGGCCTAAACACACCTCTGGGTCATATTGCTCTGCTAAGTAACATATAGCAGGTGAGAATCCAGGTAAAACTAAGAGTTGAAGAAAACTGATAGCAGGAACTGTAATGAATAGAACTCATTTATAACATTTCATATACACTGCAAGCATACCTAGTGTGATGAATGCCATGAAAATTATTTACTGTAGCAACTACTTGCAAATTAAGAAGCTGATTCACTTGGATTGAAGGTAATTCACAACCTTGTTCAAGAACTATCACTAGCTCCTCCACCTAGTTACCATTTTCCACAATATTTTTGTTTTGTTATTTTATGAGATGAAAGGCTGCACCGTAATTCTCATTCCAATACAACATCACAAAATGCTTTCACGTCTTATGCCTCCTAATAATTCAGTACAGAGCTTATAATGACAGATTCAAACCCAGCCAGCACCAAGTGGCTCCTCTCCCCAACGTAACAGTTATGCATATAGAGGAACAAGGATGTCATTCTTGATAACTTTACACTATACCCGGATAGAAAAATGAAACCACAATGAACCACTTAAGTAACAGGATTAAAACTAACCATTGACATCAAAGAAAATCTGTTGGTTACGTCTGTATCGCCACCACACAAACAAACCAATGATAATAATAAGGGAAAAGGCAGAACCAAAGCTTGCGCCAAAAGCAATTGCCACACGATGGCTATTTGATCCAGAGTCTGATTGAGCTACAATATCAAAGGGCATCAATATACATATGTCATTTACTATAGCAAAGAGAACTGAAACGTTATATCAACCAAATCTAAAGGGATATCTACCTTTAAGACCATCTGGTGGAAGAGACAGAGGATCTGGAAAGACTGCAGAGCAGTCATTATCAACCTTAGGTCCGCAAATTGAAGGGTTACCTGCTATTCTGTATATAATACAGAGAACAAAGGGAATCTCAATGAGCTGAATGTTAACACTACTATATCAAGAGAAGCAATTTCAGAATGATTAACATCAACTCACTTGAAGGTTCTTGCAGATATTTTGGGCAAGGAGCCACTCAAGTTGTTAAATGAAAGATCCCTGCATTGAAACATTAATTACATTGGTCAACTGATGCATCCACAAATCAACAAAGATATGCATTTTCCAAATAAATAAATAGATTGGCAGCCAAGCAGCACTCCAGTACGTGCAAAGGTACAGGGACATACACAAGGCTGAGTCCTTGAATATTGGACAAAGATTCAGGGCATGGTCCAGTGAGACTGTTGTTGTTTAACCGCCTGATATGCTCCAAAGGGTAAAACTTAAAGCATAAGAATCCAGAGCTATTAAAGTATAGTATATTGGGCAGAAAATCATTGCAGAAAGAGTCAAAATGCTATTATGTTTACGTACAGGTAATTCAAGTTCCTTAGCTCTCCCAAAGAAGAAGGAATTTCTCCACCAAATGAATTGTTGGAGAGATCAAGTGTCTGAAGCTTCTCCAACTTCCCAATGGTAGAAGGTATTGGACCTGAAATGTCATTGTTCTGCAGCAACCTGTATAGTTATGCAACCACAATCGGATTTCAACATCAATATTATGGTAAACACGCACTACACTTCGAAAGTAGAGAAACCGCAGCACTATCAAAAGCTCCAATGTTCAAAAAAACATTTATTAAACACCATTAAAATTTATAAGTAAAACTGGTGCTGCGAAATAGTAGAATCCGCACGCAATTCAGCAACATCTCAGAAAATAACGTACACTGATTGCAAGTTGTTAAGGTTCCCAATTGAAGGAGATAAGGTCCCAGACAAGCTCTGACTTGGAAGTCCCCTGTTTATGGAAAGAATTCCCATTATGCTTGCAAAAAGAAGGCTTTCATTTTTCTCCCACTAACATTCCTCAATAAAAGTTAGGGGAACCAAGTAGATGTACCTAAACTGAGAGAAAGTACTTACAGAGCAGAAACAGAGCCATCTGGGGAGCAAGTGACCATCCTCCAGCTACAAGGATCTACGGAATTGCTATCCCAGTTCTCCAGAACATTGTAGGGGTCGTGTAAGGCAATTTTTATGGCCATTAGAGCAACCACTGCGCAAATTTGATTGACATAAGAGAAACATAAAAGAGGGTTGAGAAGATGGAAATTATTCAGCCAGACAAAAGCTTGTCATACATCTTTACCATACAAGACAGAGACAACAGCGATTTCATTTCACTGGATAGATTTATGGAAATGAGTAATAGAAAGTTGCATAGAAAAGCCTTTTTCGAGTTGCAAACATAATAAAAGCATCTAACAGCATATAAAAACTTCTCATCAATTCAAATACGGGATACAGTCAGTTGCAGAACTCAACATGTTTCATCGAGTAGAAAAAAGAATCATCAGAAGTGGAAAGAGAAAAAAGATTAGAAAAGAAGGCGAAACAGGTAAAGATCTGCAGGAAAAAGGGTGAACTGACCTTCATAGTTCACACCAGTTGGAGAAAGAGTAGCAGATGAAATTTCCATCAATGCCAAAACCAAGAGCCCCACTTTCCACACTCCAAAACTTCCACCTTCCATATTCTTCAACCCTTCACTTCACTAAGTTTACTACCTTTGAATACTAATCAGAGCTACCATATCCGGCAGCCCCACGAGCCAAATAAAGGTAACATGAAATTATCGCCTTTATCGAAATAAGTAAAAAAGGCTTCTCCAAGAATCAGAGTCGAAAGAATCAAAGTCCCACTATTCCCGTAGGAAGCATTTCTGCTATCTTTTATCCCCTTCTCCCGCTTTGAACAAGAAAGCAAGGAACTTTAGTGTGACATCCAATTCTGCAAGTCACTATCTTTGCATAACCACCAACCAGTACAGAGAATCTTAATGAGTTTTAACTGAGACAAGCAGGAAAAGGAAGAGAATTTTCTCGAGAAACAGGCAAGAATTCAAGCGTGAAATTCTGAGATCCTAGAGATCTGGGAATGCTGGTGTATGATTACTTAAGTTATGGTCGATCCCCACAAATTCCAAGTAAAGTTTTGTTCTTGGCTACTAACCTCTTACCCTGTTCTCACTTCCCTCCACAACTATGATTCCAGTGCTACCATTATCTTCTCCAACAAACAACCAAAGCTAAAAGAGAAAAGAGAAGGATCAAATGAAAGTTACACTCACAGAGAGAAAGAGCCAAAGGACACAAGACAAAATGCCAAAAGTGGACACAGATACAGAGGAGAAAAAGACTCGGTTGCGAAAATTAAAAAGGGTTAAAGTACTGTTGTTTCTTCCAAATTTCATTTCTTTTATAACAACTTGAAAAAAAAATAAAAAACATACAATATTTTCATGGAAATATTATCCAATACTTGTAAAAATTCAGTGATTGGACTGAGGTGATGTGAAGGATTGGATTGATCAGAGGATGTCCAGTTTGCAAAAGCTGGGAATTGGGGAATTGAACAAATGAAAATAATCTAATTTTCATTCGTTCAATTCAATCTTTTTAAATAAAAAAGGTATATTTCTTTTTTGGCAGGTCACGTGCTTGCAATGTCTTGTCTCTTGTCCGTTGGTCGCTTTTGGCTCTGCAAAAACGTAATTTCACTCTAATTGTTAATAATCACCTTCTGTTAAAAGTTTCTGCACTTACATGGCCCACCCACCACGCTAAAATGCGCCTAGAAATGTTTTTCTAATCCTCTTCCAATATAAAAATTAAAATATGAATGAAGACGTGACTATCCTATTTAATGATAATGTTACATTAAATCATATGACTAATAAAAATAAAACACGCTATGGTCACAATGTGTTTATTTATTATTTTTTGTTTTCACGATTATGATTGATACTAAGCAAAAGATTAAGTTAGAAGAATTCGGGACTAAAATACGCCGAAGTGGTGGGGGTGCGTGCAAAGAGTCATGTTGTTCTTTTGTTGGATACTGAGAGGAATCTCTAAAATGCGCCCACGTCCACCCCACACGCACAATTACCCTAATTAATAATTATTATCGCCCTCTAGCTTTTTTTTTACAGCTTTATTATTAAGATTGTATATTATTAGATTTTTTTATTTATAAGAGATTAAAAATTAGATAATTCATTATTTAATATAATAAAAACCACTCCTCTTAATTTGATGATGAACCTCCCACATGGTTTTAGCTCCTCTCGCTCGGAAGACCAAAAATAGAAGTCAAAGGAGATTGGAAGGCAATATTGTAGTGATTAGCAATAATGCTCATGTCTTCTCTAGTTATTGGGATGATTTTACTAACTCTAGACACATGATGAGATGAGTGAAATTCTTCACAGTCTTCATGGAATTGGTGAGTAGGTAAGAGGAATGTGTTTACTTGGAATGCGTAAAAATGAAAAGAGGGTACATCGCAAAACCCAAGTAGTAAAAAGCCTGTGTAGTGTAGATAACAAGGAGAAAACTGGGGTAAAAAAAAAAAAAAAAAAAAAGGCAGAGCCTAAGCTTAGCTGTTAGAGAGGAGAAGGCAGAGAGAGCAGGTGCAGATTATATAATAATATATTATTATTTTTAAACAAAAAGGAACAAAAGGAGAGGGGCAAATGATGCCTAGACTTGCTCTCCAAACCCTATGAGTATTTTTGTCGCATTGGGAAAACTGAATATTCCCCTAATCTATCATTTCTTTATTTAATTTAATGCACTGGTCCTCCAGCCAATACCCACTACGCTACTACTACTTCTGGTAGGAATTCCATAGGGTATTTTGGTCGCTTCTTGGAAATTTGAACTCTAATCTAATATGAGAATCACCAACACAAAGCCTTTAACCTTACCTTAAAAAGGTGATTTACTACAAGTCTTTTTTTTTTTTTTTGTTGATTTTGAGTTGGATTAATGAATAATTATAGAATTCAAATCCCTTTGTATAAGAATTTATCTGATGTAGTGATTTTTTATGCGCACTAGACACTGAACCGTCTTTTTAAGAAACTAAGTGAAATCAAACCGTAATTTACTCTCTCACTATTCTGTCGGGTCAAAAAGTGAAGGCGCCTAAGATCAGCGATTTCACGGGTACATGGCAACTGGGAGGAATATGAGAGGAAAAGATGTTAGGCAAATAGAGTATTCTTGCCAAAATTTTCGGTAGTTAGGATGAGAAGGAGAGAATAAGATGGATGACGTAGGTGCTCAGGAAAAAGCATAAGATCAAAGATTTGAAACCAAAAAATCAAAAGCAAGTACACAAACCAAGGAGTGAATGAACATTGACTGATGAAATAGCTTGTACTGAATGCCCAAGTGTCAAGATGCCATTGGCCTAGTGGCCTCACACTGACGCCATAGAGCATTATTCGGTGACACCTTTTTCTTTGCATAAAGGTGAAGTGTGATGAAGAGCTTTTGCAATTATTAGATTGAGAAGAGTTAAAAGAATAGAGAACCCACCTAAACCACACTCATATTCATATTCGTATGCTACCTAATTTTTGTTAAATGCTATCAATGTAGTCAAGTACTAAGTTAAAAAATATTAAAATGACATTTAGGGAGTTTATGAACAAAAGGAATGGGCAATTCAATGCATAAATTAGGAAGGGCAGTAAGCATCTTTTGAGATTTACCCAATTGGTTGGACCAACGATTGATGACATGAGCAATTTCGTTGGGCGAGTGGGTCATATCTTTAACAAGTCATGATTCCGGTGGTGGACCAACTGCTCTGGCTCCGCCAACTTTTGCACTGTGTTCTCCGTTCAGTGGCTTAAAAATATTTTGTATGTCTATGATTCTGTTTCTGTTACGACTGACTTCGTAGTTGAAAGTGATGGTTATCCTATGCATTTTATTTTTATGTCTTTCTTATTACGGTTTAATTATTGTTGGGGATTGTCATCTTCATCTTCATTCTTCAACAGGGTTTGGTAATACTATTGGCACATCCCAAGTTCTAAGGGGAAAGGCCATAGGTTGGCAGTGGTCCAATGTCGTATTACTAGCTTTCAGGCATTGAAGTTTCTTGGAGGGCTTTGAATTTTATCCTTTCTTCAATTGGGAGTTGGAAGGGCCTCTACTAATTGTTTTGGATAAAATAATCATAATTTGTGGATGCAAGCATCTCAATGTTTTTAAATTGATTACTTTTTTAAAAAAAAAATTAATATATTTTATTTTATCCTTTTCATATAGTGAAACTTAAATTGGTATGATAATATTTAAATTTCATGAATTTAGAGATATTGATAAAATTTAAACCATATAATTATAAATACGAAAATTTTGATAATATCTATATTTCATATAGCCTTCAAATTTCATCATAATTTTACTTAGTTACTTGATTGAAAATTTGATATTTTAAATAATGTTATTCAAGTACCATGACAACAACAACAAAAAAATACTTTTAGGAGTATAAATGAAACAAGACATCTTCTTAAATTCACTTAAAAGATTAAACAATTTTTTTCAAGTATCTTATTTTCAATAATGTAATAGTGAAATAACCTTTAATTCTGTATTGATAAAAAAAAAATGGATTTGATCAAATGTATTGATAATGTATAAAGAATTCAATAAAAATAAAAATTTAAAAGGATTTCAATGACTAATAATCATAAAAATCCTTAATAACTTTATAAAAGGCACTATTGTATACACCAATGAAAAACTAAATATAAATAGAAAATTATAACTAATAAGACTTCTAATTTACACATCTAATAGAAGTTTAATATTAATGGTTTATAAGACTTCTAATAATAAGGGATAATATATTCATCAGTGCCAAACTTTTTGAAAAATTTTCACTTTAGTGTCAAACTTTTAAATTTTTTTAATTAAGTCACTAATCTTTCAAAACCGTTACAACACAGTTTGAAAGTTCATTATGTGAGTAATTGCTGATATGGCTAACATAACTATTTTTTTAAATATTTGGACATCCTCATGGAAAATTTATAGACATGTAGATAACCACGTGGCTAATTCATAACTTACAACCCATAACTCATGATCCATAAACCACCAAATTTATTCCAAAAATAACTCACACCTTTTAACCCTAATTTTCACATTTCACCTTTCAAACAAAAGACCCATCGTCATTGTCTGAAAAATAAATCATTCTGATCATTTAGAGTCATTATCGTCGATTAGAAGAAGCCATTATTGTCGTTTGGAACACCTTTAAAATCTCGATTGCTTTCTTATTCGTTTGTGAGTTTCATTCGCTAGGTATTGGTTTCATTCTTCATTATAACATTTTTTAGTTTTGTTATAGTTGGTTGCAAGTTTTCGTTTGGTGAAAGAAAGTACATGTTGTATCAATCTATTTCATCAAGATTTGGTTTGTTCTGTATCTTCTTTGACTTGAATGTGTTAGTTTGCTTGTCTTTTGTGTGTGAATTATTTTATTCATGCAATTGGGGAATATCATACTAGAAGAAATAGAAGCATGCATGACATGGTAACATCTTTGTATCATTAGAAGTTACCATTTAAAAGTGTCATTCATGATGTAAAAATCTTCATTTGTCTTTCCTTTCTTTAATTACAACATTGAAAGAGAGTGAAGAGTGTGATCATGGTGGCATATCCAATTTTATAGCAAGAAAGATATCTTTTTTAATAAATGGGAAATTCAAGGAAAAATCCATTTTAGACAAACATTTGCTATTCTAAACTTTGAGATTGTATAGGTCAATTAACAGGTTTGAAAATCCAAACAAACTCCTTTAATCAGTTAACGAAGGGTCTGTTATTCAACTTATTTGTGTTCTACGCATTAAAAGCTTTTCGTCTTGTATGAAGATTATTTCACACTTAATGATAACAACTTTAAAATGTTTTATGCAAGAGTTGCATATTAGTAGTAGTTTGGAGATGTTATCTTAAGGTAATAGAACTTTCTTCTTCTTCTTCTTATGTCATATCCTGAGTTTTAAGATGGTGTGCCAAATGTCATTTGGTTAGACTCCTAAAACAACTAAAAAAAGGGATATGTGGGTTTTCCTCTAACTCAATTCTTCATACATATTGGCAAACTACTTTTTCGGGGTGGCATCTATCTCTAGATTTATATCTTATCAATCTGTTAGGTATGCTTGAGCTGAAGAAAATGCAATCAAATACCGATAACAAACTTCTCTAGGTTTTTTAAGTTAGTGAAGAAATCGTACAATAGTGCGCCTATAATCAACCACCTGATTCTTTCAGGGGATTTTTAGATCAATTATCTAGCTAGAGCAACGTAAGATGCCTTACACTTTGATTATTATAATCATTGTAATGTTTTGTTTCCATTTTTTACTTTACAAAATGAATTTTTATGAAACTTTTATATGTTTAGTGATGTTATCAACTTATTGAACTAAATGTGCAGGTAGTCATTTACTAAACGAATTGACTGAAAGCATGCTTATTTTTCAAGTTTCTTTCTTTAATAGATATATCTCTTTAGAAGATTGTAACCATTACATCATTATCCAATTAGTATGTGGCTTGTTCCAAACAATTAGTACACTTTATCCTTTTGGAACTTAAAATATTATGTCTTATGTCGAAAATAGATGGAAGGCTAGGGAGATTTAATTGTAGCGCGTGTCTTGAATTAAATAAAGTGCTTGTTTTATACCTCAATAATGAAGTGTTTGTCTTGTATTAATTGCCTCTATGCTTAACGTAACATTGATATTTGCATGTAGGTAAACAGAGATGAATGGCTAAGATGGGAAATTAACTATGTTTTATAATGGGAAGTTTGTATATGGAGAAGATGTTGAATATGTGGCTGGAAATAAGGAAAGCTGGGGCATTAAAATTGATAGATTTTGTTATTGGGACCTTGAGAGAATGCTTGTAAAAGATGTTAAAGGACCGAAAGCAAATAAGTTTATGTCTAAAGTGCCAGGTGATGACCTAAAAAATAGGTCGATAGAAGTGAGAAAGAGTGATGCATATGTGAAGGAGATATGTAAACTGATTACTAAACATAAGGTTATAGAGATTTAAATTGATTATGGATCCAATTTTTCACATTTTAAACAAACTGTGAATGATGTTATTGATGTTGAGAAAGAAGTTGCAGATGATGTTGTTGCTGAGTGAGAAGATGTAGATATAAGCGACGATGAAGTTGATCTAGCTAAGAAAAAGAGGATGTATTTGTTAATGTAAAGATTAGAGAGCAGTTTGATTCGTGATTGAATGATGAAGAGTTGAAATTTTCTAGGGATTTAAGTATTTCATTTAAAATGGGCAATTGAGGAAAAAAAATCGAGAGCAATGTCTGCAACATACAATAAAAGGAAAACTATAGAAAAAAGTGTAGCTAGTGATAAAGATGACAATGATGGGAATGACGTACATAATGAAAGTATGACAGATTACTTTGAGTCAGATGACACTTGTAATTTTGAAGAAGGTGGCTTAGATGTGGATGAGAGGTTAAAACATAAATCCAAACTTCATAAATTCAACCCTTATAAAAAAAAAGATTGACATTGAGCTTAACATGTTGTTTGAGGATTCTAACCAATTTAAGGAAGCACTTCATAAGCTTGTTGTTGATTAAAGAAGGGAGTTTAAATTTACATGGAATAGTAAACAATTTGCGAGAGCCAAACATGTGAGTAAGTACTGCAAATGGTACATTTTCATGTGAAAGATTTAAATAGTTTTTAAGTAAGTAATCTTAATTTTATGTTTATTTTCAATTTAGGCACCATTGATATTATGACCTAACTACTTATATAAATGTATGTAGGTAAGAGCTTTTGAGAAGAAGCATATATGTAATCATGTTTTCCACAAAAAAATGTTGGTTCAAAGTGGCTTACTAAAACTTATTTCAATAATATCTTGGGACTTAGTGTATTGAAACTATAATATTCGAGAAAGTTTATGATTGAAGATTTGAGAGTTGATGTTGACTATATTTTTTGTTATAAGGCTCAAAATTTGTTGATAGAGGAAATGAAAGAGGTGTTAAAGTAGAATATAGCAAGTTGTGGGATTATAAGGAAGAACTTTAAAGGTCAAATCTTGGTAGCAGATCTAAATTGGTCATTGAACGACCATCACTTAGAAATAATTTACAGCCATCATTTGATAGAGTTTATGTCTTTTTTGAATGTTGTAAGAAGGGTTTCTTAGACAGTTGTAGAAGTAGGAAGAGATGGAGGTAGAGGTTCAGTCTAAACTTTATTTACTTTTATAATATAAAGATGCTCGTATTAGTTATTTACTAATTTTTGTTAATTGAGTGTTACACAGGGGTCCTTGAGAAGGCACTTGGCAGGCAACTCCCAAAAGTTGAAATAAGGCTTTTTGTAAGACATATATTTGCTAATTGGAAAAAGAAGGATTACAAAGGACTTGAATTGCAAAGTCTATAATGGAAATGTTGTAAGTCATCTAATGAACCTGAATTACTTTTATATTTAAAGGAGTTGGAAGAGGAGCCAGAAGATGCTCATAGGGATTTGCCAAAATTTTCAAAAAAATGTGGTTGAGAGCTTATTTCAACACATCATTGAAGTGTGATATTATGGATAATAATCTTTGTGAAGCATTTAATGGAAATGTTATTGAAGCTTAAACAAAGAACATTATACAAAAGCTTGAGCAAATTAAAGTGCTTGTGATGAAGAGATTGGTCAAGAATAGAGACATGGAAAATAAATGGGTAGATGAGATAAGTCTAAGAATAAAAACAAAGAATTAACAAGTGTTGATTATGAACCTGAGAGTAATGGTACTGGTGGGTTTAAAGTAATGCAAAAAAGATTTAAGCATATTTTGAAATTAAGATATAGGATATGTAGTTGCAGAAGTTGAGATGTTTTAAAAATTCTATATTCACATGCTATTACTACCAACGAGTATAACAATGAATTGCCTGAAAAATTTGTATCACATTGGTTTATGAAGGATAAGTATTTATAGGCTTATCAATATATGATGGGACTAGTTCAATGAGAGAAATTTTGGCTAAAACTAAACACGAGCCACCATTACAACCTCCATTTCGAAAAATGCTAGGTAGGACAAAAATAATAATAAAAGGAGATTTGGGAGAATTCTACCACATGCAATAAGTTGTCAAGGAAGGGAATGAAAATGAACTTACCAAACATGCCTCAAACAAGGACATAACAAAAAAAAGTCTAGTGACAGGTTTGTCACAACAAGTTTCAATTGAAGGTCCTGTCAGTTTGACTGTAAGTTAAAACAATAATTTCAACATTTGTTATTTATGTCTTAATTGTACATGTTGATCATTTTTTTCTTTTCTATATGCAGACTACATGTAATGTCGAAGCAAGATCTATTATTATAGAATCAAGTCCACCACCAATATTAAAACCAAGTAAAAGAAAGAGATCAGTTCCTAGATATGGAATGTTATGGGGTGAGGCTCCTGAACCACCAATGTCAAGATGAGTTACAGGTATTAATTTGGGTTTATGAATTAATTTTAAAATTTTGGACAATTTTTTAATTATTTATTGCTATTTTAATTAGGAAACAACTAATGCAAGAATGAGGAAGACAAGGCCAAAACTATCAGAGACTATATAATATGTTATAACATTGACTTTTGAATCATTTAGGATAATGATTTTTGGTTGTTATAACAACTACTACCTTTATGATTTTTTTATAGCAACTACAATCTTTATGATTTTTATATAACAACTGTTGCCTCTATGCTTAATCTTTTTTATACAATTACAGACAAATTCATTGTCCATTTTGGAAGCCAATTCTTGTACCATTCACTTGTTTGAAATCTAACAATGTTGAGGTTGTAAAAGTTTCAGTCTTTGAGTAAATTTATGGGCATTCACTTACTTTTGTGATGAGTGGCATGGTTTCAAAATATATGCCTTATGTCTGGGCAACATTCCATTATTTTGAGAAATGAAATGAACCTGAAATGTCTTTCAACTTAAAAGAAGAAAATGACTTGAATCCATTATTAGTATATGAGGAAAACATGAAAATTAAAAAAATGAGTCATGCAATTTAAGGACAATAAGCTTTAGAAACAAAACATGATGACCAAAACTCTTTTATTAAGGATCTAATTACATTCAAGGAAAAGCAAAATGCATGCTTTCTTCTTTTTCTGTTAGGAAAGATAACATTGTCTTGTTAAGAAATTTGTCACCTTTCTAATCCCTTTTATACATCCATTTTTAGTTCAAAACCAACAAAAAAAGTATTATAAACTAATAAAGTAACTACCTTTAAAGACAAAGCACTCCACAAGGCAAAGTTATAGCAATAAACATCAATTACAGGGCAACACATAATGGGCAAATCAAATTGAGGGATTCCAAAAATGAAATCAACATCAACATCAACATAAATCGTTATACAACTCGAAGAGTCTATGTAAGTAAGGTCTCCAAAATCCATAATTAACAACATTAATATTCAGTGAAATACAAACCAATCTTTCCTTACATCCACGTATAACAATTTTAATGACAATCATGGACAATATAATACTCATATATTTTTTTCAACTTTAACATTTCTTTATGTTCTTCTAGCTTGTTTATCTTCTTCAGCAGACCAGGAATAATGCTCAAGGCTCTTTCACACATTGGCCATTAAAAACAACTACAACCTCTATACTGAAATTGTAACGAAAAAATTTAACAAAATTATCATGATTATGATGCTAAAAAAACCGACAAAACCAATTTATTAATATATAAATCACTCCACGTTTAAAATAAGAGACAAAGCATCTTTCAAGATTTTTTCTGTCCATGAAGTCTGCTTAACACTCATTAACCATAAAAACAAAAAATTCTTAATCCAAAGTAGTTGTCAAAATTACATTAGTTTTTGACTCATTATGCAACAACCATAAATGTTGTAAATAAGTAATATGAATAAATGAATTTTATAACTTAATTTGAGATCATTCTTTTGAAATTTAGTGCTTTCTTATATTAAATTAAATCTACAATTTTGCTTTGTAAGAGGAGATATCTCTTCGAGTTGTACAATTGTTGTTGGCTCTTGCCTACTATTTCCTTAACTTACCAAGGCCATATATTTTCTCAAATCCCACCCTACAACCCTCATCACCCATTCATTACAATCATCACCAAATGTTTATACTAAGCTCATTAAGAAGTACACTTGTGATCAGTCATTATACAAAAGAAAATTCTTGCATGCATATATGAATCTAATTCTTGAATCTCAAATAAATAAGTAAAAATTATAATTAACTAATCAAGCAGTAAATAAATGATTCCATTGAAGATAAAGGATGACATAACTTATCATTTTTATTTGTGATTTACCACTATTATTGCAGAACCAAGAAAACTCTCGAGGAAATAAATAGACATTTACAAACGTCTCTACTTTCTAGAAACAGAGATTCTAGGCTTACTTGAAATAACCATCATTGTATAACCATCGACACTTACTTGAAATAATCAGGTGGTCGATCTAGGCAAACTATTGTATGAGTTTTTCATCGATTTTGAAAACCTAGAGAGCAAAAGCTCCCATTATACATGATTTGATAGAGTATCTCATTATTCTTGGTAGCTACCAAAACCTAAAAAATGATATAATAAAGAATGAAACTAGTACCTAGCCAATGAAACTCATAAACAAATAAGGAAACATTTGAGAGTTTGAAGGTGTTCTAAACGAAAATAATGGATCTAAGTGACAATAGTGGTTTGTTTTTCAGACAACGACAATGGGTCTTTTGTTTGAAAGATGAAAGGTGAAAATTAGGGTTAGAAGGTGTGGGGTTATTTCAGAATAAATTTGGTGGGTTATATATCATGGGTTATAGGTTGTAAGTTATGGGTCAACCACATGGATATCCATATGTCTATAAATTTTCCATGTGAAAATTAGTTTGGTTAGCCACATCAACAATAAAATGTGTTGTAAAGGTTTTGAAAAGTTAGTAACTTTTGAAAATTTTAAAAAGTTTGGTGCTAAAGTGAAAAAATCCCAAAAGATTTAATACTAATTAAGCTGTTATCCCTAATAATAACTTATAACAGATTTATAGTATTAGTGGAAGTAGAAGTAACTAAACGTTAATTGTAATAATAAGCACTATTGAACTTGGATTTGATATTACGATTATGTTTTAATATGGACATATTATATTCTCTATCATCTTCCTTGAATTGATAAGAACTCGATTTTGAAGTAAGATCAAATGTATAAGTCCAACTACAAAAAAAAAAGCAAAAGTGAAGTTCTTTTTCTTTATTCTAAATATCATTAGAATTAGGATAACCATTTTATCTTTTTTAAAAGTCACAAATTCATCGTCAAAGATGATCTCAGCTACTTCCTTAGGATGCTACAATAAAGGTAATCAATGTGGACCTTTATTATTTCCTATTATAAAAATACTAAAAAGACAAAGTAGAAGGCTTAAAGGTGTTATTTTAAAGTATCAAATCATCTACATTAAAAACATGCTAATATTAATGTTATTAGGGAAATCTAGAAGACATATACTAGATCTAAGTTTGTGAATAATAATGTAAGGACTTGGGAATTTAGAAAAGTATATGAAAATTTTAAAGTGGTACAAAACAATCTATAAAGTGTCTTCTAAAAATATTTAATAAATTTAACATCTTTATCATATTCAACAGTGGAAGAAAAACCATATAATTTATCAAATCCTTTGGAAATAATTTAGCAATATATGAAGCATCATTAATTTTATTGTAAGAAATAAAGTGTGTTGTTTGTTAAAATTTCTCAATTGTAACTAAAATAAAATCATTTCCTCTAGTAATCCTAAGAAAATCAAGAATAAAATCCATACCAATATCCTCCCAAAATTTACGAGGAACATGCGATACGAGTATACAAACCAATGTAATAGGCCTTAGCTAATTGACGTATTCTACATTATGCAACAATTATAGCAACATCCTTTTACAAATAAGGTTAATAAAATATATTCTCAACCAATGTAATAGTTTTTTCCCTCCCAAAACGTTCAACTAAACCACCTATATAGAACTCTGAAATCAACATATCTATAAGTGATGTTTGTGGTATATATAACTTAGGCATTTTAAATAAATTACCATCTTTAATAAAAAAAAACTAACATAATGGTTATCTAATACAAGCCCACCCTTTTGCACCTATTTCAGAAGGAAATCAAGGGAAACACATAAATAGCACATGGCAATTGAACAAGTCATCTGATGTCAGTTGATGGGCGTTACACGTTTTTGAGCTATGGTCCACTTCTTAGCATAATTCAAGGGCACCTTTTAACAAATAGGGCACTTTTGCGCTTCTTAGTACCACTTAGTCACTTTGTTATTTGTTTTCCCTAATTTTTAGGAGTTTTTTTAATTATCTTTCAGTTTAAATACTTGTTGTTGGCCTTCCTTTTTGAGCGGTAGTTATTTATTTCATTGTACTAGAGTCTTGTCCTTTCCATATAGACAAATTTGTTAATTGCTTAAGATTCTTACACTCAATTTGCAAATATAATTTCCTTTTCATCAATTTTCTATCTATAGCTCTTAAAATTTTGGTATTAAAGCTCGCAAGATTCAAAATAGTTTCCACCCACTCCTCCTCTTCCAGTAATCCACCACCACCCCTACCAGCCCCCTCAATTCGTCTACCTACTTAACCAACCATCCCCATCAATGATTCAATCCTACAGTAATTGTCCCTGCTCGCTTCCTGTTTGGAAGCCATGGATGCCACTCTGAAGGCCTAAAATGGAGGCACTTCAATTGATGACAAGTGTGATCCTGCCTAGGGAAAGGCTCCTCAATATACCATGGGCCCTCAAGCTATCGGAAGATCATCTTATATAGAAGAAGCTAAAGATGATATGGACTTACATTGGTGGTTGAAAAATCCTTTTCGACGACCACATACCAAGATGGAATTCCCACGATTTGAAGGAGGAGATCCCCAAGGTTGGACTTTGAAGGCTGAAAAATATTTTTGATATTAACAAACTCTCGATGATTTTAAAGTTGATATTGCCGCTATATACTTAGGAAGGTGATACACTTGATCTCTTTGCATAGATTAATAGTGAACGTACTCTATTGTACTATGAGGAACTTGTCAAAGCTCTTCAAGAGAACTATGATCTTGCTGAATTTTAGAACCGAGATGAGCATCTTTGCAACATTCATCAACTAGGAAATGTGCAAGATTATCGTTAGGAGTTTACCAAACGGTTTGCCCATGTTAGGAATTGACCTGAACATTGTCTTCTAGTTATGTTACTTAATGGGCTTAAATAAGAACTTAAGGTTGATGTTATAATTCACAAACCCATATATGGATACAAGTCATGAGCTTTGCCATGGAATTTGAGCACAAAATGGGCTCGAATTGTGGGCTTAAAGGGTTTTAATGGCCCAATTATTCAAAGACCAACCCAGCCGCAACCAATTTTTCGCAAGAAACTTCTTCCTAGTCAGTAGGTAACCAACTCATCTCATAGGTCGTAACTTCATCACTGTGATCCTCTCACCCTCTTCAGACTCGTGCATGGGACCTTGAGAGACAAAATAGCATCATGAAGAGACTTTGTTTTAGGTGCAATGAGAAGTTTGCACTGGGTGATTGTTGTAAGATGACGACAACACCAAGGGGGAAGCAATTTTTGTTAATTTGGATGGAATCTCCTTTTATGTCATTATAGGCAAGAATTCCAGCTTAATGATGAAGCTTTAAGGAAATTTAGGACGACGCTTGGTATTGATTTTGGTTAATAGTGGCTCAACCTATAATTTTGTCTATGAAAAATTAGTGACAAAATTGCAGCTACTTGTTCAACTTATACCCTCTTTTGGCATCCAAATTAACAATGGAAAGATAATTTGTTGCAACCATATTTGCTAAAATCTTATTGTTCAACTACTAGGACTCACCATCACTTAAGATTATTAACCCTTTTCTATAGGTGGAGCAGATATGGTGCTTAGCATTAGGTGGCTTCCTTCATTAAATACAATACAAGCTAATTGGAATGAGATGTTCCTAATATTTAATCTAAATGGGAAGCGATATAAACTCTAAAGGATACCATCGAAGTCAGAAGTAGAAGCAACCTTACAATATTTTTCTAAAGAGAACAAATATCCAAGTAATTCTATCCCTTTTGAAATCCAAAGTTTTCTTTAAAATTTTGAACCAAAATTTGAAGAACCCAACATCCTTCAATTGTTTCGTTAACACACTCACTCTATTCCTCTATTACCTAATTCAAAACCACCAAATATCTATCCACATTGCTACCCTTACTTTTAAAAAATCAAAATTGAGAAGCAAGTATTTGAATTGCTCAAATAAGGTTTTATAAGGCCAAGAACCAACCCTTTTGCAAGCTTCGTCCTCCTTGTTAAAAAAAAGGACAACACTTGGCATACGTCTGTTGATTATAGAAAGCTTAACCAAATTACCATTATGGACAAATACCCAATCCCAAACATTGCTGAGATTTTTGTCAAAATTACATGGTGCCACTATCTTTTCCAAAATTGATTTGCGTTCTAGTTATCACCAAATACGTGTCAGCCCTGCAGACATCCATAAAGCCACTTTTTGCACCCATTCGGACCATTATGAATTCACTGTGATGCCCTTTGGCCTCACCAACTCTCCATCCACCTTCCAATAAAAAATGAATGACCTATTCTGACCATATCTATGTAAATTTATCCTCTTTTTTTTTAATGAGATTTTGGTGTACAGTCTAACTTTTAAACAACATTTTAATCCACTACAACTTGCACTTTAGCTCCTCCATGAAAACCGCTCTTAGACCAAGGAACCTAAATGTTTATTTGGTTAGACAAATATTTCCTTTATAGGACATGTAATTTCAGCTAAAGGATTTGGTGTTGATCAAGAGAAAATTCAGACAATTTTAGGGTGGCCAGTACCGACTAACGTAAAGAAGCTATGGAGATTTCTTATGTTAATAGGTTACTATCATCAGTTTGTGAAGAGTTATGGAATGATAACTCGATCACTTACTGATCTTACTAAGAAGAATGCTTTTCAATGCTCTCCAATAGTAGAAAAGGCTTTCCAACAGCTCAAGCAAGCATTAACCACAGTACTGGTCCTCCAATTACCAAATTTCACCCAGCCATTCATAGTGGAATGTGACACTTTCTCATAAGGAATTAGGGTTATCCTTCTTCAAGCTAACCATCCAATTACTTTTTTTAGTAAAGGGCTTTCTTTTTCCAGCCAATTTAAATCTACTTATGATCAAGAATGGCTTACTCTTGTTTTAGCCTTACAAAAGTGGAAACACTATCTTTTGAGTTGTCATTTTTTTGGTAAGAACAAATCACTGTAGCCTTAAGTACCTCTTTAACTAGCGCATTACCATTAATGAACAGCAACAACTTCTCACGAAATTATTGCTCTTTGACTTTACAATTATGTATAAGGCAGGAAAAGACATAGGATTTACTTTCAAGACTTCCACAACACGTTGATTTTTTGCTTTTGCTCTTCCTATATTATTGGATTTTTTCAAATTGTACGAGGCTTTCTAAGCAAATCCATTGACTAGTGAAATTATGGATGTTGTCTACAAAATCCTTCCTCTTAACCAGATTTTCAAATGGTGGATCAAAAGCTTTACTTCAAAGAAAAATTAGTTATTCTAGATGCACCTTCCCTTTGCCAAAAGCTTCTTTTAAAATCTTAAGATACATTCATTGTAGGATATAAAGGATATTTGAAAACCTTGAAGAACCTCTCTTCCAATTTTTTTGGTCACAAATGAAGCAGGACGTCAAAACCTTTGCTCAAAATTGCTTGGTTTGTCAACAAGCCAAATACCAAGCTTTAGTACATGTTAGTCTTTTACAACCTTTACCCATACTAAAGAGAAATGGGTGACATATCGATGGATTTTATTACCAAAATTCCCAAATTTGGTATCTTTGACATTATTTTGGTTGTTGTGGTTTGTATCTGCAAGTATTCTCATTTTATCGCAATTTCTCACCACTATACTGTCAAGTCCATTGCTAATGTGTTTTGCAGAGAAATTGTGTGTCTCTATGGCGTCGCAAGGTCAATACTTTCTAATAGGGATGTTATCTTTCTTGTGCATTTAGGCAAGAACTTTTCAAACTTAACAATACCAAATTAAGGATGAGCATTGCAAATAATCCATAGTCTGATGGGCAAATGGAGGTTGTCAATAAGTGCTTGGAAACTTATTTAAGATGCTTCGTTCAGGAGCAGCCACATTTTTAAAGTCAATACTTACCATGGGTGGAGTTCTCTTTCAATATGGTATTCCATACTTCAACGGGGACCAGTCCATTCAAGCTGGTTTGTGGAAGATACCCTCAAACCATTTCCCCTTTTGTTCCTAAGGAAACACAAATTGCTGAGCTTGAAGGGTAGTTGATTACCCACGATGCCATGCTCAAGATCCTCAAGGATATTCTTTTGAAAGCTTAAACTCAAATGAAGCATCAAGTAGATGCTCATAAAAGGGATGTTACTTCTCAATTTGGGGACTCAATTTTTTCTGCATTTACAACCCTATCGCCAATGCTCTCTAACTCGCCGCAAGTATGAAAATTATCCCCTCGCTTCTTTGGACCATACAAGATTCTTTGATGTGTTGGATATATGGCATATGAACTGGAGCTTTTTGAATCTTCCAAACTCTATCCAATTTTTCTATGTCTCTTTGCTTCGCCCTATCTCATGGATAACAAGCTACCATTCCTCTAGAACCATTTCCAATCAACAATGATTATGAGCTCATCTTATCTCTTAAAAAGATTCTTTCTCATCAATGGGTTAGTGAAGGTTATGAATTGCTTGTTCAATGAGCTGAACATCCCCTTGAAGAAGCAAGCTAGGAAAATTATGATTTACTAGTTAAACAGTTTCCTTCTTTTCGCCTTGGGTATAAGTCAACCTTTCAGGGGGAATGCACTGATACAAGCCCAACCTTATGCACCTATTTTAGAAGTAAATCAAGGGAAACACATAAGGACTACATGGCAATTGAACAAGTCAGCTTATATTAGTTGATGGGTGTTACTCGCTTTTGAGTCATGATCCACATCTTAGCATAATTCAAGGGCATCTTCTAACAAACAAGGTGCTTTTACGCTTCTTAGCACCATTTAGTCACTTTGTTATTTGTATTCCTAAGTTTTAGGAGTTTGTTATTATCATTTAGTTTAAATACTTATTATTGGTGGCTTTCTTTTTTGGGCGGTAGTTATTTGTTTCATTGTACTAAAGTCTTATCCTCTCTATACAGATAGATTTGTTAAGTGCTTAAGATTCTTACTCTTAATTTGCAAATAAAATTTCCTTTTCATTAATTTTCTATCTGTAGCTCCTAACATTATCATTTCTAACCTTATCTTAAATATTACCAAAACTAAGATAAACATAATACTTATCTTTCAATCTATCAAAACTGATAACACAAATAGTCATAGTATTAAGCGTAGCAACTAGGCAACAAAGTGCTTAATAACTTTATTTTCACACCAATATGATGTTTAATCACAAAATTTAAAAATTAATGCCAATTGGCTTATCTAACATTTCTACAAATGATGCATCATAATTAACTTGAAAAAAACTTAGTGAAATCAAGTAGATGTGTTTCAATCATCTTTTATTTGATTTAAATAAATTCCTTTATAACAGTATTGGACCATCAGAAATTATAATTTTTCAAGAAATTCAGTGGTAAGAGTTATAATGGTTCTAAATCCCCTAATAAACCTCATATAAATAAAAGCTAAATTAGGGAAATTAAGAGCCTCAATAACATAATTAGGTTTAGACTATTCTTTAATAGCTCTCACTTTCTCAATATCAGTTACTATACCATGTTTAAAAATAATAGAATATCAAGAAAGCGTATGTAGTTATATGAAAGAACATTTCTTAAAGTTATCATCAAGATTAGCTTTTTGAAGAATGACAAAAACTTGCTTAAGATGAACTAGATGCTCATCTTTAGACTTGCCATGAAATTACCAAGGAACGATTAGAGAATATAGACTAAATATAACCTTTTTAGTGACACTTATGGCAAATAATTTCTTGTTCTAAACTCTATGACAAAAACATCCAGTTTAGACTTATTAATATTATACTCCTCACCAATCACAAGTTTGAATATCATACCCTACTAGTCGATACTGAACAAAGAAGTACTGTATAGAACTTTAGTACCAGTTGGTATTGACTCTTTCAGTTGGTACCAGTTAGTAACTCAAATACCGATTAAAATTTTAATTTAAAAAATTCTAGAACTAAATTGAAAAAATTAAAATTTCTCCTACGTAAAATAATAATTACCTATACATAAAAGGAAATACGGTAAAATTCTCTACAATTTATTTAATAAATAGTAAAGAAACAAATAAGAATTTATTAAATAAATTTTTATGTAATTAGACTTATATATAAATTGATTATAGACTATATAACTAAATATATTAGTTCAACATAATTTAAAGATATTTATTAAATATTTTAATTATATATACTTGATATCTATGATCTATATACTTTTTAGTATATACATATAGAAAATTATTATAATTTTTGAAATATGTAAAGATAACATTTGAAATTAAATTCATTTATTATAATTGCATATGTTTATTTTTATTTTTGTTAATTTTATATTTATAAGAGAGTTAAACGACCTGTCTTATCTTAATTTATAAAAAATATGTGAAAATAATATTAACAAAAATAAAAATATTTATTATATCACATTTATATTATTATGATATTTTGGGATAATATTAAAGCAAAAAATTTCATGTCCTCCTAACGAGTGGTAGGTAGTGTACTTAAATAGACTACAATATCTTTTAACACATTTTAGCAGTTTTGATTAGTTTCATTTTGGCAAACTGAACATGTTCACTATCAATCATATCATACCGATCAAAATATTCCGTAATAGAAACTAACCAATTATAAAATACATTACCATATATAATACCGTTGAATTTAGGAGCCGTGACCCCTTCGCGATGGTCTAACTTGTCAATTCTAATCCCTAGTCGCTACTCCTAATTCCAATTTTCATAAAAAGCTTGATATCTATATATTACCATTAGTTCGAAGATGGTATTCTATACGAAGGTTAATATTCTTAGTATAGTACCTCTCATATCGATTAAATGGAAAGGCACCTGATACATGTATCCCAGTGGTAGATCTATTAGTTGTTTTACACTCTCAATTTAAAGTTAGATTTTCATGTAAGCTATATATGAGGCCATCATAATTATTTCGACTCACTATATGAATTTTTTTTTCAGCTTTGCGCAGTAATCTTCCAACCTTCAATCGCATGGTGATTTCTTGTCAGATCGACCTGAAATTTTAACTAGTGGTTCCTCTCTCGTTGTTCTTCATTCTGAACGGTGGAGATTGTTGATTCTCAAAAGTCTACATCAGGTTTTATAATCAATTTTGCAGGGGGAGCTATAACATGGCAATCAAGGTTACAGAAATGTGTTGCTTTATCAACCACAGAGGCTGAGTTTATTGTAGCTACAGAGGCTTGCAAGGAGTTGCTGTAGATGAAAACCTTTCTTCTTGAGCTTGGTTTCAAGCAGGACCGGTATGTGTTATTTTGTGACAACCAGAGTGCTATTCATCTTGGTAAGAATGCTAGTTTCCATGCAAGGTCGAAGCACATTGATGTTAGGTATCATTGGATACGAGATGTGGTGAATTCCAAGTTGCTAAAGCTACAGAAGGTTCATACAGATGATAATGGTGCTGACATGATGACTAAAGTATTGCTGAAGGAGAAGCTTGAGACTTGTTGCTTGATAGCCGGTATGGCTAGATCCTCCACTTAGTCGTGAGGAGGAGATTTGTTGGGTTTTTGGGTCCACTCCTAAGTGGAGCTCAAAGCCTAACATATAAAAGGGTGTTTTAAACCCTAAAGAGAGGTAGGTTAGAGTGGTTAGCCGGAAGAGAAGAGAGAGGGAAGAGAATTTTTCATTTTTTTCAGCTTTGTGCAGTAATTTTCCAACCTTCAATCGCATGGTGATTTCTTGTCAGATCGACTTGAAATTTTAACCAGAGGTTCCTCTCTCGTTGTTCTTCATTCTGAACGGTGGAGATTGAATTTGGAGGTCTCCAAGATGCCCTGATCTTCAGTCGAAATTGCTGTAATTTTAAGGATGATATTGTTCTCAACTCTTTGATTCTTTCATCTTGTTGATGATTATTGTTGTATTTTGAGTTGAGTGGTGACTCTAGTTATATCTAGAGGTGAAAAACTCTGTAATTTGATTGATGATAGTGGAGTTTTTCTTTATTGGACTAGATCCCGTAGTTTTTCTTTTCTCACATTGAGGGAAGTTTTCCACGTAAAAATTGCCTGTATTTTTTTATTTCTTGCTGCTTAATTTTGTGTGCATTTGTGAGTTTGTTGGCTGTTTTTTTTTGGATTAGTTGTGGTTGTTCACACAGGGAAAGATTTATTAGTTCTGGTTTGTTGCCGCTACGTGATCGACACCTCCTTTCCCAACACTCCCTGCATGTGTTGGTTTGGTTTATTTCTTGGCAGATTAATCAACAAGTTCCCTAATTTTAAGTTTAATCTATATTTTTATTTAATGAATTAAAATTTAACTCAAACTGATGTTCTAAAGTAGAGTGTAATTGATTCAATCGAGTACACATGTAATATAGGTTATTTATAAATGCAAATAAGGATGTAATTTGAGCTTATTGATGTCATCAAAACCAGTTATGTACGATAGACTTTCATTGACATCTTAAGAAAATGTCTGTAACTTTAGATTAAAATTACCAAATCTATGCACAGGGTCTATTAAAATTACCAAAGCTATGGTAATGCAACAAGCATAAATCCACTAATTTTCACCGGTCACATAAAAATGCAAAGAAAAATAGAAACAAAAATTTAAAAATATCTTAATGCTTTATATATCAAATAAAAAAGAATATAAAGCTATCAAACAAAATTCACCTAAATTAATAAATATTAAACAATGTTTTAAAGTAAAAGAAAAATTACCTATATCTTAGGAAAACTTCTACTGAGTAAAGCAAAAATTACTAGAACACTCATTTAATTATAAGATTAGAGAGCCGAGAGTGATGATGACAAACAAAAGGCATAGGCAGCTCGTGACGAGGCAATAGGAAAAGACATATAACATAAGGCGGTTACAGGCATGAGGGCCACTAGTGACAGGTTAGGTGACTAATGACGAGCTAGGTGATATAATTGACGACGAACTTAGTTACTGAGGAGACCGACCAATAATTTGACGAATATTTTATTGGAAAATTAGTCAAGAGCTGGCAAGCAATGACAAAAAGTGACATGCCACTCAAACCGATGATTGCGCAATTGAGTTGAGTAGCAAAAGCAGTGATGTTTTGAAAATAATATGAAATATAAACATATAAGTTCAAGAAGCCTCTCCTACGTCCAAGATGAGCTAATCGACAACGTTATAAAAATCACGGAACAACCAAACGACACCATGATGATCACTAATACAAAGCTAATACTTAAAACGAAAGCGTACTAATGGCAGAAATAGACAAAAGCGTTAACCATCATGGTTTGCCTAGTGTTATATTTTTCGTTTCGTATCGGTCCGTACCAAGCGGTACGTATCATATCGATTGCAAAATTGTATGAGATAGAGGGAAGTTTTGTACTGGAAATAAATATTGGTAAGTACCAACATTTTTTGCTTGGTACCGGCCAGTATCACCTATTAAGTTTTACATAGTTAAAGGACTCAGTGTCTGTTTGGTTGAGATTTTGGAGAATGAATAAGTACTTTTTTTTATCGTAAAAGTTTGTTTTAAGAAAAATGAGTGTTTGACTGTAAAATGAAAAAGCATTTTTTTAGTAGATATAACTTTTTTGGCAGCTAAAATACAGTATTTTAAGAAGCTCAAATTTGGAGCTTCTAAAAAAAATATTTTTTCAGTAAATTTTTTAGATCAATTAATGAGCATTTTTTAAATCTCATTTGCCCTTATGTTTTACACATAATTTTCACAATATTCACAAAATCATCTTCACGTTTATTTTGAAAATTATATAATATTATTTGACTTTTTTATATGTTTTAATATTTATTTTTTATATTAGTTTTACTTATGTTATAATCCAT
>JAOQMQ010000003.1:8851776-8863286 GCA_027563845.1 Erythroxylum subrotundum
ATATTAATTGTGATTATTATTTATATGTGAAATATCTGAAAATTATTGTTATTTCATATTAATTGTGGTTATTATTTATTATTATAATTTTTGGAGACACAATTGATGTAAACTTGAAAATTATACATTACAACTGTATAATATAACAATGAACTATTTTGCAATTTTAAAAAAATTCAGGGACTATTTCATAAATTTAAAAATGACCTGAAATGGTACTCGATATTGACTGGTATTGATACAATACCGTACTAGAACCTAATCTGGTACTAGGACTGATACGGTATTCGCAACATTGGGTTTACCTATAGAGGGTAAAGAAATCCCTCTCATTTAAAAGGGACTCCAAAAGCTTTCGAATTAGGGTAAAGCCATTGAGTGTCTTCTTCATCTTCGTGCTGGTGATTTCGACTAAGGTAAGGATTTCTGTCTTGAATCACGGTTCTTCTTCTTCTTTTTGATCATTGATCTTCCTATTTAGGGTAGAAACACTGAGAGATTCCTTCTACCCCTCACTAGTGGAACTGCCCAGGTATGGAGTCTATGTCTAAAGGCATGCATCTTCTTCTTCACGATCCTTATGTTAAGCAAACATGCTGTTATCTGCATCTTTGTTATTTGTTTGACTTTCACCTTTCCTATCTCTCTTGTACAACCTTCATTTCTTAATCGATGAAACAATGCTTCCAGTCTTCCAATGAAACAACTTAAAAGCAACAACTTTAGGAGTATATCTTCCTTCAGGTAACTGCTTAATCCATTTTCCTCTTTTGATTTGGTACTATATGTTTTAGGGTTTTGTATTTAACCCAGATTCCATACTCTAACAACATGCTCACTATAATTAGGTAGTTCTTTTGAGAGAAAAATCAATTCTCCTATCCTCATGATTAGAGAATTCATCACTTCTAGATTTAAACATGTTCTACCTTTGAAAATTCTCAAATTCCTCTCTTTCCATATCTCCTCAATATTAGAAGCAAATTGAAAGGAGATAAGTTGCAAGAGGAGGTAGGCGATGAATTGTTAGAGAAAACGATGGTTTGCCTCTTCTTATTCTAGTTTCAAACTATTCTTTTTCTTTTTTATACAAAATTTAAAAGTTAGAAACTTAAGAAATTAAATTTCAGTCCTCAACGATGAACGATGGACATATAATAAATTTAATTCAAAACCTAAATATCAAAGGCATCAAAATTTAGCTCTAATACCAAGATATAAGATAAAATTGTAACTCACTACATGTAATAAGAATTAAACAAAAAACCAAACTTTAAGAGTATTTCAATTACTAATCATTTAAGATATCTCTAATAGCTTAATAAAAAACACTATTTGTAAATACCAATAAGAAACTAAATACAAATAGAAAATTCTAACTAATAAAATTTCTAATTTATAAGTCTAATAGAACTTTAATATTAATAGGTCATAAGAATTTTAATAGTAATTTGTAATATCTAACATCAAGAGAATTTTTAGTAAATAATTAATAATAATAATATGATTAATTACATTGGACATTTTGTGGTTTGAAACTTTTTTCATTTTAGTCCCTAATTTTTAAAAACATCATTGACTCTTTTAATATTATATTTTTTACCAGTTATAATTTTTGACATCATTCTTCCTTAGAAAATGACAAAATGGTGTCTAAGTATTAAGTGACGCAATATATGTCTTGTTTATGTTACATAACATAAGCAACATGGTATTGCTTCACGACTCTTTATTAAATTTTCTAACAAACAATGAGGTTAGGAGATATGGGTAATAAAAAATTATAACTTTAGGAAGATAAATAATATTTCTAAAAATAAAACACTAAAATAAAAATAAACTATAAAAAATTCCAATATAATTTTCCTATAAGAATAATAGACACGATTGAATTTGAACTTAATATTATACTTAATTTTTCGATTTAAGTCTACTCCATTTTTCATCATTTATGAATTCCATCGTTTCCCTTAATTGAGTGTCACATGCCATTATAACTTAAGCTTAGAATTCTTTTGTTAATTCTATCTTAAAATTGTAAACAATTCAATTTACTGAAAATATTGAAGATAAAGCTCAAAACAGAAAAGGCCTAGCCTAAAATTGAAATCATTGAATTTCATTCCTAAAAAGGAAATATGATGAGTACTTTTTAAATTGGATATTGGTGAAAGCTAATAACCATCAACAAATCAACCACATATATGATTTATAATTGTTGGTTCGGAACATATTAAAATTTCTTTTTCCAGCAAGGTGACGTCATCTCAAGACATAGAAAATAGAGATTCAAGTAAACAAAAATTGGACGTATGAAACGATGGATCCACTCACATAGGAACAAGAATGAATAATTAACAGTAAATTTAATAAAAATATATAGAAATGTTATAACTCCTGTATGAATTTTCATATTTTAAAAGTATTAAACATATTATCTACGACATTATGACATTAGATATATCATAATTTAAAAATATAATTTAATTAATCATTTAACCTCTTGATAGTCTAAAAAGAATTAAGCTCATTTGGCCCAAAAGTCAAAATGTCAAATACTAGAAGTCTTAGAAGTTATTTGGTCAACGAATTTGTGGACATGGAAATCAACTAAGAAGTCCATGATTTATGAAATTCAAACAATTGATACATAATTGACATATGCTTTAAAAACAATAGTTTATGGAGGCAGTTAGTCAGGACGTGGCCAAAGTGGAAATGGGTTGAAAGTTGAACAATTATAAGAAAGCTACTTGAGGTTATTGAAGTTAGGAGAATAATATGTGGCAGGTAACTAGCTAGATTATGGGAAGTGGGCTAAAAGTTAAGCAATTACATAAAACTACTTAAGGTTGATAAAATTGAGAGAATAATGATAGCTAGCTAGAACGTGAGAAGTGGGTTTGAAAGTTGAGTAGTTATAGAAAAACTATTTGAAACAATTGAAAAGAGGATTCTATAAATTTACTAGGCTCACAACACAAGAGACATCACACGACAACCTCCAAACATATAAACACATTAAAAGAAAAAATCATACTATTGCCAAAAACACTTCGCTCTTATTTTCCAACTTTCTTTACATTATGTATTCAAACTTATTATCTCAAATTTCCTTTTTAGCTTGAAATTTTTTTTTTGCCTAAATCAAATTGTCTCTTTAGTACCTTGGTAGTTTAGAATTTTGCTTTTTAAGTGTTTTGAAACTAACTTATATCACTGAACAGAAGTCAGGTGCAAATTCTGGGAGAATTTCTACTTAACATGCTCAAATTCCAAGTTGACTGTATAAGAGACCAACAATTTGGCATGCCCAGTGGGACATGATGTCGTATATAAGGAATGGAAAGGAAATCCCTATACCTTGAGCCTTGGAGGAAGAAGTCCCAATGATAGTGGGAAAAGAAGGTTTTATGTCTAAAATGATCGAGAACTTGAGAAAGCAACCTTGCCTTCAGTTAACTCTCTAACTGGAATTTTGTGATTTCTTTGAATTGGTGGCGAATATGTTTGGATACGAAGAACTTCTTATGGAAGAAAGACACTGGAAAAAGAATTCTGTAGGTACTTATATTACAGAGACAAATCTATATGATTCAGTTGTAGTTGAGGTTAACATCCCTGAAACTTGTGTTTACTTCTCTCTATAGCGTAAATCTCTTGAAGTAAAAAGGAAAATGCAAGCTCCATCTACTCAAATTCAATACACCTTGGACACCTCTACATCAAAAGAAATCCATGATATTTTGTTACAAGAAAATTTTACATTAATGTGTTTGCTCCTTCCGTGTAGAACTGGATTTTTCAAAAGCTTTATTGTTGACATATTGCCACAATAAATTACTGTTGGATCTTCTTGCTGGCTGTGTATAACTTCAAGTGATCTTCTCAACCAAATAGCTTGACACGCACTGGACGCAACGGCAACAAACTTAACTTCAGTTGTTGATAACGTCACAGTTTGTTGTTTTTTAGAAGACCACGTGACAGCCCTAGAACTCAACATAAACACAGAACCGGATGTGTTTTTCCTATCATCTGGGTCTCCAGGGTAATCACTATCTGTAAAACTGATCAGCCTTGAATCTCCATTAGTCTTATACAAAATTCCAAAACCTAGTGTACCTTTCAAATAACACAAAATCCTCTTTGCTGCTGAGAGATGAGATTCTGTCGGATTCTCCATAAATCAGCTGATTAAACCAATCGAATGCATAATGTCTGGCCTTGTAGATGTCAAATATATGAGCCTTCTGATAATTTGGTTGAAAAGAGTAGCATTTACCCTTCTCCCTCCTTCATTCTTTCTGAGCTTCAAACCTGGTTCCAGTGGAGTTGAGACTAAGTTACAATCCTTCATTTTAAACCTGTCAAGAATCTCAATAGTGTATTTCTTTTGTGAAATGAAAGTACCAGCAGATGATTGCATCACTTCTATGCCAAGAAAATAATGCATTAACCCCAAATCAGTCATATCAAACTCATTCAACATGGATTTTTAAAAATCATCAATCATGGATCCATCATTTCTAACATATATAAGGTCATCAACATATAAACACACAATCAAAAACTTCTTTGCATCTCCAAATTTTGTATAAAGAGTGTGTTCATAAAGACACTTGAGAAATCCTTCTTTACCAAAGTAAGCATCTATACGACTGTACTAAGCCCGTGGTGCTTGTTTCAGTCCGTATAAAGCTTTCTTTAGCTTAGATACCTGATTCTCATGACCTTGCTTTACATATCTAGGAGGTTGATCGACGTACACCTCTTCCTCCAATTCACCATGCAAAAATGACTTCACATTTAATTGATAGATTGACCATGAATTTGTAGCAACAATAGATAACACCATACGTATGGTATCAAATCGCACAACCGGTGCAAATACTTCTTTATAGTCCACCCCAAATTCTTGTTTATACCCTTTTGCAACGAGTCGCACCTTGTACTTATTAACTTCGCCATCCTTTTTCAATTTCATTTTATAAACCCATTTGACACCGATGGATTTTTGTCCTGATGGAAGATTAGAGAGCTCCCAAGTGTTGTTTTTCTCTATTGACTTGATCTCTTCATCCATAGCGTTCTGCCACTTTGTATCTTTAACAGCTTCTTGAAATGTGATTGGGTCACAATCTGAAAATAAAGCAAAATGAGCTATGGGATCATCATCAGATAAATCATCTCCACTTACATAATCCATCATCCAAGCTGGTCGCTTTCTTTGGCGAGGTTGTTCTTCAGGTGAATGAGTCATTGTCAAATCTCCACCAGAGACCTGAATCTGTTGTTGTATTCCAGGTTCTTTATTAGATGGTTGTTTCTCTACATAATTGCTTTTATCATCACCATCAAAATCTACAAGAATTTGTTGTTGCTGTGGACCTATCTCAACCCAATGCCATGTGCTTTCTTCATCAAAAACTACATCCCAACTGATGGTGATTTGCTTAGTTGTAGGATTGAACAATTTGTAGGCTTTAGATTGCTCACTGACTCCTACGAAAACACATTTTTCACCTTTGTCATCTAATTTCTTCCTCTTCTCGTCTGGTATGTGTGCAAATGCGATGCATCCAAAAATTTTAAAGTGATCAACAGATGGTTTTCGATCACCCCAACATTCTTCCGGTGTCATATTTCGAACCGCAAATTTAGGACAACGATTTAAAATATGCACACTTCAAAGCACAACTTCTGGCCAAAAACATTTCGGAACCTTCCCATTTTTCAAAAGGCTTCTAACCATATTCAATATAGTACGATTCTTCCTCTCCGAGACTCCATTCTGTTGGGGGGTATATGGAGCTATTAATTGTCTGTTGATTCCATGTTCCTCACAAAATGATGAGAATTCTTTTGAACAAAATTCACCACCGCGATCCGTACGAAGGGTTTTGATAGTTGTTTCTGCTTCATTCTCCTCACGTGCTTTGAAGCTTTTAAAAACATCAAGAGCTTCTGATTTTTGCTGTAAAAAATACACCCATGTTTTTCGGCTATAGTCATCAATGAAGGTAATTAGATACCTTTTACCTCCATTTGAACATGGTGTTATTAGTCCATAAATGTCAGAGTGAACCAGTTGCAAAACCTTATTTGCTTTCCAAGACTTTCCAACTGTGAATTGCTCACGATGTTGTTTGCTGACAATGCAGGTGTCACATGCTTTTGTAGGTGGATGAATTTGAGGAAGACCGATTACCATATTCTTCTGAAAAAGTGTCTTTAGACCGTTGAAATTCAAGTGACCATAGCGATTATGCCAAAGCCACATAGAATCATTAATTGAAATTGTAAAACAAGTCTGCTGAGTCTTTAGCTGAAGTGGAAATAATTTGTTTGCTGACATTTTAACTTGAGCAAGCAGACCCTTCACCGGATCACAAATTTTACAAGCTCCATTCTTTATCGTTGCTTCATATCCCTTCTCTTGCAACTACCCCACACTTAACAAATTGCTTTTTAAATCAGGAATATAAAAGATATTCGAGATAGTTGCAGTGTTATCATCCTTTGTCTTAATTTGAACATCACCTATTTCCATGACTCTTACTTGAGAATGATCACTGAAATTCACAGTGGTATGAAAATCTTCATTTAAATGAGAAAAGAATGACTTACTACCACACCTGTGATTGCTGCAGCCTGTATCCAAGTACCATATGTCTGGTCCATGCTTGTTTTCGTTGACGTTGAATGCCATCCTTATTCTCCACGGAATTTGAGTTCTCTCTTTTGTTTTTGTCTTGAGGCATTTTGGTATAACACTCCGAACGATAATGACCAAACTTGTGACACTTGAAACATTCTATCCGTGATTTGTTGAAATTTTGATTTTGATCACGCCCTCGCCCCCTGCTTTGATCTTCAATATTATCTCTAGCATTCTGATGGTGTCTGCCTCCGTCTCCATTGCCTCGTCCGCCTCGACTTCGACCTCGTCCTCTTCCCCTTCTTCTTGAATTTGTGGAATCAGGCGAGGTAAAGACTTTGAGAGCTTGCTCTTCTGCAGTGGTGGTGTTGCGATTTATTCTTTGTTCATGAACTAACAAAGAATTTTGAAGCTCATCAATGGAGAGAGTATCTATATCTTTCAACTCTTCAATTGAACAAGCAACAAAGTTATATTTTGAAGCCCATATAACTCGGTGTTAATTGGCTGCGAACGTTGGGCCCCATCCTTTGGGAATTTTCAAACATGCAGATGTCTTTCACTCAAAATGGGCAGCAATTCAAGTTATATAAGCTTCAAAATTTTAATTTTTTCTCCCACACAGAATTCTACCAAATTCAACCCTTGCCTAATCGTGAACCTCAATTACAACACCTATTGACCGATTTTTCCATCTTATTTTCTGAACCCACAGATTTACCACCCCAACGTCCTTGTGATCATAGAATTTCCCTTGAACCTGGAACAGCTCCAGTAGTCATTTGTCCCTATCGATATCCTCACTCTTAAAAAGATGAAATTGAACGACAATGTACAATTATGTTGCAACAGGGAATTATTCGACCCAGCCACTCCCCTTTCTCTTTTCCAGTGATTTTAGTACCAAAATCTAATGGAACTTGGCGTCTATGTGTGGATTACAGAGAATTGAACGCTAAAACAATCAAAGACAAATTCCCAATTCCGGTTACTGATGAATTGTTGGAAGAATTGGGAGGAGCTAAGTATTTCACCAAATGGAATTTGCGTTCAGGTTATCACCAAGTCCGCATGTTCTTCTTTGACATCGACAAGACGACTTTCCGCACTCACCATGGACATTTCGAATTTCTGGTGATGCCTTTGGTTCTTTCCAATGCTCCTTCAACCTTTCAGTTGTTGATGAATGAGGTATTCTGGGAACACTTACAGAAATTTGTTTTAGTATTTTTTTGACGACATTCTTGTCTATAGCAGAACTTGGGTTAAACACATGCATCATTTGCGACTGGTCTTTCAAATCCTTGCTTCTAACAAGCTTTTTCTCAAGAAGCCAAAATGTTGTTTTGCGCAATCTCAAATTGCTTATATGGGACACATAATCACTCAAGAAGGGGTATAAGTAGATGAATCAAAATTTTCTGTTGTTCGAGATTGGCCTTGTCCGACCACAATACGTGGGTTGCGGGGATTCTTAGGTCTAACCGGCTATTACCTTAAGTTTGTTTAAAATTATGGCATTATTGTAGCTCCTCTCACTGCGATGGTTCTGTATAACCACTATCCACAACTTGCCAGTACTCTTTTGATCTCAGAAAGTTTTCCATCAGAATTCTCCAATGGTCATTGTGATCATTAAAGATTGGAATTGCAGGTTGTGCAAACTTGTCTGTGGCCATTTGCTTAATCGTAGCTGCAGCTAAATGTGTGTTTTTGGCTCACGTATTTCACTCAAATCGCTCACGTATTTCTTTCACTTGTTTTACTAACCAGGCTCCGATACCACTGATAACTGATGAAAACAGAGCATACACCGATAACAAAGAATGAAACAGAGCAAGCCCAGAGACAAGTTTCTAAACAAACAACTGCAATATTTATTTCATTAAACGTAGCCAATTATATAGGCTCATAACAGTACAACTCTTCCTGAATAATCTCAACAAAATACATGTCTTTAATTTAACGTGGACTAAATTCAACAACCATAACAAATTCTTAAATACCAGGTCTTCCATTATTTATAAAAATATCTTAACAATTTAATATGTTTCCCACGAAGATCATCTTTTAATCTTGCGAATATTGTATCAATTTTAGTATTGATATCAATTAATGTCATATTGATTCAGATAATTTTTTAAAATTATAATATAGTTTTTAAATTTTATTAAACTAAAACTTATAATCTCACTTATTAAAATTAATATAGAAATATTTTTAGACATAATAATTATTTTTAAAATATTGTTAATTTAAGCATAAAAATATTTTTTAATTTAATAATTTAAAACTTTTTTAACTTATAAATTTTACTCAATATTTCTCAAAACTTTGTTGTCTTAACAAATGCTGACCAATACAATAATTATAATTTTCAGTACAATTCAATATGATTTTGTGATTATACTGACCGTTGGAGTAAGAAACTCAAAATTCAAAAGCTTTGGTTGCTTCCCTTACGGTAACCGCCTAAGAATAAACTCACTCAATGATTGATTTCTTGCTTGAAAATTTAGAATCATACTGTATAGGGGCCAGACCTAAGCCGAGGGACAAGGTTGGGTTTTTATGCGTATAACATGGAACTAGGCTCAACCCAAAAGGAGGAGTGGAGCCTTTTGCTATGTCCATCATTGTTGTCATGTTTGATTTCTCAACCTAAACTGGTCCGTCATTATTGGACCTTACGTATAGGGACAAGATTTTTTGTTCATTTTATTCTATCCTATAAATCTCAGTCATCTATTTTTATGGAATACATATAAATAAATGGTTGAGATTCATGAGACAGAATAAGAATAGGATAAAATGGACAGAAGATCCTGACAATACGTGTAGCGTTGAACTAAACACGTGTGTATTGGAAATAGCTTTCACAGGCTCATGTGTTGATGTAACCTTCCTCGTCCAACAAAACATGCTTATCATTTGTATTAAAAAAATGAATAATAATTTTTTTCTAACACGTGATACATCGATGCTTAATTTATGTGCTTCGTTTAAACAGAAGATGATAAATATACAATATGCTTGCATAAGAGAGGGTCAATAAATCTTTACTTCACTTTTTCCAAAATGCCTTAGATGGTGAATTTGGATTAAGGCTATGGTATGATAAGCAGTCACTAATGAATTAGGAGTAAGACTATAATTTAATTAATAGGCAGTCCCCAGATATTTGGTATTTCTTAATTTACTATTTTTAGTTTAGACAATGACTTGATCGGATTTATAAGATATCTAAAACTGCTTCATTTATCAAACAATAGATTGAGTTATTCTATACTACTAGCATAAAGATTTTCATTAGATGATTCAGCACGACAATAGATAAGTAGTTCAAACTATTCAGCACGACAATAGATAAGTAGATGATTCAGATGTGACATCGAAACTCTCTCTGCTTTGATATATCCTTCTGCGTTTATCAGTTTCAAGCATACAAAACCGATAAGTATGGATATTTAGAGTAGATGTATTTGTTTATGATTTTATACAGTCCAAATGATATTCAATTTGTGTAAAATTCGACAAGATCATGCACAAATGAGCTCAGGTCTGTTCTTTCCATGAACTAACAAGAAGGAAAAATGAGGTCAGGCTTTGAATTAGACATGTCCAAATTACATTATATTTTAAGTTCAAACAGAATTGAAAGTAGGTTTCTTACTTATAGTAAATATGGGGCGGGGAAGCGTTTCTATATATGGCTCGGCATGCTCTGCTGTCATCTATCTTTGTGAAGAATTTTGCTATTCCGGTTTTGGACCTCAGCATTTAATTTAAGGTTAAAATGGCAAGCACTGTCCTAACAAATGTTGCTTAGGATCTGATCTAAAACATTTATTTTAAGGATTAAGGAAGAGAAAGCTCTCGATCATGATTTGGCCATCTTTTGTACGTTGGAAGCTAGAAGTTGGCGTCCAAAGCCCAACAAACGCTAGATGTCTTTTCAACTACCCATCAACAACTTCTGGTAAAACGCAACATAAGTGACAGGAGACGAGGATACATCAGTTTGTTGCGTTGGTTATGAAGGGAATTGCGTGACAGGAGACGAGGATACATCAGTTTGTTGCGTTGGTTATGAAGGGAATTGCGTGAAGGACGGTTCGTGCAACATTATATGCAAATCAAAAACACCTCAACTAGTTGAAATGGTAAATTGCAATTTACATAATCACTTACCGATCTAGCCCATGTTATGATCTTCCCTTCAACTTAAAATCTCTTTTCCTTCTCTTTAGTGGGAAAAGAAAAAAAAGAAGATGAAACTTATTAGTTAGTACATATACTCCTGTAGTTCTCTTCAACCTTTCATAAACCGACTGGCATGCCTAGCCTTGAGCTATCATTTTGTCACAATTTCACCAAAGCTTTTAAAACGGATCTTGGAATTATATGTTGTGTGAAGTCTCACTTTTTTTAGTTAATCGGTTTGTTCTCAACATTCAAATAGTATTGGTTTAATTTGTTGTTCCTTCAAGAGGAAGGTAGGTATAATCATGATGTAGAACTAGAAGGAGAATGGAATGCTGTTTTTTTTTTATTATTATTGTTTATATTATTCCTTTCGTTCACCACAAACTACAAAGAAAATATTAATTTTTTTGGTGGTTAAGTAAAATATTACTTTGTCAAATTCAAATTTATATAAAAATGAGTTAAGTAAACCATTACTTATGGCAGCTGCTGTGGGCATTAACTGAGCATATACATACAGTTTACCAGAATTTGATGCTATCATAATTGTCTATGAGATTGGTCTGTATTTACTAGTGTATTGTAGGTATCTGCTAATATAATTGTGATAGTAGTTGTTGGTGTTTTATTGCTTGGTGTATAA
>JAOQMQ010000003.1:8863386-8904697 GCA_027563845.1 Erythroxylum subrotundum
TATTTACTAGTGTATTGTAGGTATCTGCTAATATAATTGTGATAGTAGTTGTTGGTGTTTTATTGCTTGGTGTATAATTGGACTTTTGTAACACTTATTTTGAGCTTAATCTTGTCACTGTCTATTCTGGCAGGCTTTGGCAAGTTTTAACTAGAAGCAATTGCTGACAGGACAGTTCGATGCATGTCATTTTATTTTTGCATGTGTTAAAGAATATCTTTGATAACTCTTGTTTGTAAATAACCTTTTATTTTTTATAAATTTCTGATTTATCAAAAAAAAAAAATTAATTTTTGCACTTGCGTGGGCATTAAGCGCAAATATGAACGTGTGGATCATCGAAGATTATATCTATATTTTTCTACGTCAAAGGTATCACTAGATTAATTTTTTGACAAGAACTGACAAAGTACAATCATTATTGAAATGCTATTGGCACCAGTCAGTCGCACAGTTGGTGAAAAGTAATGACTAATGAGTTGATTCACCATTTTTAATGACTAATGAGTTGATTCACCATTTTTGTATTTTCAATATCAAAAAGAATCTTTCTGGTACCATTTAGTGCGCAGAAAATGTTGGAAAAGACCATTTCGACATCTAATTATTAGAGAACGAATAAGAAGCTTCGCCACTTCGAATAGTGTTAACACAATGATCTTTTCTTTTGGGGTGTGATGGAAGACTATGACTTTTAGACTATTATTCATTAAGGCAACAACCCACCTTAGCAAGAGGATTGTCTAAAATTTGGAAATTATGTCATATACCTCAAGAAACAAAGTTCAAACTACAGTACACCAACCAAGTGCTTGCTCGCATTTCAGCAAGTGAAGAAACTTAGGTTAGAAGCAAGAGGGATAAACAAAAACTAGATCCTTTCTTTTTCCCGGGGTTTGATGTTTCATGAGTTAATCTATACAGTCAAATATTGCCAACCAAAAATGAGAAAAAGTTAAAAGTATGAATTCCTTTTTTTTATAAATTGATATTTTGACATTTGTAAATTGATTTTTATATTATTATTTTTCACAAAATGGCTCTTCTAAATAAAAATTTATTAACTATTAGAATTGATGTATGATAAAAATACGGATTTATTTATATAGTAAAAAACTTCAAATGATTATTATTAAACTTTGTATAAATAAAAAAAGTTTTATAAATTAATATTAATATTGATAATTAATTTATAATTTGTGAAATATTATATGTTTAATTAAAATTTTATAAAAACAACTTAATTCATACATCTTATGATGGATAAAAAGAGTAAAATAAGTTTAATAACCATCTTTCCTGACTTGTAAGTTGGTGACTTGACTCGTGTAAAGAAAGAAACAATAATATTGGTTATGAAATATCGAAGTGCCCATGTCATAATAAAAGTTCAAGTCAATTCACATGTGCTTCGAGAATTGTCTGCTTAGTGACAACATGTGACCCCTCTTACCATACAAATTTCCGAGTTTGGTATAGATGGATGGCGGATTTGGAGTGTATCGGTAACTTTAGTAAACTGTCTTCCATTATATTAAACATAAGAAAGAACAGTGACATGTCAATTCGACAACACAGCCGGTTCACTGAACAGTGACATGTCAATTCGACAACACAGCAAGTTCAGACCTCAGTTTGTAGTTTTGAGTGTTTAACTAAGACAATATGCTATTATGATCTGAATAAAGAACCAAAATGAGATTATAGCCAGGATATTGCAAATTAAATGCTAATCGTAATAATCTTATTATTATACTCAACCGTTAAAAGACCTTACATATTCAATACTTAAATGTTGTGTCAACAAGTGGCCCGACTAACTGATCATATTCACCCAGTCATGCCAGTACAGGTACAACTTCGTAACATTGTGTTCAATACGAACAAGAGAATCGCATGCACAACTTGAGCTTTAAATGAAAGACGATATTGATTAGATAGAATCCAATAAGTATTCAAGTGATATGCACGTCTTTTATACTTTTGGATAAGAAGAAAGGAAGCTAAGCTAAACCATGCTTTTTATGTATTTCAACGAAATTTACCATTCCCAAGACTGTAAAAGCAAGAGAATCAACAAACTCTGGATTTGATGACCTCGAACTTACAATTCTCAACAGCCATGGCTCTGCGCAGATCCCCCAAGCCCACATATGAGCACGAAAATACTAGCCTATCCTTCAGCAGATCATCAACACCCACTGCAGCGTTTCTTGTGCTGCTCCAACTACAAGACCCGTCATGACCAAGATCGCCGAGAATTATCTCACCTGGAACTGACGTATTGCTTATGTACACAAAGTTGTTAGCCAAGCTCACGCTTACGGAGGACGTGCTCGAACTTTCAACTTTCAACTTATCTGCAAGTTCTTTAGGCATTTCTCCCATCTCTTTTACCAATTCCCACGATTCGCCCTCGACTTGCCACAACTTCACGCCGTTGACTCCTTCTTTTTGCTCGGTCAGACCAACCAAGATAAATCGATCCTCAGCAAATCCGATGATAGACGACCAAACATTTGGACTAGGTCGAAGGTTGTAGGGTCCTTGCCAGACCTTGGTGATTGGATCAAAAGAGTACATTAACCCCGAACTCTTCTGAACTACATACATCTTGTCGGAATCCGCCGCCACCGACAGCCACGTGGAGGCGGCGGAGTCCTTAAAAATCGCCGGCATAGAGTCACAGGTGTCCCATGTCCGAGTCTTCAAGTCGTACATTTCCACGGCCAAAGGGTCGTCTTCAAAGTCGCAGGCACCTCCAGCGACGATTAGACGGTGACCCACTAAGGCCACAATAGGGTCCGTTCTCCACACAATTGGGGCATCGATGTTGTACCACGTTAAGTGGAGCGGGTCCAATGAGAAGGAGAACTTGTAAGGTGAAAGCATGTACAGAAGGGTCGAGTGTGATGATCTAAGAGCATAGACATACTTGATCGGAGGCTGATCAACTCGTAACCAAATGCGCGAACGGGGATCATAGGCATAAGTGGCCGTTGAATAAGGGTGGCGCGTGCGTTGTGCGTGCAGGAGGAGCCAAGGCTTGACACGATTATGGTGTCGCAGAGAGGTGGAAACCGCACGTCGCCATGATTTTGAAACGTGACAAGCTGGTAAGAGATCGATGAGAGGCACATGAGTTAGAATCGACTCTAACATGTCTCCATGGATTGGGGCTTCAACTTCTACCATTGATGATTCTTCAGCTTTCTTGTTGTCGCCGGTCATTGTGATGAAAATCTGAAAACTATTTTTGTTCGGTGTAGCTTTATGGGCTATATATAAATATAGGAAACATTCAGCTGACAATAATGGACTAGGCTTTGTTATGCAAAATTCTTTTAGTCTAGATTAAATAATTAATTTTACTATATTTTTCTTTTAACCTCTATCTAATTATTTATATACTATTAAGATTTATATGAAATAATCATTTAATAATAATATAACTTCTTCTAATTAATTACACTTATATTTTAGTAAAAATTGTTACACTTTCACCTATAAATAGCCTAAATTTTATACTTATTTTGATCATAATTATACACATCATATTTAGACAAAAATAACAAATAGCTAGCTTTATCCAATTCAATATAAAATTATAAAATTTTGACTTAAAGTTGTCTCTTAATGACTATTTTCATTATGTTTTAACCAACATACTCTTATTAGCATATTGTAAAGTGGAATTAGAACAAGCAAAATTTTCACAGAAATTCAACACTTTAAGTTTTATCTCAATAATCGTTTTACAAACCCTTTGTTGCGTATTACTTGAACTACATTTTTATAGTTAACAAATCAATTGATCATGTCTATTTTACTTTTAATTTTTGGATTAATCTTATTATTTTGAACTAAAATAATTATGTATATTAATTATGTTTAAATTTAATACTTTATAATTATAACATTTAAATTCAGATAAATGATTTATATCCATAATCTCTCATGCGATGTAGATGGCAAAAAGTATAAATATATGAATTGAAGCATCCGTCACCTAATATACATTAAGATTAAATTTGTAAGTCTCAAATTATGGTCTTAATCATTATAAGTGCCAAAAGTCCTGAATAATTAGGTAAAACAGATCAATGGTCGTTCAACGCAGCTCAAAAAGCTAATTACGTGTAAAGATGGCACCTAACTAATATACCCACCAATGAAAATTGATATTCTCCTTATTGGAATGTTACCAGTTACCACCAAGTTTAAAAATAAATTGTGGAAACTCATCTTATTGCTGAAACATTTTGAGATAAATAACTTTTGGGGACAAACAAACGAATTGATAAAAAGTGAAGCAGAAAATATATACAATTTGACTAATTAAAATATGGTGATTAAAATCACCAATTCTTCATTATTTTTAAATTTTCAATTAAAATCTCTTTAACTCTTCAAAATTTTTAATAAATTAATAAGAAAGTTAATGAAAATTTTAATTTATTATTTAATTTGAATTTATCATTTACTTGTAACAATTTTAAAAAAAAAAACTTACGAATTATAATATATATTTGGAAAGTTACTTAATTCATTGGGAGTTCTAATATCAAATATATATGTCATCATTGTATACCGTAATGTTCTAGAATTAATTAATTCGATCCCTTTCACACCATTTTGGTGGTATTGTGCAGGGGCTATGTCATCAAAACTCATAAATAAATAGGAGGGAAGAAGAAGTATCTGCTTGGAAGCATAAAAGAACAACTCTTTATCCCTTTATCCTGTTAAAATAATGAGAGGGTCACATCTCGACAAGAGTGGATGAAACATAGTTTTCAAAAAATCAATTCATGTTTGTCACCGTATTCTTGAAGATGAAAAGGACCAGAACTTAAAAAGAAGCTGTTACAGATGTAGAAAATTGTGGTGGAATGCCTAATTGGATGGGAATATCATTAAGACTGAAAACCATCATAGAATTGGTAGGTTGGTGGTCCAGAACCCTCGTCGCTTCAGTGCATAGATCTTTTCTCTACAGGAGACCTATGAAGTTAAGGCTGGAAAACCACAGAGAGCTGGTACTCTTATCATGTAACACCATTTAAAACAGCGCAGGTGTCAAATTCAAACGCATATTCGATCCTTAAATTAGGGGCCCTTTTAACAGGCTTGTCCTTATAAACATTCAGTTGTAGTTGTAGGGAGCCAAGTAATATTGTTCACAAAATCTCCAATATTACTCAATTAATAATAAACTATTCACATAATAAAATAACTAAAAGATAACAAAAACAAAGTTTTAAAGTAGAAAACTCTGCAATGTAGAGGTAAAAATTAAGAAAAAAAATCAACAAAAAAATCTAAAAAGTTAAATAGCAAGATATAAATGACAAGATTTTTAAGCTCTTTCACTCAAGAACATCTTACGAGATAATTATCATTCATCACTCTAGCTCTCTCTCTTTACCTAGCTCTAAAGGTCCCTTGAGTTTTCTAAAAAAATCTTTAAAAAACTTCTAATATTGACTACAAATTAACATATATATATAAAAAAACTACTCTCAACTAATTATAGAGATTAAACTTCAATAAAATTGTAGTTGATGAATGCTATTGGACTTTAAAACTCATCTTTTGTTAAGTATTTATAAAACTCATCTTTTGTTGAGTATTTATATCTCATGCAACTTCGATCTCTCACACTTACCTTTTTTCGCAAAAGATAAAGTTTTTGTTCCACACATAGTCACCTACATGACCGTGTGTGGTGACTGTGTTTGACCTTTAAGCTTTAAAATTTGATGTTATAGAGATACACGGTTACAGTGAGTTACATTTTCAACGGCACACCGTGTCCACCACTTACACCGTCGTATCTAACTCCATACTAGCGTATCCAATCTTGAAGAATTGTCTTTCAACTTACACATAATTATAAAATCTTACATAGTTATGCACATGACTCTTAACTCCATACTAGCGTATCTGATCTTGAAGAATTGTTTTTCAACTTACACATGATTATAAAATCTTACATAGTTATGCACATGACTGTGTCTATCAGTGACACAAGTGTGTGCCTCTCAAATATAGGCTTGCCCTCCAAAAACAACTTCTAATCATCAGTTTTTGCCTAAAATTCTCCTTAACTTTGTTCCTTTTAATCTATGAAAAAAGCTAAGCCTTCCATAATCCAGATTTAGTGGTATTAAACAAATAAATGTCTATAAAACATAGCTAGAAACCACAACAATCTTTCTTTCTAGCCCATTTCGGAGAGGAGCAATCTATCACCCTATATATCACTTGAAAGTCATCTCACCAAGCTTACTACAAAACTTAAGCTTAGTCCCAGGAACCACCTTCGTTAACATGTCAACACCATTCTTGTCCGTGTTCTTCTTAAAAGAATCCATCTTCTCTAGCATTGACTTAAGCCAGAAGTCTTTGTTTTTGAGTAATTGCACTTTTTGGGAGTTCACTAGCTCCCCTTTAGTAGTGACTAGGAAATATTTCTAACTTAAGTATCTAGTTAAAGGTAATGTTATGAATACCGTATCAATACTGGTATCGGATTTGGTTCTGGTATGGTATTATACTAATATCGGTCAATACCAGTTACTGCTTTGAATAATTTTTATAATTTATAAAATAGTCTACGAACTTTTTTAAAATTGCATTATTTTCATATATAAATAATTTCACAAATTATTATAATTGTTTTTCCTTTGACAAATCAAAAATGGTAATTTGCTCAATAATAATATATTTACAAAACTTACGTGACATTTAGAAGATTTTAGTATTTAACACCCAAAATAAACTCTAGAGTTTGGGGAGGGGGGGTGCATGCAGATTAATTTCAAAAGGCCTTGTTTAGTCTAGCCATCACCTATTGAAAGTTTTGGACACCCATTGAAAGTTCTGGAAGCAAAACCTATTGAAAGTGATATCCATTACCCATTGAAAGTTCTAAAAGAGGAACCCATTGAAAGTGATATTCTCATTAACAGAGAGAAAAATGAGAAGATTGAATATTGGGATGGCACACACCTCAAAGAGGTGAGACTTAAAAGAGGTGGTGCTGCATCTAACTTGGCATCGATCATCCATGAGACAAGAATTGTCACTAACCCTCTCATTACTTTAGGCAACATCCCACACCTAAATACGTTTCACTCTTTCATCAATCATTGAGTTCCTTTCATGCAAGTATATATGTATTCTGATTTGTTTGAAGATCTTTTTTATAAGGAGTTCATGGTCTCTATATTTCTCCGCAGGTGAGGGAGGAGATGAGGGTTGGGTTGGGTTGGGTAAGAGAAGGGAGAGAGAGAGAGTAAAATGGGAGAGAGGGACAGAAGACATCGGCGGTAGGGGGAGGCTTGTGGTTGTTTAATATTTTTTTTTGCAAAAAGGTCCCTGTATTTTTTAAAATTTAAAGTATCGGTCGATATTTTAAACACCGGACGATACCGATCAGTACTAGGCAAAATCTTTGGTGCTGACGGTCGATACCAAATCTATGAGTTTCGTACCATTTTTCGGCCAATATGGTACGAATCTTAGAACATTGGTTGAAGGTCTCTTCACTCTAGTTGACCTTCGAAGTTAGATATCTTCCAACTCCTCTACTCATAATGCTGCTGGATATCTTCTATATCATCTATAAGACGTGTCTTATGTGACTCGTCACCATCAAGTTTCCTCTGATCATTATCATCCTAAGTTGGCTCATGTTCGCTTTCATCATTTGTAGGTTGATCAACAGAATTAGGAATATAGATAGTATCTGTAGTACTTAATGACAAACTGCTGGAAGTAGTCTTGTCTTTTTTTATTAAATTTGCACTCATCTCATACTCAAAGAAATCTAAGTCTCTGTTTTTTACATACTTTTTGTTTTTTTGAGTTATAGAGCCTATGGCCAATCTCCTCATCACCATATCCAATAAACACATAAGGAGTAGTCTTCGAATCTAGTTTTGATCTCTGCTCCTTTGGCTAGTGTTTGAGAGCCTTGCATCCAAACACCTTTAGATGTGTATAAGTTGGATCCTTTCCTTTTCATACTCTCTTGGAAATGTCAAGTTCCAATGGGATATAAGGAGTTCTATTAATCAAGTATACAAAAATTTATACTACATCACCCAAAAGAACTTTAGTAGTTTGTCCATTCGAAACATACATCAAACCTTCTTCACAGTGGTTATATTCATCCTCTCAACAATACCATTATGTTGTGGGATACCAGGTTCCATCTTCTCATTTCTTATGCCATATCTTGCACAATAATCTTCAAATTCGTTAGAGGTATACTCACCTTCATTGGATTCAAAGACATTTCAGCTTTCTCTTTGTCTTCTTTTCCATGATATTTTCGAAAGATCTTATTTACCTGATTTTTATTTTCAGCATGAAGTCTTAAGTCTTCCATGTGGCATCATTTATAAATGTAACAAAATACTTGTTACCTCCCAATGACTCCACCTTCATAGGATCACATATGTAGGAGTGCACTAGCTTTATTTCTGGTAGATATTTTATTAAATAAAACACGATGTTGCTTTCCAACTATACAATAAACACAGGGGTTACAAGAAAGCATAGTCTTTATAGGAATAAGTGATTTTCTAGCTAGCAACTTGATTCCCTTACTGCTAACGTATCCCAAAATTTGGTGCCATAAATATGGAGAATTATTCCTTTCAATGACAAGTAGTTATCTAGCATACACCTTCAAGTGTTGTCTAGGGTGTAACACATTCTACCACGAGTCACTGTTAATTCTCCTTTAGATAGCTTCCACTTGCTATCTCCAAAAGTGTGCTTATATCCTTCTTAGTCAAGCACATTTATAAACAATAAATTGAGGCATAAGTCTGAAATATATCGAACACCTTTCAAGGTCAACATGCACCCAACATTAGTCTGAACTCGAACATCACTTATGCTGATATTAATAGAGCTTTAATTGTACATCTTCACACTTCCAAAATCATCACTCCTATAGTTAGTGAAGTACTCCCTATTTGGAACACAATGGTAAGGATGCTCCTGTATCAACAAGCTACTCATAATCTAAGTAACTAACATGGAGACACTTATTGGTAGCACAATTCAACAACATTTCATCATCTGTGCTTGATGTTGCTACCGTAGTGTTGTTGTCATCTCCATCATTCTAGTTGTATTGCTTCTTCTGGTCTCTCTTCCACTTATAAGATAACTTCTTTATTTGATCAGGTTTGGTGTAGTAATGACACTTTCTAGTCTTCTTTCCATCTCTTAACTTCAACTTGCCTTGCTCTTTAAGACCTATTACTATTGTTTCTTCCTTTTTTTCTACCATAAGAGCCTGTACATTATCGACATCAATATCCTTCCTCATAATCTCTTCATTGAATATGCTCTCTTTGATCACATTTAAAGAAAATATACCATTTAGAACAGAGTTATTGATATTATAACCAAAGTTTCTCAACTATTTGGCAAATAACTCAATAAGAACAAAGCTTGTAATTCATCATCAAGAACAATCTTCATAGTAGTCAACTTGTTAATGATGTCCTAAAAAACTGTTGAGATGCTCCCACACTAGTTTCCTAGCCTTTAACTTGAGGTTTGCAAGCCTTTTAATCAAGGAGGCCATGTTGTGAGTACTCTTCGTCTCATAAAGAGCCTCCAACTTCTTCCATAATTCTAAAGGGTCCATCTCTTAAGATACGTGGTTGAATATACTGATATAAATCTACTATCTAATTGTTTCCAAGGTCTTTTACTTCATCTTCTCCAGTTTAGATAGGACATCATTTTTATAATTTTGTCCATATCGATTGGATCATAGAGATCTTTACAATATAAGAGATCTTCCATCATATGTCTTCATATCGAGTAGTTGGTCAACGTCAACTTTATTGTAAAGCTATTGCCACTCTCTATATGTAAGGCTTTGATACAACTTATTGGGGCTCTAAGCAATAATGCTCGTAAGATCTTGAAGATCACTCAACTAATAACAAACTACTCACACAATAAAGACGACTAAAAGATAACAAATAGATGATTTTAACGTCAAAAACCATCTAACCATCTAGTATAAAGTTAAAAACTACGAAACAAACCAACAATAAAATCCATTCAATCAAATAATATGATACAATTGATAAAGCTTTCAAGCAATGTTATAAATACCGTACTAGTATTAGTATTGGATTTGGTTCTGGTACGGTACTGTATAGGTACCGGTCAATATTGAGTATCGTTTCAGATAATTTTTTAAATTTATGAAATAGTTCTTTAATTTTTTAAAACTTGCAAAATAGTCTATTAGTATATTGTACAGTATACTTTATAATTTTACATTAACCTAACTCCAAAAATCATAATAATAAAAATTTTAAATAACATCCATTTATTTATTTTTATTATCATTAACAAAATTTTATTTATTTTTATTATCATCCATGCTTGTCAAATTGAAAACAATCACCAATTAATGCAAAAGAAAGCTTATATTTTTTGAAACTTAAAATAGGTACCACTAACACCAAGTCCATTGGGTAAGAATCCAAAAGCAAGCTGACGTTCGCTTTCTCAAGAATGTGAAATTGCTACAATGCAAACAACTCTTCCAAACACGAGTATCAGGACTTTAAAGCAAGTGAAAAAAAATATAGAAAGTAAGCTCCTTATTCCCCAAAACCCTTTTAAAAGCCAAGCTATTCAATTAAAACTTAAAAATCTAACATTAAGTAGTGATGAAACTGTAAAAGTTCTCAAAGCATAGTAGAGAAAGTTCGTTGAAAGCTAAATTTTCTAAACCTTAAACCATCAACTTAAATTAAAACCCAAACCCAAACAACTCCTCGCCTCCTTCTCCCCAGATCTAATCTGGATATGCAAAATTCTAGATCTAGTTTGATTTGTAGTTAGAGGTACATGGCAGTGATCATACTAGAGGCCTAGAGGTGTGGGGGAGCGGTGGCTGGCGACTAGAGGAGCAGAGGACCAGAGGTGGAGGCGATTGGGCAACAAGCGTGAAGCGACAACACACTTGATGGGAGACGATCACTTGTAGGGAAGGTGTGGTGGTGGATGGCGACAGAGGGAGAGACTTGTGGTTGGGATACTGATAGCTGGGAGAGGAGGGAAAAAAAGGAGATATGACTTAGATGAGAGAGAGCAATGTTTTAGAGAGGGAGAGTGTTTTTGTAGAAGTGGGGGAGGGAGGGGGGGAGAGGTTGTTAAATAATTTTTTTTGCAAAATAGTCCCTCGTTTTGTAAAAATATAAGGTACCAACTGGTATTTGGCTAATATTTTAATAGTCGGTACTTGGTCAAATCACCAGCCAGTACCCATTAGTTACGTTTCATACCATTTTCTGGTCGATACAAGTCGGGAGAAATCACCAGCTGGTACCCATTAGTTACATTTCGTACCATTTTCTGGTTGATATAGTACCTTTCGACCGAAACCGACCTATACAGTATGAAACCGTAACATTGCTTTCAAGCTTTATCACTCAAGAACACTTCATAAGACAACGACAACTAATTTCCTTAGCTCTATCTTTAGCTAGCTATAAAGCTCTCTTGAGTACTCTCTACAACTTCTCTCAAAAACTTCTAGAATTGAGTACAAATTGACATATCTATAACAATACTACTCCTGACTATTTTAGAGATCAAACTTTGATAAAACTGTAGTTGATGAATACTATTTGGAATCTAAAATTCTTCTTTCAATGAGTATTTCTATCTCATACAATTTTAATCTCTTAAACTTACCTTTTTTCTACAAAAGATAAGGTTTTTGAAATGACGACGCAAAAAATTCAAAACTTATCCTTTAAATTTCAAAACTTGACGATGCAAAAATACATGGTTACAATAAATTAGACGTCCACCAAAAATGGTCATGTTTACCACTTACACGAATGTATTTGAATCTATACATGCATTTATGATCTTGAAGTGTTGACTTTCAACTTGCACACGATTATAGAAGCTTATGCAATCATGTACACGACTGTGTCTACCATTGACACGAGCATGTGCCTCCCAAACATGAGTGTGTCTTTTAAAAATAACTTCTAATCATTAATTTCTACCTTAAATTCGCCCAAACTTTATTCCTTTTAATCCATGAAGACATCTAAGAACTCCATAACCCAAATTTAGCCGTATTAAACAAATAAACATCGATATAATAGGGTTGGAACCTACAACAATTTGAATATGAATTTATATTTCACGTTGTTTTATAAAATATTGTTTTTACCATCAATATTTTGAGAAAATTAGTTTAAGATGTGCAAATGAATTTCTCTTAAATTTTAATGAAATATCATAATAACTAACATAATGACAAAATAAATTGAATTTTTAATTAAAGTGACCTTCATGTTAAGAAACACAAATGAAAATTTTAAAGCTACTAAAAACTAATTACATGTACATTTTTTCTTTATACTCAAGATTCGGGACGATTAACTCTTCCTTAGTATCTTAAGTATGGCCAAAACATTACAAAAGATAAGATATTATAGTATTTCACTTTTCATTACTTGAAATTAGATTGCATTATTAGATTGAATTGAAATGTCGTCGCCATAACCTAATAGTTTCTGATCGATTTTTATTTCATGAGAAATGAAAACGATATTCTAGTTTTCAAAGTACATGTAGACTGCTTCTTGTTAATGTTACCTGCTAGGTATATATTGGAAGGCAGTCAAATCTGGATAGCTGGTCAGCCGCGCATGACTTGGAACTGCTGCAACTTACAATTTCTTCATCGAATGTCTCTGAAGTCAGAACTGAGATCCTAGCGTGTTGAGGTGATGCATGTTATCCACACTACTCTTAAATTATTTCAATTCAACGCGGACCAATTCAAATCACCAAAAAATCAATCAATTCTCATCTGGTGAATGAATTCTCATATTATGAGATGCTTCCTCGTGCGATTTGGATGATTCGAATTTGGAAAGAGCCATTTAATAAGCTTATTAAAAATTGCAATAGAAAAGCTTAAACCCTTTAAATTATTGGGAAAATCTTGATATAATCTAATTTATATCAGCTAGTACTTTTGACTCGCTTCCATCAAGAGAAAAAGTCTCAAACTACAATGTAACAACCTAAGCACTCACCCACCAAGAAATTCCAGAAACTCTAAGCTTTGCCAACCAATATTTCTTTTGCATGGTTTCTAAGTCAGCTTAGGAATTTGGATTTAGCACATAGGATACAAGTAACTGTCCATGTATACTGTCTGAACTGCGGGTGGGGACTGTTTAACAGACTGGAATTTCGTACTTCTTGTCGGATTTCAGACAGGGATTGTAACAATTGTGTTATTTTTACAGAAATCAGGGTCCCATGAGAAGGACAGTTATTGCTAAAATCATAGAAAAATATGAAACAGTGCGTTTATATTTATTTAAGAGCATTTCTTTTTTATATAGTCTGAAGAAAGGACATAAATGGGGTTAATCCTTAAAAACTAATGAAAACAATATAGTTATGGAGATATCATTATCATCTCAACATTTTCATATATATTATATGTATGCATCGTTGTATAGCACCAAGTTGTCTTAATAATTAATTAATCGCGTCCTAATCATCTATTAATATATGTATAGCGACATGTCAAATCTGCAGGAATATAAGTTTCAGGCTCGTACTCATTAGTTGTTTTTTTTTTTTTTTTGTATTGTAAGAAGTAATTGATTTACAAGGCTTTGGGTACATGAGAAAACAACGCGTGTTTCTCTAGCGATTCAAATGGATTGATCTCCATTAAAGATCCCGGCGTTCCTTTCATGCTAATTTGTATGTACACGACGTGAATTTGAATGATCCAATTTCAAAGATGAGTTCATGAATCAAATTGTGAGTTCCTCTATTTCACCCTGCTATCAAAACTAAAAACTAAAAATAAGAAGGCACAGATATTTTTGTCCGTATTTTAAAACTTAAGCATGAAACATAAGAAAGGACAACAATTATGATCAGTTTGATATTAAAAAAGATAGGTAACTCATCAATATGTTGGGATCTGATACTACTCGTTGAGGCTCCAAAAAATACCGCTCACAAGATCTCTGAGTTCACTCAACCAATAACAAACTACTCACGTAATAAAATGACCAAAAAATTATGAATACATGATTTTAACATAAAAAATACTCCAGTGTGGAGGTAAAAGTAGGAGACAAATCAACAGTAAAATTTACTAAATTAAATAACAAGAGACAAACGATAAGATTTTGAGTTCTCTAACTCAAGAATATCACATAAGATAACTACAACTACTATAACTTTTTTTAGCTTTCTTCAAAGCTCTCTTCAAAGACTTATACTAATTACATCCACCCCCTACTTCTGAACAAATTCTAGAAATCAAACTTTAATAAACTGCAGTTAAACAAAGTTATTTGAACTCTAAAACACTTCTATTGTTGAATCTTTTGTCTTATCCAACTGTTGCCTTTAAACTTATCTTGAGAACTTCAAAAGGATAAGATTAATAATATACACTCCTTTTGATCTTATGAGGCAGTTAGGACCTCTGGAGTTTAGATTTAGTGGAATTAGTTAAGTGAACATTCATAAAATGAGGTTGGACCCATAACATTCTCCCCTTTCAGCCTATTTTTGAGGAGAAATATTCCACCCTAAAAATCACTCAAATGTCATTCTGACGAGCTTACTACAAAGTTCAAGCTTACTCTTAGGAACCATTGTTGTCAACTTGTTAGCAGTATTCTTATATCACTTCTTTGGAGCCTGTTTGAGTCCATAAAATATCTTCTTCAACTTCCACATCAAGTCCTCTTTTCCTCTACTCTAGTGACTGTACTTTTTGAAGATTCTCTAGCTCCCCCTTAGTAGTGTCTAAGAGATATTCCAAATTGGGATATCTCGTCAAAGGCTTTTTCTCTCTAATTGACCTTTGAATTTATACATCTTCTAACACTTGAATGGGTTACTCCCCCTGTTCATGATGGTCAATGACCCCTTTTTTTTATCATCCATAGGATACAGAACTGGAAATAACATTGTCTTCTTTAATGAGATCTGTAACCATCTTATGCTTATAGAAGATTATGTCCCTAATCCTAACAATCTTCCGCTTTTCTAGGTTGTAGAACCTATAGCCAAACTCTTCATCATCAAGTCCAACAAACACACAAAGAATGGTCTTTAAATCTAATTTCAATCTCTACTCCTATGGCACGTGCTTGAGAGCCTTACATTCGAACACCCATAGATGCGAATAGGTTGGATCCTTCCCTTTCCACTCACTCGAGAATGTCAAGCTCCAAAAGGATGAAGGAGTTCTGTTGATCGTGTCTACAATGGTTTTAATCGCCTCATCCTAAAAGGATTTCAGTATTTTTGACATTCGGAGCATACACCAAACGAACCTTATCCATAATGGTTATATTCATCCTCTCAACAACACTATCGTGTTGTGAGGTACCACGTTCCTTCTTCTTGTGTATTATGCCATGTCCCCTCAATACTCTTCAAACTTTCTAGAGGTATACTTGTCTCTATTGTAGGTTTGGAGACACTTCAGCTTTCTCTCCTTCTCCCTTTTCACTATAACATGAAATCTACAAAAGGTCTTTAGCACCTGACTTTTTATTTTCATCATTAAGACCTATATTTTGGGTGTAGCATCATTGATAAGCACAACAAAGTACTTGTTACCAGTTAAAGACTCTACCTCTATAAGACCGCAGATGTTGGAGCGCACAAGCTCCAACTTCGTCTTCCTCCTTATAAACTTCTTATGGAAAGATATTCAAAGCTGCTTTCTAGTCATATTGTGATTATAGGAGTTGAGAGAAATCATAGTCTTTACAGGGATAAATGATTTTTAAGCTAGCAACTTGATTCCTTTCTCACTAACGTGTTCCAATCTCTAGTACAATAAATTTGGCAAAGTATTTTTTTGAACGACATGTAATTCTCCAGCATATACCTTCAAGTATGTCTTATACAGAGTATAACACAACGCACCATGAGAAATCGTCAATACTCCTTTAGACAACTTCCACTTGCCATTCTCAACCGCGTGTCGATATTCCTCTTAGTTAAGCACATTCACAGATAGTAAATTGAGCTGCAAGTCTGGAATGTGTCGTACACCTCTTAAGGTCTATATGCACCTAATGTCAGTTTGAACTTAGATGTCTCCCATGCCGATAATGTTAGTGGAGCTTTGATTGTCCATCTTCATGCTTCCAAAATGCCACTCCTATAGTTGGTAAAGAACTCTCTCCTTATAACATAATGATAATACACCTTTGTATCAACAAGCCACATCGAATCTGAGTGAAAAATATGGAGACACTCATTGGTCGCATAAATCAATGAAAATCTATCATTTGCATGTGATGTCATTACTGTAGTGTTGTTTCATCTCCATCCTTTTGTTCATCTTGCTTCTTCTGATCTCTCTTCCATTTATACCATAATTTCTTTATATGACTATATTTGGTGTAGTAGTAACACATTTTGGTCTCCTTGTCATCTTTTAACTTCGACTTGTTCTTTAACTTAACTTATCCTTTGGGTCCTTTGCTCTTGCTTCTTCCTTTTTTTACCACAAAAGCTTGCACATTGTCGACATCGTCTCCTTCCTTCTAATCTTTTCGTTAAGCATGCTCTTTCTTATTACATCTAAAGAAAGCACATCATTTGGACCAGAGTTGCTGATAGTCACAACCAACGTATCCCGACTATCTGACAAAGAACCTAATAGGAACAAAGCTTGTAATTCATTATTAAGGAAATCTTCAATGTATTCAACTTGTTGAAGATGTCCTAAAAATTGTTGAGATGCTACGGCACTTAATTTTTAGCCTTTAATTTCATATTTACAAGCCTTTTAATCAAAGAGGTCTTGTTGCGAGTGGTCTTCCTCTCATAGAGACCCTTCAACTTCTTCCACAGCTTGAAAGGATGTGTGTTTTGGGATATATGATTGATGATACTGATATCAATTCATTGTCTAATAATTCCCAAGGTCTTTCGTTTCTTTTTCTCCCATTCTTTATCTATCAACTTCTCCGGTTTAAATGGGACATCGTCTTTTACACTTTTTTCCACATTGATTAGATTGTGGAGATCCTTGCAATATTTTCTATCATTGGTCTCTATATCTAGTAGTTAGTTAATGTCAACTTTATTATAGAGCTATTGCCACTCTCCATATTTAAGGCTCTACTATCACTTATGAAGCTCTTATATGAATTAAGGCTCCAAGTAAAAACATTCACAAGATATATGAGATGATTCAACCAATAACAAACTACTCACACAATAAAGTAAAATTATAAACATACACTTTTAATGTAAAAAAACCTCTAGTGTATAAGTAAAAATCATAAGACAAATTAACAATAAATTTTACTAAATCAAATAGCATGATATAAATGATAAATATTTTGAGTTCTCTCACTCAAGAACACCTCATAAGATAACTATAGCTAATCTAGCCCTTTCAGCTTTCTCTAAAGCTCTCTCATTTTACGTATGCTATCTACCTCTAAAATTGAGTACAAATTGAATATACACAAAAACATACACATATACTAATACTATTCTTAAACAAATTCTATAAATAAAAATTTAATAAAATTGTAGTTAAACAAAGCCATTTAAACTCTAAAATACTTATATTGTTGAGTGTTTTTGCCTTATCCAATAACTACCTTCAAACTTATCTTCAAAACTTCAAAAGGATAAGACTTATAACATACACTCCTTTTGATCTAATGATATAGTTAAAACTTTCGGAGTTCAGATTTAGTAGAATTAGTCAATTGAACATCCATAAAATGAGACTAGATCCATAACATGCAAACCGGTAATAATATAAAGAACATTGGGAAGAAAAGAACATAGAGAAATGATTATGCTGGCCTTCCCAAGAGACATTAATTGATTGAAAATGTATGCTTTCCCATCTCGAATGTTGATATTTGATTATAATTAGGCTAGACAACCATTTAAATATCATGATATTTCTCAAAGCATGAAAGATCACATCGGGCATGGAATTGCTTCCAATAGGACCTGCATGTATTATTAGTATTTATCATTATATCCTAAAACTAAGTCTCTTACATATCCAGCTGATGACTTATAAAAGAACAATAATTCCCTTTATCTTATATTTAGGAGGGTTAATTACAAATAAATTTAAAACTTTGGTTAAATTTGCCATTATATCTTGAACTTTAAAAAGTGACAATAAAATGTTCAAACTTTCAAATTTTTCAGTTCTAGCCCGACGTTAGTTTCTCCGTTATATTTGTTGACGTGACATGCCACGTGTCCAGAAATCGTTATTATTATTACATGTTAGCAGTGGTTATTATAACCAATTATGATTAATGAAACAACATCGTTTAGTCACTTTAGTAAACAACGTTGTTTTTTTAAAATGATCTAACCCTCTTTCCTTTTCAGTTTGCTAAACCTGACTGTGAACTCTCACCTTTTCATTCAGTTTGCTCCTTGACTCTCAACTCCTTCCTTTTCAGTTACATATCGTGAGTCCACACAAGTTATATCAATCAGAGAATGTTGAAGTTGGAGTTGCTTTATGTAATCACACAAGTTATCTCTATAGAAAGTGAGTTAGGTTTTGTGAAATGTGAGCATGCGACCATCATCTCTCCACTCCAGTTTCTTTGTATCCCTCAAGCAGGTGACAGTTGTATTCATATTCATAACCTACATTAAAACCATGCACTTCTTTTAAAAAATAAAAATGTTTTCACAGGTCGAGAAAAATTGAAGCTTGAACACGCAACACAGTAACCCCTAAAAACATCTCCATTGTCGTTGCCACAAGAACAACGCCAAAATAGACTACCCTTAACAAACGCTAATTACTCTCCAGTTAAATCTCTCAGTTTACCTATCTATCTCTACTTAAATCAAGAACTAGTACTGATAACTAAGAAAGAAGTTCAACAACTTTTTAAGAAAGTAGTGAATCTCCACGACCATTCATGTCATGCTCTCTACATATCACTAACCAAGGATAACTCACCTTGACAATCTTCCCAAATGCAAACCAGAAATGTCAATGAAGCAATAAGGGGCGATGCTAAAGAGATTGAATTCTTAATTTAGATTCAGGGTTTGTCAAACATTATTGGAAAAGAACAAAAGCAAGGAAAAAGAAGGAAAGAAAGTGTTCTTGGTAGTAGTGGGGGTTGCAGATGTGATTGCATGGTGGGCTTCATGAAAAGATTTTAGGGGTTAAGGGGCATAAATGTAAGAACGAGGTGGGAAGATTGGAGGCTTGGATCAAATATTTATTAAAGAATAGAGACCAAATTGAAAATCCCAAAGGATATAGTTTCATAAAGATCATGTTAATTAAAACTGTTAATTTTCTAGAATTAAAATGCAAACAAAAAATTAAACATGCAACGAATAAATCAAAAACCAAAATTTGGTAACGCAGTTTGACACACTTGACCTACGTTTATGGGGCTTCACCCAGTTTAATCAACTTTCACTGTGATGCAATAGCTTTATTCAAGGCTTTACTGAGTAGACACACTTAACCCTTGGCGCTATCCACTCATACTCACACCCTGTGAAAGTATATCACTCCAAATAACACGACCATCTCGTGCTAACCTCAATAGAGGATTTTTGCAAAAATGATTGATAATAAAGATGAGAATAAAAAATCAAGTGAATGAATCAAAGTAACATAAATAAGGAAACACTTGAGATAAAAACAATCTCCTAAATATGCAGCTTCATCAACAAAAAAATGTGGGAAGTTGTAGAACAACATCTACTATGAACCTTTGAGAATAATCACTGAACAGTCTAGGCACAATAACTTCAAGAAGTCATCAATTGAACAAGTGTTTCACCATCGAAACATCACAAAATACAACTACATACAAGACAAAATTTCTTCTCATTTTTTCCTTAAAAAAAAACAATCATACAGTTGTCCAAAAATCCACGTTTATGTATATGGAACACAGTAGCAAAAGATTGCTCAAATCATCGAAAATACAACTGCTAAAGATAGCTTAAATCACCAAAAATTTTGTTGTGCATTATCTTCAATAAAACACGATGATCTAATCTCCAATAAATCTTATCTTCTCCAGGATTTTATCCTTCATACTATCTTATTTTCAAGAATCCCACACAAAGTAAATTTCTTATCATAATGATATACCAAATATATCCAACTATAAATAATGCCTAAAATAATTAATTAGATATCTTAATAAATATCTTAACACAAACAAACAAACTAATTTATGTAGACTGAAAAGGAAGGTGGTTATGGTTTGTGTGCGTCTATATATGGTTATGGTTTGTGTATATGATAATCTTTTTGTTTCTTTTAATTTTTGGCATAATTATTATTCTCTGCTTCTTTCGTCTATTGGCCAATAAGTTTCTCTTAGTTTGTCTCTTTGTTTGCTACTTCTGGCAAGGGCCTCCTATAATTTTTGTATCATACTCATTGCTATAATTATATATTATCAGACTTTTAATAAACCTATACTCAAGGAAAATCCGACAGATACGTAGGACGGACATGTGGGTGACGTTCCTAGGCAGCATGATATAGAATTGGAGGGGCAGATGTTAGTAAAAGTACTGAGTTCATTAAGGGGTTGTTTTTCCTAACTTTTGGCAATTTTTAAAAATCTTCTCCGCACTAGAACCCTCATCAGGAGTTTTCACTCAAGTTTTCAAATGTTGGCAAAGCCTAGTATTTTAGACTGTTGCTTTCATTCACATATTTTCTTGCAGATGACGCAGTGGAGTTTTCATGACCTACAAATGAGCTCGTTTCTACTTCTAGTATTGTTGCCCGTATTCAAGTTCTATGTTTATAAAGGCTCTGGTAACAATATTCTCTATCACTGTCTAGTTGTTTTAGCTCTCTTGGTACTTACATTCTACCTATTGCTTTTAATTCTTTAATTGTTGAATGCATCTATATTCTGCCTGGTTGTAAGATTTGATTTGTCTATGATTCCACTGACGTGTGCATCTTATTGACCAGTTGGACATCTTCTTGCTCAACTGTTCGGGCTTCTCTTCTCTTCTTATTTATTTATTTATTATTATTATTATTATTATTTATTTTTAATCTTCATGTTACATTTGCATTTGAGTTCGTAAATAGTTTCTCTACTACGTAAGGGTAAAGCTGCGTATTATAAGACCTTCTCATACCTCACATTGATGTGAGATTTCCACCGTGTATTGATGATGATAATGATGATGAAAAGGAAGGGGCGAGAGACGAGGAGTTCACAGTCAGGTTTAGCAAATTGGAAAAGAAAGGGGGTTAAGTCATTTTAATAAAATGACGTCTTTTACTAAAGTGATTAAACAACTTTGTTTTATTAATCAGGATTGGTTATGATAACCACTGCTGACGTGTACTAATAATAAGAGTTTCTAGACACATAACATGCCATGTCAGCAAACATAACGAAGAAATTAAAATCGGGCTAAAATTGAAAAAATTTGAAAGTTTGAACATTTTATTATTACTTTTTAAAGTTCGGGATATAATTACAAAATTGACTAAAGTTTGAAGTTTTTTTATAATTAAACCTATTTGGGAATTTACTTCATGAAATCCTAGTTCATAAAGAAATGGATTCCCCTCCTTACTAACTGTCTGTTTGGTTGAACTTTTGAAGGGTGAATAAGCACTTTTTTCTACCGCAAAAGTTTTTTTTTAAGAAAAATGAATGTTTGGCTGTAAAATGAAAAATTACTTTTTTTAGTAGATATAGCTTTTTTGACAACCAAAATACAACTTTTTAAGAAACTCAAATTTGGAACTTCTAAAACAAACACTTTTCAGGTAAATTTTTCAGATCAATTAATGAGCTTATTTTTAGTCCCTTTTGTCCTTATGTTTTATACATAAATTTCACAATACCCATAAACTCATCTTCACGTTTATTTTGAAATTTATATAATATTATTTGACTTTTTTATATTTTTATATTAGTTTTACTTATGTTATAATCCATATAAAAGATTTGGTTAGATATATTTTCATTTATGTTTCATATGGTTTAAAATTATATAATAATTAATATATTGTGCTTTGAATATTGTTTAATATAGTTTAAATAATATTTATAAGCATAAATAATTTTTATTAAAAAATAAAATATAGTTAAAATTAATAAAAGTGTTTTTTATTTTTATGTTGCCAAATAGTCTACTGTATGAAGCTCTTTCAAAAACGTTGTATTTTTAATTGACAGTCAAACAGTCAACTAGCTTCTTAGAAAAGCTCTTCTGATAAAAACTCTACTGACAAAAGCTTTACTGATATAAGCCCATCTAAACAGGCACTTCCTTTAGGTATAAAATTTATTGAATAACTTACCTAAGTTGAAGAGATCCAAATTATTTTTCTTTTGGCTAAATATCACAAAAGCAACAATTTTCACTTTTCTTTTATCCATTTGCTTTCCAGAAACAAATAGCTTTATCAACTAAAATGACACGTGAATATTTTCCAGCCTCCATAGTTAAAGACTATAGATTCGTAAACTAGTTATTGTGAGTTGAAAGCTGCAAGAAACAGCGTACACGCATGCCCTTGGATGAACGTCATTGAAGAAATTGATAAATCTTAATGTAATAGCGTGAGAAATAGGCAGATTCTGATGTTGCTTATCAGACATTATAAAGCTTATTTTAAATAGCTTCAGAAGATTAAGGCACTGAAGACCTTTTGTTGGTGTGTGTGAGGAAGGATGAAGCTCTCTGAAATTAAGGAATATGGTTTCATCATCTCGTAAGTAACTTAAAAAATCTTACAATAGATGGCGCCAAGCTTATTCTCTTCAATTATACAGAGTGCATACATCATGTGGGCTGTGGCCATGGAATTATAGTCAACTGACATATTTAGAATTCAAATACGACTATACAGCCACTTGCGCTTTATGCAAATTTTTAATAGATATCTATCGAAAAATATATAAATTTTAGTAGAACTGTATTTTTATAATTAAAATTGACAATTACTTACTTATTCTTTTAAGGAAAATCGTATATATTTATATATTATAGCAAAACCAATGAAAAGTCTTTGAGAAGTGATATAAAACACATATATATTGAAACTTACATAACACATGTAAAGTTGTCATATAAAATTGAAATAAGAAGCCAATAAATATAAATTTATAACTTCCATTTATAACAATCAGTTAGTGAAATAAATATCCCACATTCTTTTACCATTCATATCCTCTTTAAAAAAAGGTCAACATATCTAGTGCACAAGGCTCAAGGGTTATGATATATGTAACATTGCCTTTGTATTTTTACAAAGAGACTATTTCTATTACTTGAACTTGTGACCTTAACTATTTTACAAATTCTCCTATTTCTGAATTCATTATATGCTTCTTCCACCCAAGAATAACATTGTATCAAGAAAATTTAAAAGTCAAAGTATTCAGTGCACAAGACTCCCTATTTTAGAGAAATTTAGGAAAAGTTATAATATACACAACTTTTCTTTTGACTTTTTACAAAGAAGTTGTTTCCGTAACTTAAACCTGTAACCTTGTGGTCAAAATGAGCAACTTTACCAATTGTGCTAAAGCTCATTTATGCAATTAAGCAATTATCTCGCAAACTCGAACTAGTTTGATATGTAACCTAGCAAAGGTTCACATCTTTAACTAGAGTAGATGGCCAGTAGAGCTTTTTTTTTTATAGATCTTTTATGAGAAGAGCTTTTCTATAAAACTAGTTGACTGTTTGACTGTCATTTAAAAAAGAGCTTTTTTGAAAGAGCTTCATACAGTTGACTGTTTGACAATATAAAAATAAAAAAGTAGTTTTGATTTTAACTATATTCTATTTTGTAATAAAAAGTTATTTATACATATAAATATTATTTAAAGTATATTAAACAATATGCAAAGCATAATATAATAATTATTATATAATTTTTAACCATATGAAATATAAATGAAAATATATCTAACTAAATTTTTTATATGGATTATAACATAAGTAAAGTTAATATAAAAAATAAATATTAAAACATATTAAAAATAGATAAAAAATTTATATAAATCCCAAAATAAATATTTAACTTGAGTAAATAGTTAAATACATAATAAATTATACATTTTATTGTAATACAAGAAGATTTGCAATATGTTCCCTCGCATCATTTGTCTCGTTATTTTGTGGCTCGTCTAAATGATTTTCTTCAATGTCTTCATTATCAATGATTTCTTCATTTGTAGGAAGTAATTCATCATCTTCACCATAAGAAGAAAACTCTTCATCCTTTTAAGCATTTAACCTTATAAAATTATGAATAGCCATTGAAGCAATTACAATTTTAACCTGCTTTGGAAAAGAAAAACTGGGCATTTGACGTACATTTTTCACCTATTTTTCCAAACGCCAAATGTTCTTTCGATTGTGCGTCTTAAAGAAGAATGCGCATGATTGAATATTTCTTTCTTTACTTTTGGAAGACCAGCATGTCGAAAATCAGGAAGATGATATCTCTCACCTTTGTATGGTCCTAAATAACTTTGCACGTGAGGATGTCCTGCATCTACCAAATAATGTTTTCCTACATTCCAAATTAAAAAAAAATGAATAAAGAAGTAGTAAATTATTAAAAATAAACAAAATAAAATAAAAATGTATAAAGTTTTAATTCACAAACCTCTAGGTAGATGAGGGTGTAATCTATCATTACGCAAAGCTTCCATAAAAATTCGAGCATCATGTGCCGTGCCTTCCTAACCAGCTCAAGCAAAAGTAAAGCACATATCAAAATCATATGCAACCATTACATTTTGCGTAGGAATGCCTTTTCTACCAATATATTTTATTTGATTAGACTTAGGAACTACAACTGGTATATGAGTTCCATCAATTGCTCCAATGCAATCTTTAAAATATGGCCAATACCTTCTATCATCTTTAATTTTGGTTGGAATTTCTCTAAAAGTTGAATCTTTTGGTTTTATGAAATCAATCGACATACGCGAAACGACCTCTAATACTATTGCAAACCATCTAGAAATTGTCTCACCAGAATGTTGAAATCTTTCTTAAACTATTTTATTACAAAGTCCATGACCTAAAGTGATAAAAAACATAGCTACAACCTCTTCTATTGTTACTTTTGTACCTTTCTTTAATCCATATGACTCATTCAATAATTTACATAATTTGATAAAAACATCATTTTCCTTTCTAAATTGTTGATGACATCTATCTCTATCGCCATTAAGTATTTCCATTACAAACATCCATCCAGTGTGAGGGGATGTTCTACATGGTTTTTAATATAATATTTAATAAAATGGTCTATGGTTAGTGCTACTCCAGTTTGAACCATATGCAAAATTTCTTCTTCAATCTCTTCATTATATTCATGATTATTATCAGAATCATTATCAGAAGATGATATCTGTATCAAAATATATATAAATAAATAATAAGCTTATTTTATAACAAGGTAATATAGCAATAATCATGACACAATAATAATAAAGTACAATTTAATTCATTACAACAAAATTAACGAAATAGAAATCCGATACAACATATTACAAGTAACGAATTTCAATACAACACATTACAAGTAGTCCAATATTAGTAACCAAATACATATCTAATTCATTACAAAAATCACAATCATTTCATTGATTCAATTTGAAGATGAACATCCTTAAGCGCAATAAACATCTCTCTACTTTCTTTCTTCAAAAATAATTTGGTAGCTAACATAAACAGATGACCTCTCCTTTCTATTTCATCATAATTCGTAAGATGTCCATCACCTTAGAAATGCTACAACTAGGTTCATTTCTTTTAATAGAGGTTACTGAAGTTCTACTCTCTACTACGTCACATATACGGGCCAAATGTTTACATAACCTTTCTATTGCCCTGTTTTAGTATCGTGTTTCTTTCTTTTTTCCCTTTTCCTTGTGTAGAAGTTCCTAGAGTTTAAGTTGATGAACCAATCTCATTTTTAATATTTTCAATTTCTTCATTGATATTAAAGTCTTCCAAAAAGTTATCATGAAAATCGATATCAACTAAGCTTTCTCTAGACGGCGTATAAGCATTATTTGGTACAAAACTTGAAGAAGGTGCCCAAGCTCCTTCCCCTGTAGCTACAACATCTTTAAATAAAATGTTTAGCTGTTCAATATGTTTCATACCTTTAGTTCAAAATTTGACAGCCTTGGGGTTTTCCTACAATAATATTGTTTAAGTTATTAAACTATCAAGTAACATTAGAAAATTATAAATCTAAAGCTTAAATGCTTACCTTCAATTTCTTTTCCCACCATTCGTCACTTGTATCGATAGTTTGATTAATAGGATCCCATCCTAGTCCAATTTTCCTACCTACTAAATTTGTCCAAAGCTGTCAATCCTATTTTAATCCATCTCATTTATTCTTAAATTATTTGTATTCATAAATCTTCTTAGTTTCGTAAGCAAACTTTGAAACTATATTTTTCAGTCCAATCTTGTTAAAGTGGTCATTTGGTTGATTTCCAGCTAATGTCTCTTCCATAAAAATTTTAATTACAGTTTCAAGAGTTCTATCATTCCACTCCGCTTTAACCATTTTTTTTAATTTATCCCCACCTTGAATTTCTTGACTTGGATTTGACATTTTCTAATAAAAAAGTATAATATTAACAAAAGGAAATTGATTTACAATTTCATTGCAATAACAAAATATGTTTTCATCTCATTAAAAAAATACTAACGCTATCAACAACACATGATCTAGAAAACAAAAACTCCATTGCATATAACAATGAATTTATCAAGAATAAGAAAATATAAAGGCATAACAAGAATGACATAGAAAAAAAGCATAATAAACATGACATATAGACAAATTGCTTTTGAGAATTAAAATTTGACATTGAAACAAAATACCCTGCAGATAACAATGAATCCAACAAATATAAAATAATCAAATTTTTATCACAATATTTTTTCTTAACTTTGTCAAAAAAATTTAATGGAGATCTTGAGGCAACAACCAACAGATCTAATGCTAATATGTTTCTTTCTCTTTAAGAGATTTTTTTTTTATTTTTAAAATTTTTTGAAAGGACATGTATATTTTGAATGGATCAAGAATCATATAACACAAAATCAAAACTAGCTCCTGGGATACAAAAATCAAACACATAATGAGAACAAAAGAACGAAAATTGAATTAAAAAACCAAAAACAAATCAATGATTATATAAAAACCTACAAATAAAATCAACCGAAGAGAACGAAAATAAAAGCACAAAATAAAAAACCTGGATTAATGCTCAGTGCTTATACATTATGGCCAAAATAATTAAGCAAAAGAATATAAAAAAAAAACCCCAATGTGTGACTCCTGAAATTATTTAGAGGGAGAGAAAGTTAGAGAGCTTCGATCAATGCTTAGACCCAAAAGAAAAAGAAAATCAGTTTTAAAGATCTGGAAAGCTATTAATAAAAAGAAAAATAAAAATAAAAAAGGAAAATAAAAGGGGACTTGTCGGCAGACAACTCGGTGGTCGTCAGTGGTGGCTCGCCGCATCGATTTGTGAGAGACGTTGGTGGTGGATCTCGACTATAGAGGTGTCGGTTATGAGAGCTTTGCAAGATAGGGATTTTCTGGATGATTATACATGTGAAGGAGTAGATGGGTGATTTGTAGGTATTATGAAAATTATGTGTAAATAATAAGGGCAAAAGTGACTAAAAAATAAGCTCATTAATTGATTTAAAAAATCTACCCACAAAAGTTATTTGAGTGACTTTTTTAAGAAACCCCAAATTTAGGCTTCTTAAAAAGTTTTTTTTTTTTGTTGCCAAAGAAGCCATATCTATTAAGGAATGATTTTTTATTCTACAACTAAATACCTATTTTTCTAAAAAATAAAAGCTTTTGTGGTGGAGAAAAGAACTTATTAACCTCCCAAAAACCCATCTAAACAGGTGCTCATACTTACACCTATTATTTTCTTTTCTTTTTCAATAAAAAACATGTCAAAACTGTAGCTACTTATTTTTGCAACGTCAATTAAGTATAAGTGAAATACTTAAAAAAAGCATGAATTGCTAGAATGTGAGCTTTTCATAATTTTATTACTCTTTTTATTTTAATATTTTTAACATTAGTTATGTAACAATTTGTGTCTTTTACCTTAAATGGCTACGACTGATAAATTATTTGTCATGTTTAAACTTATTTAATTTTGAATTAATAATTAAATATATTATATATTAAAATAACAAACAAAAAGTAAATATGTAAATTGCACAAGATCTATTTTCTACATTATCTTTTAATTTTTATATAAATTCTTATATTTTTTATGTATTAAAGAAGTCCACTTTTATCTAATTAAAGGAAAATGATTTTCTTTTTTATGTTGTTAATTTAAATAGAATTAATTAATAAAATTATTGTTGCACAATCTTTTATAATATACTACTCTCCTTTGATTATAAAGTATGATACAATTAATTGCTCTTCGTTCGTTATGATACCTATGTAATCTTTGGTTTAGTTCACTATAACTATATGTTATTAATCATTATCAACTTATGAAACTTGTGAAATTAATGTGCAATTAACACATCATTAATTTTTATAAATTTTGATAGCAATTAATAAGTAATAATTTTCTTCATTAATTTCACATCATTAATTTTTATAAATTTTGATAGCAATTAATAAGTAATAATTTTCTTATTCACATCCATTCTGAAGTAATTTCACATATTTTCTTTAAATAAGTCATCTTCTCAAAATATAGCATAAATATATTTAAAATTGTATTAATTGTTTATTACTACTATACTTCAAAATAAATTATCAAATATTTAATAATATCCATTACAATGTTATTATACAATTAATGCATCATTAATAATAAAAAATTCATAAGTATTAACTATTCCTTATTGAAAATTATTATATGCACGAAGTGGGGATTAGTAATAGCATAGTTGTTGACATCACTAATTAGTTGTTTCATTTGATCATTCAACATGGGTTTAGATTTGGTCTCACCTGAAGAACTTTTTACATGACACACCAAAATGGATCACAGAAATATGGCCTGCATCCTTTTACATTAAATTGTCGCCTATATTCTTCCTTATACTGATTAGTTCATGTCTTGTTGGATCATCATACTGAGGATAATAACATTGAAAAACGATTTTCATAACTGAAATGTAGTAGCTTCAGGATTACATTTTGGTCTTGTAAGGATTACAAATGTCTCATTCAACAAGTAAAATCTAATTAAGAGTTGATACTTCCAAGGAAAAAGTGGGGAAAAACGCAAGACTTTATTGATTTCAGGTCAGGAGTCCAATCACTTTAAGCAGCTGCAGTTATGTATTCGATTGCCTGCTTGCATATACCAGTCATTGTTGCTTCAGGACCATAAACCTACAAGAGAACGTAAGAGCAAAGGCAACTTCAGTTCAGAATCTTTCTTCACATGAAGGAAAAGTACGGGGGCTTTCACATTTATCAATACCTCAATGGGGAGACCTATTTCCTCAGCAAGTGTCCTCATTTTGGCAAGGCCCTTCTGATAATTGGGACCTCCTCTCCTCACATATAAGTGCATCCTTGCTGCTTTAAGCTTGGATTCCTAGTCAAAAAGAAAAAGAAGATATTATTCAACCATACTAAGAAATTTGTGATGGATCAGGATGAGAATGTCCAACATCAGATGCAAAAGATCAACTCTTTCTCCAATATGTCAGGCTTTTGCAACAATACATTCATAACTGTAAAAGACTAAATATTGCAGAAAATGGCTAAGGTTTGCAATGCAAATGTTGGAAATTCTCATAAAATAAATGCTTTTCAGAAGAACGAAGAAAACCCAGTTATCGTAAATTCACCTTTTCTTTGAGGGCCCGAATAATGCCATTAAATGTAGCTGCAACGTCGGTGAAGTTTGCAATCCCTCCTCCAATTAAAAGGGCTCTTTTTTTACCATCAGGATCGGAAGTAGCACACTACACAAATTATACACATAAAGTCTACAGTGAATATAAGGCAAGCTTTTCTAACTTAGCACAATATATACCTTTAAAATTTCAAATGCAATTTAAAATCATCATGTTGTTTCTATCTTTTGCTAAAAGGAAAAAAAGAAAGGCATCGATTCCAGAGAAAGTTATAAGCAACCTTTTTATAAAAAAAAAAAATCAAAGTAAGATCTTTGAGACTAGGAAGTGGGGTTCTTACATCTATGACAACTCTTGCATACTGCAGTACTTCCTCTTCATTGGGAGCTCCACTATATTCTGCATAGTTCCCAAGCTCAGAAGCATAACCCAGATCACCAACCTGTTACCAATCACAAATTGATGCATAAAAATTCATGTAACACGAGTGAAAGAAAAGAGAAGGCTTTCCACCTCAAACAAGGACTTCTTACCGTGTCAGCATAGATGACACTTGCACCACCACCAGCTACCATTGTCCAAATTCTTCCCTTCGGATTTAAAACTGTGAATTTCAAGGATGCACTTGTCTACAAGCAAATTGAGTAAGGAGAATTATTAACTTTGCCAAATTCTCATTGGCCAAACTATTTAACAAAATCAAATTCCATTATTTTGGAAACTTAAAAGATCATGAATTTTAATCTCATATCAACTTGAATTTTTTCAGAGAAGTGACAGGTAGCAAAATAATTGAACTTTTTCTTTCAACTAATTGATGAATTTTGATATTTTTTAGCAGATCAAAACATGGTAAACAAAGTATTGTTGAGTAAGCTAGATTTCAGAGGAACTTATGAATAAAAGTATACCTTTTCATCTAATCCATGAATAAAGCTTTCAGTAGGACTCATCACTCTTCCGAATGGTAGTGGAAATTCAATATTTCCCCACCTGTAAAGTACAAATTACTATGAGGAAATGTTAAAGATGAAAAGACAAACATCCAATAAAATGAAAACATCAAATTCTAATAGAATAGCAAGTGAAGGCAAAATTCACTCGAGAAAATGAGACGTACTTCTTGAAGTTCTTGAAAGCAGCAGTATCATCAAGCTCGCCTCTCATATCCAGTGGATAGGGCTTTCCATTAACCAATGTGAAAGGATTCATCTCTAGGAAAGTGAAGTCAAGATCTGCCTCATACACATTTCATAAGTTACTAGAGAACTCTAACAAGTAGATAGGTCACCAGAATTTCTCAGAAAATTGATCAACGACCAAGTATACCTTGAAATAGAGCATAAACGACTTTAATAAACTCCTCGATTTCCCGTTTTATCTGGAAAAGTAAATGAATTTCACGTCAATTATCCATCCGAAAATAAAAGCTTCAAGTGCATTAATTTTCCAATGTGAAATGAGAAACAAATGTGTTATTTCCCAAATCAATCAAGTTTTCCAACATTGCTTCAGACAATTGCATCTTAATATATTTACTAGGTAATTATTTGAGGTTAAAATATTTAGCCACATCAAAGAAAACACCTATGCCTGAAGTAATTGATTCTGCAAAATTACCTCCAGGGGAAGGGTTGCAACAAGTGGAGCACACACTTCTGATGTAAACGACACCCCTGTTGGCACAAATATTGTTTTCACCTAAATAGGCAACAAAAAAAGCTTTTCTCACTTATGAGGCAATGAGTATAAAGAAAATTGTACACAAAAGAATGTGAAAAGAGAAATAGCTCTCTGGTCAAATTAATACATGAAAATGTAAAAGAAACAATTCCATAAGTACCTTGTCCCAATTATCTTCTATTTCAATTCCTCCACATTCTGAAAAACTTACACTGCATCCAAGGCGCTCCGAGACAATATTAAGGTAGAATTCTTCGTTGTGGGGGACGAAGGGTTCAATGATGAATGTTGTTATGGGTCCTTTGCATCCACCCATTTCTACCTGTTAACCAAGATTGAATTAAATCAAGCCAAAAACTGAAGGCCGGAGTAATAGTGTAACAGACTCTACCGTTAGTTGACTTGGTATTTTCAGATTTATTGTACATATATTTATGTAAAGTTATCTCCCTTCATTATAGGCTTAGATAGAGGAGAATCATTCTGATATCAATCTCCATTTACTATACTCTTGATTGTAATCTTGGTGAGTTTAAATACTCCAATTCAATAGAAATCAGATACAGCTTTTCACAATTCTTTATGGTATCCAGAGCCTAAAACCTCCATCGAGTTTTTTTTTCTTCCCCTCAGATCCCGCCCAACCCTTTTCAATTGTAGTATATGAAAATTTTAGAAACAAGAAGGAAAAGAAAGAGATGGAAAGAAGAAGAAGTTCACCTCTTTGCCAAGGCGTTCCTTAACAAAAGTAGCTACTTGACGCAGATCTAGATTTAAAGCAACAAGACCACTCTTGCCACGCTTCCCAAACAACATGTCAGGTTTCACAACCAGTTTCCCTGACAAAAGCCATGGTTCTTTCTCTGCTAGCTCATTGAAATCGGTTGTTTGCACAACCTAATTCACAAGAAGTAAACAACTAATACAAATTAACAAATGAAAATGGTTTAACATACTCGGAGTTTGTGACGACATCCATTTCTTATAAAGCAGGAAAACATGGAACTGGAATAAGGTTACATCAATTTCCAGATTCCCTTTATCACAAATTAAGTTGTTTCAATGTTTAGAAACTACTAAAGGATTTCTTTAAACTGCTAAACCCGTGAAAAATGTCAGCAAATGCCCCGTTTCCCAAAAAACAAATTCCATAAATCACAACTAGGCAATAACTAAACTCAAACAAAACACGTCAAAAGAACCCGGCAATTAGAAGGCCGTATTGGAAAGATCTTATGTTCCAAAGACATCGCAACAACTTCACTAGGATGTGAACTAAATAACCCGCACAGCACAAATAGAAACTAAACAAAGATCAGGAACTTAACTAAATCAATAAAATGCACTCACTTGAGCAGATTTGATGGGCAATTCATAACCAACAAGTCTCTTGAAGTGCTCCTTCAACAATCTCTTGGAATCGTACTCTCTGATCTTCTTGCGTGCCATTTTCTCTCACCTAAACACCACAAAGCACCCAAAAATCATAACTTTCTAAATCCCAGAAAAGATCTGACAATACCAGATCCAAAATCAAAAAGAACCCACAACTAATCCGCGACCGAGCTCTGATTATCTCAGAAAAACAAAACAAATGCATGCAATAGAAAACCACCCATTACCAACATAAACCTCAAAGTTCACAACTTTGCGCAAAAGGGTACATAACGAACAACTTCCAAAAGCTATACATGTACAGGGATCAAAAGAAATCAAGAGAAAGAAAGATCGAAATTAAATTGAGCTGGGAATCATGCTAAAGACAGAAGAAGAATCAGGAGAGAAACCAAATTACCGTTTAAGAGAGGGGGAGATGGGAAGTTGTGAATTGGTTGGTTAGGTAGAGAGCTTCAAGACAGGAACGTGGATTTCAGTGTTTCGGGCAAGTACATATTTATAGCGGTTTCTAAAATTTTTGTTGGAACTTAGGATTTAACGAACGTAGTTGGTTAGCTGTGTTCTAAAGAGACTTTCGGATATCAGTAAGTTGGAAGTTGCGTCGGACACATTTAGATCACATGCCCAACACCTACCCTTTTGGTTTTGGACCAACGCTTCAATCATTACACCGCTTGCTTGTGGGCTCATTTTGTTGGAAATTTAATTTGTCAATTTTTTCATCCTATATTTAAAGTGGACTGTTCATAGAACTATTTAATTTAAATATCAATATTTGGTTAATTCTCACATATTAATTCTGTTCAAATGACATGCAAAGAAAGATTCTTTTCAAAAAGTTGTTCTCCTTCCCTTATTTCATGAAATTGGTTTGAACTTGCCTTAAAATAAAGAAAAAGAAGTATTTAACATGCTGGAAATATAGCTTATGGATGGCGATTTGAGACGGCACCGTTTGACGTGAACCACCGGTTCTTGAAGAGAAAGGGAACAAAAATAAAATAAAATAAAATATTTCGTTTACTGAAATCGTCTGGTAACTCGCAACTCAGTAGGGCAGGTCAAATGATAAGTGTTCACTTACCAAAGCCCTCGTAAAGAAACTCGTGTAAACTGGCTAGGAGAAACGTGGGCCAGTAGCTAGTAGCTACTCCTCAAATCATCTTATTAACTAATTTCTGTTTTCAAGTTCTTTGTTTATAATAAGAAAATAAGTAAATGCCATTTTGCAGGTGTACAGTAATTAAACATTATAATACAGTAATAACCAACAAATTACACATTCTCAATAAATTACTAGCAGATGAAAATCAAAACTTTGTTAGAAATTAAGGGCTAGCTTTACTTCTACTTTTTTTTTTAGTTTTTATGATCTCACTGTTCTTTTCTAATAAAAGCAAAATTTTGTTTAGTCATTAATGCTAATTATATTTTTATTAACGATATTAATTAAATATTAGAGAAAACCTAAAGATAAATTAATTTTATTTATTATATAATATATAACTAAATATTAATATCAAAATAAATGATTGAATCACTAACATTATTTACAAATTATTATTTAATAATACATATTATAAATATTAAAGTAAATTTATTTTGAAATTTATGTATTTTAAGATATTTTAAATTTAAATTATATTTATTAAATAATTATGAACTTCAAAAATATTTTATTTTCAAAAATAAATTTTAAGTAATTATAAATAATTAAAATTAAATAATCACATAATATATTTAATTGATGGAAAATAAAATTATGATAAAATAAAAACTATTTTTTTTATAACTGTCATAAGTTATGAAAATTAAAAGAACTCAAAATGGAAACAAATACTGTAATTCTTATTTTTTTATTTTTGTCTGTTTCTGTTTTTATAACTTATATAAAATATAAAAATTAGTTTTTATTTTTTATTTTTGTATTTTTGTCATAATTTGATTCATTATTAAATAAATATATACCATTTTAATTATTTAATATTAACTACTAATAAAAATTATGACTAATGTAATTTAATTTATTTTAATTTTATAATGAGTCAATATTTTAGTTATTTTGATTTTTAAAACCCATAGTAATTTAATAAATATTTTCATTTATACAAGTAATCATGTAAATAAAATATACTAAATATGTATTAATATTTACCAATAAATATTTTATAAGAGAATGAAATAAAATTATTTACTTAATTATTTTATTTTTATGTATTTAGTTATTATCAGTAATAAAAATATAAATATATTAATATTAACAATTAAACATGTTTTTAAATAAAATTTAAAATTTAAAAAATATATCAGAACTAGAAGCAGAAGTAAATGAGCTTAAAAAATCTCTTTACTAAGTAAGTCAACCATTCAAGTTTCACTTCTCCGTAAATGTAAAGTTGACGGGAGAGGCTTAAGTTTTACCAGATATCATACCTTAAATAAAATATTGTCTAGTAAAAACGTTGACAGTTAAAAACGTTAGTTTCGCTGTTAATTGGCTGATGTGGCTAATGGAAGCCCAATTGTCCATGACTTGTAACTGTTTACGTAGAAAAATTACCCAACTAATCAAATAACCCAAACCCAAACCCATATCCAATTACCCATCACCCAACTTTACCAAACAAGAAAAACCCTAGTTATATTGTCTGTGTGCATCGTCGTTCGTCTAGAGAGCTCTCTTGTAGGTACATCTTCGTTCATTGTGAAGAGGTGTGTCTCTTTTCTTCTCCTCTCCTTCCAGTCCCTTGCTATGTTATTTTTCTATTCATGTAACGTGACACTGCCAAAATTCTTAAATCATAATTAACTAAATAGTTTCCGAAACATACCATTAATCATTCAATTCCTCATTAGTTCCAAAAAAGAGGATTGTTTGTCAAACTCAAAAATATTCTATACAATACAATTACTCAAATTATCACATTAAAAAATATATACAATTGAACAACTTTACTCAATTAATCTACTAGCCCCACCTAAACTCCACTTGGTCCTTCCTGTACTTTGCGATTATCAACAATCACTCGATCTCTTAAAAAAATAACGGCAAGGGTGAGTTGCCTATTCAATAAGGATAACTGATTGTACCTTTAAAATCAAATAACTCAATAAATAATTATAAATTTAGTCAAGTGATTAAAACATTCATATAATACAAAGATAGACATCAATACTCATTTTAATCCGAACAATTATCACGCCTCACAAAAATTTTACCAAACAATGATTAACACAAAAATTAATACATAAATGCCATTTATGCTTTATCTGATAATTAACTGAATTTCTTGGGCTCAGCTTAACCTATAAGGATTACATCCAATGGTTTGTTAGCTCATTGCATCTCATCTCCTCATAATTACTCACTAAGTGGACACGTAATTAAATGTATAAATATTGTCATTGTAATGCCCCATATTAAAGGTTAGAATATTGAAGAATTAGCAGTGCGTAATATGCTTTGCATATTTGAGTATTCGCTGATATGTGCATATGAATTTTGACACATACAAATAAATTGCTCATGCATTCATTTACATATTCAGGGTAAAATGGATTTATAAAATGCGAATAAATTGTGGAAAATTTATTCGGAGACTATTGGTATTATTTAAGAATTTTTTTGGTGAATTTTAGGAATTTCTGAATTGGGGTATTTATGGACTAGGAAAATATTGGAAATGAACTAATGGTAGTGAGACATGTGTCAATTTTAGTGGATGACACGTGTATTACATGCAAAGAATATATGTGGATAAGTTTGAGAACATTGTAACTTTTGTTGTTCTTCGAATTATGTAGGTGTTCATCGAAAATCACTGAACATTCATCAACGACTACTGTTTTGATTTTACATTAGTTTTAACCTTTACAAACTAAACAATTCAGTCCAGTTAGAAATTTGCTTCTCTCTGGTCTTGTAGTTACCTTCCACCGAACCCTGTTCTCCACTCTCATTATTGAAGAATTTTCAGAAAAATCAAGTAAGTTGTGGTTTAGTTATCTGGGCATTGTGTAAATGATTTTGATGATATGTTTGTATTGGAAATAAATACATGCATGAGTTATGTAAGTTGACTAGTTTTGGTGACAGTGATGAGAAAGATGGGTTGATATTATTGAGCAGTGATAGTGTAACACCGATTGCATGTGGTGTAAAAGGGAAACTTAGTGAAGTAGACCATAGTAGAAAATGTGGAGTAGAACCGTATAGTTATAGGTTCTGTTTTGATTTATAAGTTGTTATTGTTACAACTCTAACAGTAGAGAGAGAAAGTTGGAAATGGTGAAATATATGTATGTATTAGGTTTTAGTGTCTGACTATAAACTTGATTTTTGAGTTGTGTTTTGAATGAATTCAGCTGATAAGGAAGTGAAATAAAATAGTAAAGGTAAGTATACAAGTTAGTGATGAAGGATTAAGGAGAAGTGAGGAAGAAGATGGAGAAACTGTAGAAAGAGTTGCATGAATAGTGCTCTGTTTTGATGTTTGGGTTTAATATGGAATTTTGGTTTTGTCGTGTATTGTGGAACTGAAATGGAAGTAGAGGAATTGGTTTAAGTGATATATCTGTGTTCATTAAATAAGATGGAAGTGAGAAAATTTGGGAAAAGAATGAAAGAAGAAGAAGAAGAAATCTAGTTCGGTGAAGGAGGATGTCGCGATTGTGCTTTTGCATAATCGCGACTTTGCTGAAGGACATCGCTGGTCCATCTGGAATGTCGCGGTCGTGCAGGCGCACGATCGTGACTTCCATGCTTTCTGAAGAAGGTTGTTTTCTAAACATCCTTTAATCTTTTTGTTATAACTTCTTCACCTGATGTCCAAATGACATGAGACTTGAACCAATAGATTTCTAACACATTGTTATACCTCTCCATAAAAAGTGGTAGCCTTCTGAATTGAATTGGAAAAGAAAGTGAGGGAATCTGTTGGAATAGTATGAATTGGAATATTTTACTGAACATACTTCGGTATTTTGCTTATATCTTGTCCTGTAGAGCTTCAAATGGGATAATTCTTGATTTAAATTAAACTAGAGAAATAGGGATACAAATTTTCTGAAGAGATTAAATTCTAATTCTGCCTCTAAGAATTTTAGAATCTGATTTGAAGGTGAGATAAGACTTCTAATAAAGCTTAAGTACAGTCTGAGATCTTTTGAGTAAAACTTTCAGTATAATGAACCAAATGGAATGATTTTGGTATCATTTGAAACTTAAGAATTGGGAGAACGACCTTCTAGAAGGAAGTGTCATCAAATTACCTCATCTTCCTGATGAGTATAATTGAGCAAAGTGGACCTGAAAGTTGGTTGTGAAATAAATCTGAATTGAGAAATTTAGTATGGTTTCACATGATTGATAATGTGACAAAATTAAGGATAAGAAACCCAAAATTTTTCATGAACATGCATCATATATATTCAGTATACATGAATGTGCATAAATAATTTCATAATCATGCACAATAGTGATATGTGTTTGTATTAAATATTATAGAGGAACGCATAAAGCGATCACTTCTAGATATTGCCGGGACTTCGAGGCAATAAGCAAAAAGGGAACTTTTGTAAGTAATTTAGATGGTCAATTTTGTAAGTAATTTTTGATAGTTTTTCTTTGACTGTTTTGTTTGCTATTGATTTGGAACATTGAATGATTTGCAAAGCTATAAGAATGTGATATGCTTGAATACATGGTATGAAAACATTGATTAGCATGTGAATTGAATTTTATTCATTTCTGTTTTTGAATCTGTTAAGTCCTAGTTGTGGGTAAATAGGCATGCCAAGAAGGGTCTACAACTGCTTCTGTGATACTTCGGTGTCTTCTATTATTGACATTTCAGTGTCGAGACTTCGGTCTCTTCTATGACACTTCGATGTCGAGACTTCGATCTCTTCTGTATAAGTCTCGTTACTTGCTTCTATAAATTTATTTAGCATTCATCTGATTTTGTATTATGATATTTGTTTGATTTTGACATAAACTAAAGTATGTTATGATTTTGAAGGGTTTATACCTTCTTGTGTTATGCAGTTCTGTTAATGATAAAATCTGTTCTGAAATGCATTATGTCTGATTTATAGTTAAAGCAATCTTTTAATGTAGATTAGTTATTACTCACTAAGCTATATGCTGAGCAAGGTGGAATTGCCCCGTGTAGGTTTAGAGTGAGGGTTATAAGGGCTGGGATAAGTCAACCGCAATGGTCAATAGAGTCTGAGTTGTTGTTTTGATAAAACATGTAGTTTTGCTCTTATGTTGGCTTGTATCTCAAGTGTATAACTTTGAATTATTGTAGGTTGTAATAACTATTTTCAGGCTGATTTTCGGTTTGAAACAAGTTTGTTTTAAGTTTAGCGTTTAATATGATGTATGTTTGTTCTGAATTGCTTCCAATGGAAGATTTTGAATGCTATGCTTCCGCGAAATGTTTTGGTTTGTTTGTACTGTCTTGTGTGGCATCCACATATCCTCTCAGGCGGTATTTGGGTGCCACACTTTTTGGTATCAGAGCATGGTTTAAGCGGTTCTAGTTTAATTAGCGCTTAACTATTGCTTATACTTGAGTGTATAAGTTGTGTCTAACCTAATGCGGTTGTCCCATGTTTTGATTCTAGAATTAAAGATGGAAGGATCACGCGATGTTGTTAATGAAGTTACTGAGAGCAATCATCCGAAGCAAACTCGTCCATTAATGTCTGGACCCTCTGGGGTCAATCGAGGTGAAGCTGAGGTGCCACCTCCTCCTCCAGCTCAGGGAGAGGCTTTATTTAAGTTGTCCTAGGATATGATGACGTTACTGTATCGTATAACTGCACCCAAGGCTCCAATTGATCAGCTGCGGAAGTATGGAGTGGAGGAATTTATTGGGACATCTCTGGAGGAATTTGAAAGAGCTTAATTATGGATTGAGAAGGTAAACAGAGTATTGGATGAGATCAGCTGTCCATCAGAGCAGATGGTACACTGTGCTGTCTCTCTTCTTTAGGGAGCAGCCTATGAATGGTGGAAGTTCGTTCTGAGGAGTCCTCAACTACCGGTGCCTTTGACTTGAAATTTCTTTACCCAAGAATTCAAAGCAAAATATATTACGAAGGCTTATAGAAAGGATAAGTGGAGGCAATTTCTGAGTTTGAAGCAGAGAAACTTGTCAGTTGCTGAGTACGACCTGAAATTTAATCAACTCAGTAAGTATGCCCCTGAATCTGTACTTACTTAAGAGTTTCGATGTCATCAGTTCGAGGATAGATTGCATGATTCCATCAGGGAGCATCTGATGACATTTACTTTGTTGCAGCAAGTGACTTACCATCAGCTGGTACAAGGTGCAATGAAAATAGAGAGACAGGAAATGGTCAGGAGAGAAAGAATTCAGCGGAGGGGCTTTGTTAGAGGAGGTCAGTCCTCGGGCAAACAAAGTAGGGAAGGTGCTTCTTCTGCACCAGAAGTTACTTAGAGATCTGTAGCTTGGGGAAGGTCACAAAATTATCCCTCAAGGACTGCTTCTGGTAGAGGGTCATCTGGAGGCCTAGGTTCTGATCCCTCGGAGTGCCATGATTGTTCTGTACATCATTGGGGTGTTTACAAGAGGGCTACGGGAGCATATTTTCACTGTGGCAGTACTGAGCATCTAATAGCTAGTTGCCCTCTCAGACAGGCTCAGACATCACAAGCCAGTAGGGAGGTCTCTCATGCATTTGCTGGGAACAAAGGACTAGGTAGAGGTCAAGGAGGATATAATCAGAACAGACCTAATCCGAGTTTTCACTCAAAAACTATGAATTGACCAACTCTGCTTTCTGCTTCGGCTCGAGCTTGGCACTGAAAGCTCATGAGAATTAGGACGCACTAAACGTCATTACTGGTATTGTTTTTCTCTTCAATTCTTAAATGCATGCATTGATTGACTCGGGATCTACTCATTCTTATATCTATATTGGGGAAATGTCTGATAAGGAGATGCCTGTAGATCAGTTAGAGTATGACATGTATGTAACCAGTCCTCTGAGTAGTGTTGGACCAATGGTGGTTGACAAATTAATCCTACTTATGTTTTGATAATAACAAATTGTATAGAAGTGGTTAAGAAATTTATTGCAGGTATTTTGGATTAAAAGAAATATAGAAGACATTATAAATCTTGAGGAATCAAGAAGGAAACAATCTTCAACATGATGAAGACTTATAAATCATTGAGGAATCAAGAAGGAAACAATCTTCAACATGATTGAGGCATTAAAAATGAAGATTATG
>JAOQMQ010000003.1:8955774-8968711 GCA_027563845.1 Erythroxylum subrotundum
TCTTGAAGACATTATGACTATTTCAAGTGTTCTGATTGTTCCTTTTTAGGTTAATCTTCGGTTATGTTCTAGGACATGTGGATTACATTTTCTAATGCATCAAATGTAACCATTGCTTTTGTAGGAACTTATTTGTCCATGTTTGTGATTGTTTTTCTTTCTTTTGCAGGTAGGAAAGCGCTGTACTGTACCTTTTTGTGAATCGGTATAGTTTGTCATAGATTAAGAATCTAGGAGAATGTTGGGAGGTAACAACAATAATCCTCTGCTTCCTGCTTTCGTGGATGAGAATCGTATGCCTTATCAGGCCACTTCAAATCAACTCCAGTTATTCGGGAATTGTGAGTTCTCAAGTCATTTAGAATCTATTTGGATTTTGGATTTAAAATGGAGTTTCAATTCTAGTATATAAAAATATTGTAAAGTGTAGTGAAAATTGAGTTATTTGGACTTTTAGTTATCCATGTTAAATTTGGATTTCTAACAAAAGCAACAACATTTGAATTCCTTTTAATTAGATGAGGAACTGGAATTACAGTTTGCTGTGACAAAGAAACAACAAAATAGAAATTAGGGCCTGGAATTAATGTTGCCAATCCCAATTCCAAGCATCCTAAGGGAAACATTAATGGACAATGTAAAACTTAATCACCATGCTTGGCTCCTGGTATATTGTATTCTACAATGGTGCATAGTTTTCATACTTGTATGATGTTATAGCTGATTTTCCTCTATGGACATTTATCTGTGGTATCTTTGTAGCTGCTGGTGGAACTGTTTTCTCCTTGTGATACGATGTGGAGATTTGCCAATGAACACTGAAAAGTTGGTGATAGCGTGATAATATGACACCTGTAATCATTCATAATTAATGAATATCTATGGCTGAAAATCTGAAAACTTCTAAACCAGGTATGGAAATAGAGACCTTTTTGGCAGCGACTGTATGTCGGGAAATCTCAGCATCCAAGTCATGTAAATGTTGAAATAAAAAAAGTGAGTTGATGAGTATTCTTTTGGTTGAAGAAGAAGAAATATTAGAATTTCCGAACAAGATTTAGAATATAGCCAAGCTTGGTAGTGGAACCTTGTGGTCATAATGGGGGCATTAGGAGTTGAAATATAGCAAGTAAACTTGGACCATTAGTATCAAAGTATTTAAGGACTTTACATTATCCAAACAATGGAAAAGGAAAATATAGGAGAAGTTGTGAGGGATGAGAGATGCGGTAAGATTTCTATTAACATCCATTCCTACTCTTTGTGAAAAAAGGTGAAATTTACTGGGAACTGTTGTGGTGTTTCCGAAGTTGCCATTGGGTCTTTTACTAATAGATAAACGGATATGTTCATTAGCCAACCAGCATGACCTAAACTATGAATACTTTTCATTGTGGCATATCATGAGAAACTCTATATGGATGTCCTTGCAGGCTTTTATCTTGGTTGTCCTTTTCTTCTGAATGAAAGGAAATGTATGTCAACATCTGAAAAGAAACTTCAATGATTGATTCGAGGATGATACCGAATCATATCATTGGTTACAAGAGTAAGAAGGTCGTCAGGAGTTGTAAAAAAACTTGACATGCCCAAGTGACAGCTAGGTTATAATAAAGAAAAATCCTTATATATTAATTTTTGCTATTTCTTATTTTATAAGTAGTTGTCTTCAGGGAACAAGCATAGAGTAGTTTAACAAATTATGAAACAAATTCAATAAAAGCCTTCGTTATCAATTGTATGACAAAGGAAATCACCGATGGTAGTTTGACTGATCTTTGTTTTACTTGTTTGTACCAGTGGCAGCTGGATGTAGCATTAACCCAGTGAATTATTTTGGAAATGAAAGTGTTAATCCCATGCTTCGACCAAACAAACGAGGCAGGGAATCAGAAGAATTTGGTAGACAACAAAAGCTGCAGATGTCCTTAAATTTTGAAGTTTGTCAAGATGATGCAGACCGTTCAGTGAGCATCCCAAATCCGAACCCTGTCTCAACTGGTTTAAGACTGTCATATGATGAGCGCAATTCGTCTGTAACATCTGCTAGTGGAAGTATGTCAACAACACCGTCATTTGTCTTGTCCCTCGGTGACAATATAAGGACCAAGCTTGATCGGCAGAAAGAAGAATTTGATCAGTATATCAAGATCCAGGTTCTTATTTAACTTGCAAACAATTGCCTTGTATCTTTACCTCATTTTTTTGATTTAGGGTGAACAATTAAAACGGTTTGTGCATGCTTTTACATTTTTCACTGCCTATAAAAACCTGAACTATTCAACTATCATGAAAGTGCATGAATTTCCAAACAAAAGTTAGAGAGTGTGATAATACTCTGGATGAGTGTAATTTATCTGCAATATAAAAGTAGTCTAGCATTAAAACCTAACCTCATGCTCTGACGGATGTTTGCTACACATTCAGGAAGAGCACTTGGCCAAGGGGCTAAGGGAGATGAAGCAGAGGCATGTTGCTTCCTTTCTTGCTGCCATTGAGAAGAGTGTCAACAAGAAGTTGCAGGAAAAAGACGTTGAGATAGAGAGCATGAACCGTAGAAACAAAGAATTGGCAGAGAAAATAAAGCAGGTGGCTGCGGAGGCTCAGAACTGGCACTACAGAGCAAAGTACAATGAGTCTGTGGTTAATGCGTTAAGGACCAATCTCCAGCAGGCAATTTCACAGGTCGCTGACCATGGGAAGGAAGGGTTTGGTGACAGTGAAGTTGATGATGCCGCCTCATACATGGATCCTAGCCATTACTTGAACTATCCTGGAGGGCCTGCAAAGCCTCTCGCGAGGAATTACCAAGGCTTGAAGGAACATATGAGCTGCAAGGCATGCAAAGCAAGGGAAGTATCCATGCTGTTAATGCCCTGTAGACATCTCTGTTTATGTAAAGAGTGTGACATACTAATCCACATTTGTCCTGTCTGTCAGATGATCAAAACAACTAGCGTCGAAGTGTACTTGTCATAAGTTATGAAGTAAATCTCTGAAAGATGCATACAATTCTCCTTGTAAGGTAAAATACTTAAAAAAAAAACAGTTCTTTTTCAAGAACTTGAGCTGTATGCGGCGTAAAACTTGGACTTCGTCAAATGAAGTTTGTCTGCTTCTGTGTAATTATATTTTCAATATGTTCTTGACTGATTTTACCCCTTAGGTATCTTGCAAGGGATGATATCGGTTATATCCCCTGACCTCCTCTTTGGGATAAAAATAAATCCAATAGAATAGATTATTATTATAAAATTATTTTGGTTATATTTTATTATTATCTTTAAATGCCTGTAATATGATGATAATTATATGGTAGATAAAATTAAGATTTCGGAAAAATTGTAAGAGAATTCACTTAATCAATCCTGAAGAGAGTTTCAGTGTCAAAACTTTGAATCTTGATGCGGTTGAGCTTAATCGCTGGTACAATGCTAAGTGTAATACTAATTCTAACACGATTAGAAAATAACTCGAGACACGAATGAAGCCTGCTATTTACAAATTCTATTCTTCAGTTCCTAAAGATTAAACGGTTCAAGTATGCTCACAGGAAAAAAAACAATGAGAAAAACATTTCCCTCTCTTCATCCTTATCCTTTCCCAATATGTCCGTAATTTCATTTCATACTATTTTCTTCCCGTAGAAGAGGTGCTAAAGTTCTTGAAGAAGGGCTATGACGTGACTGTATCAGATGATGCAGGCCGCTTTGTGTGCGATTTTGTTTTTGTGTACTATCACTCTCTTCGGTTTGCAGAACAGAAGGGCCACAACTCTCTTTTTCTTCATGTTCCTCTTTTTTCGCGAATTGATGAAGAAACCCAGATGAGATTCGTAGCCTCTCTTTTGGAGCAACATGTTAATAAAAATTGGTCTCCGAGTTCCTATATATTTTCGTTGCTGTTTTGTATCCATATTGCTGGCGCATCTAAACCAAACTTTCTCAACTCTATAACACAAAAGTGAACCTTTTCACCTAGAGGGCTTCCCTGCCATACGCTTGTCATTGAAGCAAGCTCTTCTCCTGTATATATGGAAAGCACTTGGCACACTCACGTGCTGGACTGGTAATCTTTGCTGATATCAAAATTTTCTTTATGTTCTGGGATTGCATAGCAATAATTGCCACTGTTCTTTTGCGTTGTTCTTAAGAGTTTGTCCAGCTATTTATCGTCATTGTAGATATTGTTCAGGTGAGATTTGAAGCATGGGAATGGTATGTCTTTTTTGGGGATCTTTGTACCGAAGACAAATTTAGAGATACTTTAAGGGTTCACGGCTTGGAGTTGCCTTATAATGAGTCTCGTCCTTCCCGACCTTTCCTAACCATAGTACACGGTCAAATATATAATTACCCTATTCACACAAGAACACTGAAAGCATATATGGGCATACGTGGTTGACATTTAAGGTAGAAATATGGTTTCTTGCATTCTATGGAGGCTTAACCGGAAGGAAACAATAACGACCTGTCCTGAGTCCTTGCTTGTTCGGTGACAAGTTCGCATCTTTAACAAATTCGGTGGATTTGCTTGAGTAATGCTAAGCTCAAAATTAGTGCCTTGTGTACGTACCATAACAACTTTAACACCCAGGCTAGTGCCTTTATCATCGTCAGCCTCCTCTCTTTTGTTGGATTCTTACTGTGAAGCCAATATTCAAGATTTGGTTTATTCTAAGAATAGAGAACTAGACATCTTGATAAAATGTGGACGCTTAAATACGGCTTACGAGCTGTTCGACAAAATGCCGGTTCGTGATGTTGTAACTTTTAACTTGTTGATTTCTGGTTATAGGAAGCAGGGAGATTCTGAAAAGGGTCTTTTCCTTTATTGGGAATTGGTTTCGCAAGGTTTCAGAGAAAACCCGTCAACGTTTTCTTCTGTTTTGGGTATTTGTAGTGACGCTGGTCTTTGGGTTGAAGGGATTCAAGCGCAATGCAGGGTTTTGAAACTTGGGTTGAGTTCTAATTTAATTATTGGGAGTGCGCTCGTAGGATTTTACATGCGACTCGGACAGTATGATTTGGCTATGTGTCTGTTTGATGAATTGCCTCAGAGAAATCTAGGGGTGTGGAATCTTGTTTTAAGTGGGCATTCTAGATTAGGTGAGTTTGACGAGTTGTCAGGATTGTATCGACAAATGAAATTGGACGGAGTGGAGGCAAATGGGTTAACTTTTAGCTATTTGATGCGCGCATGTTGTAATGAGAAGTTTTTAAGTGAAGGGAAGCAGCTACACTGTCATGTGATTAAGGTTGGATTAGTAGAATCGAATGTTTTTGTTGCTAATGTTTTGGTCGACTTTTACTCTGCTTGTTCATGCTTAAGCGATGCACGGAAATCATTTGAAGCCATTCAAATGGGAGATGTAATATCATGGAATTCGATAGTGTCAATATATGCAGACAACGACTTATTAGTCGAGTCTCTGGAATTATTTCACTTGATGCAGATATTTGGAAAAGGGCCATCCATCCGTTCTTTTGTAGGGGTCTTGAATTTGTCAAGTAGGATCGGGGATGTTCTACTTGGACGTCAAATTCATTGTTGTGTTCTGAAAGTAGGTTTTGACTGTCGAAGTGTTCACGTACAGTCAGCACTAGTTGACATGTATGGTAAGTGCAAGGATATTGAGAGTTCAGTATCCGTGTACAAAAGTATTCCGGAGAGAAATTTGGAATGCTGTAATTCACTAATGACCTCTTTGCTGCATGCTGGCATTGTGGAGGATGTGGTTGAGATGTTTGGCTTGATGGTTGATGAAGGTATTGGGCTTGACGAGGTTACACTTTCCACGACATTGGAAGCATTATCAGAGTCAAGTTTAGCAAGCTTGGCCAGCTGCAGCCTGGTTCACTCTTGTGCAATAAAATCAGGCTTCGAAACGGACATCGCAGTGTCATGTTCTTTGATTGATTCTTATTTGAGGTCTGGTGATGTGAAGCTTTCACATCAGGTTTTTGATCAAATTCCTTCACCGAATGTAATCTGTTTCACATCAATGATCAAAGGATTTGCACGAAATGGAATGGGAAATGAATGTCTTAAGATGTTTGAGACAATGATCCAGAATGGACTGAGTCCTGACAGAGTGACGTTCATGTGTGTTTTGACTGGATGCAGCCATTCGGGATTGGTTGAAGAAGGAAGATTGATTTTTAATTCAATGGAAGCCATGTTTGGGATTTCCCCAGACAGAGAGCACTTTTCCTGTATGGTGGATCTCTTAGGTCGTGCAGGTTTGCTGAACGAAGCTGAAGAGTTATTGCAGAAGGCACCGGGAGGGGGTGACTGTGTGATGTGGGGCTCGTTGCTGCGAAGCTGTAGAATCCACAGAAATGAAATCATAGGAAGAAGAGCTGCTGAAGCATTATTGGAGATTAATCCAAAACATTCTGCTGTGTATTTACAAATATCAAACTTTTTTGCTGAGATTGGGCAGTTTGAAGCCTCAATGCAGATTAGAGAGATTGCCATGGCAAGGAAGATAACAGCAGAGATTGGTTGCAGTTTGTTGAGGTGAAGCACTGACAATGAGCTACGAATTATGTTGAAAGTTGAGTCCGCAAGCGTGAAGCCTGTAATGACCAACAAAATTTTCAATTTGACCGTATGAAGATTTTGAAATTCTTGTGAGGTCTTCAATCGCCAGAGATTTCTTTTGCTTGAAGAATTCAGTGTGTGTGACAGACTATTGGGGCCTTAATTTTGTTGCTCCGTTGGGTTGAACAAAGCAATTTGTATCATTCTTTGTAGGATTTTGCATTGCAGCTACTGTTAAATACTGTGTATATTAGAGGGCGAGTCTTCAAATAATTGGTAAGATTATTCTTTTGTTCGGAAGGTGACGGGTTTGAGTCAAGAAAATAGCCTTTTTGTAAAATGCAAAAGAAAAATTACGTATAATTAATGACCCTCCTCCAACTTTTGTAAAGTGAGGATTTTTGTGCACTGAAGTTTGCTTCCTTTTTGCCATTTTCAACTGTATAGTAATTTCATTCATTTCACTTGGACTGATAACGGTAGGCAAATGCAGGATTCATGAACTCTTATGGTGGGGAACTTCTTTTAATTGGTCCAAGAGTAAAGCAAAGAACTTTAGGAAAAGAATCCCTTTTCACTTTAAGCCTGGGCATGTATAAAATGGTGTTTATTCTTTTCTCTTTCCTTATAAGCCAAGCTGAACAATCAACAAAACTCTTCATTTCCATCTTTAATCTGCAGATACAAATAATGAACTCGTGTTTGCAGGAGTTTCACGAAGTTGAAAAGTTCCGCTAGAGAGACAAAACAGACAAATCATGAGCAATTTGTTCACCATTTCCTTTGTTAGTATGTTGGAAATGGCCAACGCAGTTGTAGGAAATATTGCACACTATGATATCAACATGTTTGAGGAGTTTGATAGATTCGACATAGAAGATGAAAGGCAGTTGGAAGTTCGAAAAATGCAGTTTTGAAAAAGTGAACGTAGCACCAAAGCTCTGTGTTCTGACATAGTTTGAGACAAAGTTTCTGACATACTCTGGTCCATATTTGATCTCTAAAACTGATTCGGAGTCTTCAGTATCAAAACAGTTCAATGATTGAGCTTCATAGAACGATAACTCTGGGACCATGCAATACTTATTTTGGGAGTTGATTCACTGATGCATATTTTTCTTTGCAGGCACTGACTCTTGATTCAAGATAGCTGTAAAGGTGAAAGACTTCCCATCCAAAACAGTCACAATGCACTGTATGATTTCCAAGTGCGATTCAGTGGGAATAACTCAAATGCTAGTTTCGGCTTTGGAGGATTGTCTAATACTGATGTAATCCATGTCACTGAATCAACTAATGCTGCTCTACAAGACTACAAAATTGGAAAGGACTCTCTGTGTCAGTTCTCTTCCAGGTTCTGTAGCCCAAATGGTAGGAACTACAATGGAACATAGAAAGTAAACTACATTCTTAAGCATTTCTTCTTCCAATTCACTTAAAATTAGACCTACGATAGGGAAAATGTTAAAGAGAAACATGAGAACGCTAATTCTAGAAACTAACAGTAAACCACAAGCATCCCAGGTTAACCTCTTTTCATGATAATTCCACGATTTTATAATAATCTGCTAACAGACCAACGGATTCGTATGATGATACTTGGGAATTCAGGTGATGATTGCATCTCCATTGTTTAAGTAGCTAGAGTATCAAGACGAGAGAATATTCTGCGGACCATGCCTTGCCAAAATCATGTTGAATTATTGTAATATAAATCACCATTAAAACAAAGTTGGATTAAATTAATCATACATATTTTGTAACTTACACGATTGACGTTATAATTTTTGTCAAAATAACATGACAAAATTTCAATATAATGTCTTTATATATATATTTTACTATTATAAGACGTTCTCTTCGTTAACTCTCGTAAAAATGGTAGTGGACACAAGATTAATAATAGATACCTCTAATTGTGTTTATTTCTATTGGATACTAATAAGTTGTTCCTGAAATTTCTTCTTCTAATTGTTAAAATAACAATTTGGTTGTATGGAAATCGTGGCCATGTTTTTGAGGCATGCTATGAAAAATTGAAGATGGAGGATATAATAAATACCATCATAATTGATCAATTGTACTGTGATTCTCAAATATTCTACCAAAAACAAATACCTTATTTAATATTTCATATAATCCGATCAGTCATTTGATGTCGGTATGAAAATTAGACTCTTCAATTCTCTTGATTCTCTTCTGTACTTCTATTTTTTCTCCTCACGTTCTCACTTCTGTATTTTCCCCTTTTTCAATGGTTATCGACATAAGCAACTTAATAAGCAAGAATAGGACCAAAAGAGGCGACACTTGTAAGTTGTTATTGAAAAACCCATATCTTAACTACCACACTCATCATGTAGGTATTAAACTTTATAAAACATTTATTACATAAGACATTAATAATCTAACAATAGCTAGCTAGATTGAGCCCACGAGTTCATGTATAACTTGCAGCCTAGTGGTTAGATAATACAGCACATTAACATGCTTAACAAAGACTTGACTTGAAAAATGAACAATATAATGAAATGATAAATTCAGAAAATGAGTTGCTTCCAATAATATGTGAAGTTGAGACAACACTTCGACTTAGCCTAAATTGGGTTCTTGCTGCCTCAGGGATATGCGTCAAATATTTGGAGCCACCTTTAGTAAGCATCAAGTTGTTTTGCCAATTGATTTGATTTGGGTTTTTTTATTCTTTATTTCTAAATTAAGTAATATATATTCCAAGTTGAGGATTCTTTAGGGTGATTGCTTATGGATATATTCCACTACAAAATTTTAGCAAAGGCAACAAAAATATTTCAAAGAATAAAAATCTACAACTATTTAGCCAATGGCATGTAAAATCTGATTTTAATTAATATTATATTATAATTTTATGAGAAAGTATAATGATATGATCAAAAATAGTACTGATTGTATCTAGTCAAAGTTATCTTTCTTAGTAAAGTATTTAATTTTCCTTTGCTCAAATTAGAAAGGGAACTTGCTATATTGTAGAGAAACATTAGCTGAAGATCATTTTTGACATTTTGGGTAAGGCATAAAGAATGGTACAATTCAGACAGTAGATACAAAAGCTATATGTTGTATGAACAGCGTATCATCGTGTACGAATAGGCCATGTGCTGCCAACGTGGGCCAAGAAACTTTGATAGCTTCTTTTGCATTACAGGGCAGGTTAGTAGGGGGAAAAGACACAAAAAAGAAGTCAGTTAAATGATGTTCTGTCCCTCGGGAAACAACAAGAAGGGCGATTGACAAAAGCCAAGGCTTAAATAGGTCCGTGACATTGCTCGGGCCTTCTTTCGGACTTGACATAAATACAAAGTAATGCCGAAAAAGAATCAACGGGGATTGGGAAGAGATAGAGGGAATTCATGCTCATTATTGCCTTTTGGTGGGTCATTTTATTTTCTCATTATATTCGTTTGCTTACGGGGAAAAAGTGAAAGCATTTAACATAATGTCAAGATCTGTCTGCAAATGCAAGACGTGATAGAACTTTTGCAGATTCATAGTCCTCTGTCAGATCTTCTTTTTCCCTTGATTCCTATAGTTGATCCAATGAAATAAAAAACAAATATGATGATCTAGAATAAAAAATAAAAAATTTTGCGAAGTTTTGCATGTATTAATGTGGTTAAATAATATATATGAAGAATTCGTATATTCTCAAATTTTCATATATTGGATTATATTCTCATCTTATAATTAAATCGTTCTTAATTTTTTGATGTAAAAATTATTAACTTTCACGTTTTCACCGCAACACATGCGGCTTTGAAAAGTTGTCTCACCCTCAAAGGCTATAAGAGCATGGAGTTTCCCCCATCCGATGGTGGCTGAAGAATTGTCCTGGACGAGAAAGAACTCCAATTAATCACATCTGAATACATGGAGTTCACAAGAACACTCGTATGCACGAGCATGTATATAAATGAACAACAAGACGGCTAAGAAAATCCTACTCAATCCATTCCTTGTAAGAAACACTCAAGTCATCCGAACACAAATTGCTTGTCACAAAGTCACCGAGTTTGTAAAGATCGACTAGTCAACGTGAAATCAAACCAAATCTGGTTCAGCCTGATTTTGATGAGGTTGGATGTCATTGCTTGGATCCATGATTTTGAATAGCTTCGGCTGGAGAACACCTGCAAAACAATAAAGGCACACGGGGGTTGGTTCCCGGCAAGCTCCTCCGACGCTCAAGTCAGTCTTTTGTAAGAGTTTTGGTCGTAAAGAGTAGAGAAATAATAAGGTTCAGCTCTCATACCTCTATCAAGGTGAAACAGTACCTTATATATGAGATTTCGAGTAGGTTTAGGTCTTTACGTGTGCATGAAAAGTTATCACCTACTAATGGGTCATCGATGCATGGGCCTGGAATTGGGCCTAATAAGGCCGACCCAACCATAAGCCCCTCCTACTCCTCGAGTCTGATCGAAGAGAAGGGTCGAAGGAGTACATAAAGATTGTGCGACTCACCTATGTAACGATTCGCCATTAGATCGGTCGGCCGGAAGCCCGTGCCCTGTGTGCTATAGCTTCTGCTATGATCGAGAACCGAGCGGGCGTTCATGCCTAGTGTGCGAGGCGCCAAATGGTTCAGGCTGGGATAGGATGATCGGTTGTTTTATGCTAGAGCCGGATGATTGCTCAATTCGGGCTCAAGATCGGGCGATCGATCGGCTTGTGTTTGGGATAGACCGGGACGATCAGTAGGACCTTGATGTCTAGTCGTAACGCTAGATCTAATTATTACTTGACGATTCGTATCTTCTGGGCGCTGTTCAGAATTTAAAAAGGCGCGTCCTTTCAATTACCGCGCAGCTGTCATGTGCTGTCAAACGCTGTTATGCATGTCCTTTCGACTGTCGCGCCGCTTCGGGTCTTTAATAACCCTAATTTACCTCTGCTCGGATCTTGCCGCGTGTCTGCGGCCGGCTCAGATTGTCTCCACGCGTCCAACGTTGGTTGGAGCGTCCATTCAGCCGATCCTTTGTATGTACTTAAGGTGGACGGACTACAGATTTCCTTCACGCGTATTTTATTCTCCAGCCTCTGTCTTCTCTTCGTCTTCTTCTTTTGCTTACGTTCACCGGAGTTTCCTTTTCACCGTCGTCCAAACTTCAATCACTAAGCTAGGTACGTCCTTTTTCCACTCCTGATCCTATAACTTTCTTTCTTGCAATCATGTCGTCAAATAGCCCTACGAATGTGGTTAGTTTTAGGGATGAAACTGCCGAGAGGGCGGCAGAAATAATGGAGGTGTCGGAGGTAAGGGGGGTTGAAGAAGTTACAGTGAGCGACCGGAGAGATGGGAAAGTTGTTGAAGCGCCGCCGTGCGACCCATCGACGTTGACTGAGAGGGATTTGAACCGGTCAGTCCTCAAGTATAACATCCCTACATCATGGGGGCCCAGGCTGGCCTTCGAGAGGGAGCGGATCTATAGCAATTCGGGGGGCTACTTTGCAGTCTCAGACAGCTTTTCTCGACCGGGGGTATGAGGCTCCCGTATGCCCCGGTCATTGACGAGGTGTGCCACGCCTATCAACTGAGGCTGAGCCAAATTACTCCGAACGACTGGAGATTTATAAATGGTTTGGCCTTGCTGTGTCATCAGTTCGGGTGTCCACCATCGATCGGCATTATCCATCATTTCTTGCGGATGAATCAAAGCTCTAGCTCCGGGGCCGGGGTCCCTCACCTCCAGTACAGGGATTCATGCTATCGTCCTGCGGGGACTGCTTCTAAAGTCCAGAGTTGGCGGACGAAGTATTTCTTCGTGAGGCCCCCGGGATCTGCCTTGGAGTCCAGGCCGTGGAGGTACCCCCTAGCCGAGCGGTGGAATGACACGTTGAGTCTGCTCCTTAGTAGGGAGGAGTTGGAGGTGGTCGCTCGCATTAAGGCGCTCGGTCGATACAACTTCGACAACCTTATCAAGGGGTATCGCAGGGGGGCGTCGGCCGACTCCTTCTTAATCGACCCCCCGCCCCGAATTAGTGGGCTAGGAGAAGAAACTGCCCCCCTGGTTGACTTCTTGTAGTTTAATTTTTACTGAACTCAATAAGTATTGGTTTTAGCTTCTGACCTATTTTTTATATCTGCGCAGCCATGGTCAGGGTTGATGACTTCGTCGGGTCTTCTAGTTCGACCAGGGGCTGCCGCAAAGCTGCTAAGCCTTCAAAGGCAAAGGGGCAAGGCAAGAAGGGGGAGGCCAGCGTGGACGTCGCTCAGCCTGCTATTCCCGAGCCTTCTGCAGCGCTTGTTCCGACGGTCGTTCCCGTTCAGCCCACAGTGGTGGCCTGGTCGGGAGGTGATGGCCGCGTGGTCAGGGAGGAAGAAGAGGTGGAGATGGAGCCACCCCTCAAAAGG
>JAOQMQ010000003.1:8984595-9003068 GCA_027563845.1 Erythroxylum subrotundum
CCCTTCTTCTCTATACTCTTTATTTAATTTGATTAATTTGGTTTTGTGTGAATTAACTTCTGATATTTTTGTAGAATTCCGCGATAAAGTTTAAAAGATCTATTCAACTCCCCTTCTAGATCACTTACATGTAAGTTGTAAACTTCATCTCTTCTTTTATCATTTTTTTGAACTATCTTCTTGAGTTTATTACTACATCTTATTCTCATATTCCTTCTCATCAAAATAAAACACTTATTATTAGTACTTATATTTTGTTATCATCAAAACATCAATTAAAACCTTCCTTAGTTCAACAACCTCTCTCTTTTTGATGATGATAAAACATTTGTGATATTGGAGAATAATAATAAAATTAAATACAGAAAAAAAAATCTATATCAAGGTAATGATTAACTCCCCTTAATTATTGTATAAAATCTAATTCAATATCAAGAAAAAAAGAGACGTTCAAAGATTTATTCACATATATAGATAAAAGAAATTTACTTAATAATAAAAATATCAAAATATAAAAGTCACTATATATACAAAAGTTAATCCCCCTAAATGTCATCACTCCTCCTAAACCTAATATCGCCAATCTTTCTTCCCCTTTTTAGAATTAACAAAAAGAAATCTATGATCTAAAAATGCACGATATAAAATGTCATGCATCAAGCTAATTTAGTTAAAAGTTGAAAATGAATTTGATCAAGATTAGTAATTTTTTTAAAGGAAAAGGATTATTAAATATTTAAAATAATTTTTTAAAAGGTTAGTTTTGATAAAAACATCCTTAATTATGTCTAATTTTTTAAAAACCTCAATTTTGATATTATGCTTAAGTTGAAATATTTGATTAGCCGATATTATGCTTAATTTGAAATATGTAATTAATGCAAACAGGGTAAGTTTTGACAAAATCAAAGGTTGGAATTGTAATAAATATAAGCATAATTATAATATCCAACAATCAGTTTCATAAAAAAAAAATTTTTTTTGAAAGCCTTAAAATTTCAAAGAGTAATAATATGAAAAAGTGCTAAAAATATCAAAATTGAACAAAATTTAAAATGTATCTTTATAATTAAAAAGGACACAACCTTTACTCATTTTATATTTTAAATGTAAAAGCATCAATTTGAAAATATAACTCTTAATTAAGAAAAAATTTAAAAATCTCCAAATTTGAAACTGAATAATGAAAATTTTCCAATTTATGCAATCTAATAGGATTTTTATGAAATGAAGGATGATTTTTTCAAAGAAATGATTGAATTATTTAGAGTTTTAAAAGATATAAGTAACCAATATGAGAATTAGAAGAAAATAGGAGGAAGATAGCTTCAATCGTGAAGATCGATTGACCATATAGCTTAATTGGACAACTAGTGTATGTGGTTGACCAAACCTATTGGCCAACTAAGATACAAACTCACTAGAATAAAATTTTTTGAAGGGAAAAGCTACATTTATCTATCATTGAAGTATATTGGTAACTAATAAGGGTAGGTGGTCGATCAACATATATAGCCAAACTCAATAGAAAAGAAATTCTTAGATGAAGTAAAATTGGTTGACCATAAGAGGAAATTGGTCGACCATTGTATCTAAATGGTTACTTACATTGGCGATCAAATAACTAGCAAACTCACTAGAAAGCAAGGCGGATGAATTTTGAGGACACCAGTCGATCGCACTAAGATATTGGTCAACTAATTGACTAGATAACTTGAGAAACAATTTTTGAATTTAAATTGAAACCAAAAAAACACTTAATAAGTCATAAAAATATAAATTTAGAACTTATATAAACATTAAAAGAGACTTTAATCATATAAAATCATGCATAATTCTCTTTTAATATCATCATTCATTGGTTTAGTACGACTATATCATAAAATTTTAATTTAATATTTCTATTTGCACATAATCACTAAGTTAGTTCTATAATATACCAAAGAAATTTTAATTTCTCAGTTGTAGTGCAAATTGAAATATTCATCACTAAGGATTTATACTCAAATTAACATATGAATACAAGATTTCACATATTTCTAAATTATGAACTAATAGTTACCTTTTGTTGAGCATTACCTACGAGTGATTTGAATGATGATTCTTCTTGAATTTTTAATCCATTGAAAGCATCTCATCCTTCTTATTTCCTTACTTGGTTTAACAATTGACTCTTTTGAAAAGTTTTAGTGATTTTTTTGTAAGGGATAATTTTTCCACATTTTGCAATAACATCTTTAAGATTTTTTTGAATGTAAGAAGATTACATCCATCAAGATAAAAAGCATAAAATCTTCAAATAATAATACTCAATTTAATAACTACCATGTCTATTACATATCATTTGCTCTTTTTTTCAATAGCCTACAAAACAAGGCAATCAATAAATTTTAAGTACCCAAATAAGCTTGGATCCTTGGTTGTTAGCCTCCTTTTCAACCTACTTCAACGAGGGTTTGGTTACCATCCTTTTTTAATAAAACAAAATTTATCAATATGCCCATACTTACCACAAAAATGTCATACCGTATTATATGAGTAGTGATGATATAAAAATGCATTACTTTGTCTTCTATATGTGTATACATTATGAGGAATTTTTCTTTGTATAATAAAGATATTGAATGTTCTCTTAGAATAGTGAGATGACATACTATTATTATCTGTATGATACCTACTATAAATGGACTTGATGTATGCTTCTTTGAGGTCTAAAAGGGTATGGAGTGGATTTGTCTGTTATCTTAAAAGTTAGGCCTATTCATCCTTTGAGATATTAAACTATATGCTTTGATTGTGAGCTACAAGGAAGCATGATGCTTACCTTTAAAATTAGTCCTAGTGGATGTGGTATATGTGTGCATATGCTTAGATGTAGATGCCCCATACTCATTTGTCACATTAGGCAATGATTCATTGTTATGTAAATATTTTTCCTTTAGAAACATTGTTCTCAAATTGGCTTCACTTCTACAGTTGTATCATATTCTATGCATATAATTAAAATTCTTTTGAGCTCCTAGCACACTTTTTAGTTTTTCACTCCCTTTATTAAATCTTTATAATGAATGCTTGAGAGAATGGATCTCTTTTCTCAATGTCTCATTTTCATGCTTTGATGTGTCTAATGTATGATTGTCATAAATGATCATAATTGTGGTTGCTTTAATGTTATGCAATTCACTTGTTATCTTTTCATTCTCATTTATGTATGCATCCAACTGTTCTTAAACTTCTTTGATTTTGGAAGATAATTTCTTTCTTTTTTACTATAATTTCTAAAATTTTAACTAATTCATTATATGTCAAATCACTATCACTATCACACAAGTTGGAGTTGGAAATTACCTCATCATCACTCATAACGGTAAAGCATATATGATCCATCTCTTCTTCCAAATGCTCATTTTCATATTCACTTGTGTAATCCTAAGTTGAGGCTTTAAGTACTTTCTTCTTGTTCTTCTTCTCCTTCTCATAGTTTCTTTCTTACTTCTAATTATCATTTTAACAAATTCAAGTGCTCAAACTCAATTTATTTAATATAATTATGATTTAAAAACTTCCCAAAATAATTTTAAAAGAGTGTTTGAAAGATCAAAAAGCTTTGCTATTAAAACTAAATGCTTCAATGCTTCTTAATAAATGAAAAGACTCACGTAAAAAAATGTTATGAAATATTTATGCATGGTAAGCCTTTTAGAACATCAAAGTGACTAAATGAGATTCAGTTAACATTACAAGCTAAAGAATTACTTCAATTTTTTTTATTTTTGTTCTTCTTTTATTTATAACATGGTCTTTACTTTATAAGTTGGAAACTTCATCTCTTCCTTTATCAACTTCATAAACTATCTCTTTGAGATTATTATTACATCTTATTTTCATATTCCTTTTCATCAAAACAATAAATCTATTAGTAGTATTTATATTTTTATTATTAAAATATTGATTGGAAGCTCCCTTGGTTCAACAGACTCAAATATAATTAACATCAAATTCATACTCTATGTCCAATTATATATTGTATGATAGAAATGATTAAGTTATACAATATATATATATATATGCACGCATGAACGCACACATACACGCATAGTCACAACCCGGTACCACATCGGGCATATGACAACCGCCGCATACCTGGGCTAAGGACAATCACGGTACCCTTAATCTGACTATGCAAGGCTAACTGAATACTTTTTTAAAAATATTTGGGTAGCACAACGACTGTATTTTAAAAATCCCAAAACTCAATCAAAACACCAGCAATCAGTTTTAAACGCACTTCTATATGCACATTAAAATTCTACCACAACTTCTAGACTTTTAAGTCCACTCAAAAGCAATCTTAATGACAGTACCAAAGGTTCATATATAAGGTCTTTTACAAGCAACAAGACAGTCAAGAGTTAATTTATAAAAGCATAAAGCATATCAACATAACCAATCTAATAAAAACAGTTCATGAGCCATTATGCAACAAAAGTACAAATAGAGACTACCTACATGTGGTTATGTCTTGAAAATGTCAAAAGACCGCACAATCCACTCAGAGCTTCAAGCTCACTAAATTAACCTGCATGGTTGGAAAGTGGAGGGGGTGAGTACACTATGTACTCAGTGAGCCCGAAAAAAACATATATCAAAAATAGAACTCGTTTCACACCAAGACAGTATAGATAACGAATAAAGTGAACATACATGACATAGAAATACATAGGCTTAGCCTATGACTCAACGTATACTGGTTAGGAACCACATAGGTCTACCCTATTAATCACTCATCCGGTGAACATAGTTCCAGTTCCAATACACAAAAGCAGAAAAACATCACATGTATAAATTAAATCTTGTCAGAAAACAAATCTCAGAATAAGCCAAAACAATCATGTGTGTCACCACTAATCGGCCAAACTAATGTGCACACCCACCGATTCTTGGTGTTGGCTCGACTTTCATCCGTGGTAAGTCTGGACTACAATTGACAAGAGCATTATAACCCTAGGTGATGACCTCATCGGTGTCCAGACCCAGGTGTGGAATCACCCGCAAGTCCTGTAAAAGGTGTCAATATGGGGACTCGACTTTTATGTATCAGCGTCAAGGGTACGGGGGTCGCTTAATCTGTTGTGTCTGGTACACGATTGGCCAATCGTTACCTCACCAATCACAAAAATCATATAAAAATATTGAGTACAAAAATCAAGTAAGGCACCATGCCTTTATTTATCGATCCAACCGATAAAATGAAACCTTGCCATGGCTCTAAGCCAAAAGAGAACACAACCATGCATCATACATGACTCGATTATGCATATTTAGATTCCATAACATTATTTCATGCAATAAAAGTCATCTTTTGCACTCAAAGTGCAAAGTATTATTCAAAACAACGTCTTTTCTTAAATACACAAGTATGCTAGCATCCATTTGAGATTCAATTCTACTAGGTAATATGCTAGCATCCATTTGAGATTCAATTCTACTATGCATTACCTAGGTTCAAAATTCACATACAAGTCATCATGCATGTCTTAGGATGTTCTAATCCCATTTGAGAGATATGGTTTTCCTAACTCACCTCAAAAGAAGGTGTACACTCCCTTGACTTCAACAATCCTCAGTACAAGCTCCTTCATTCACAGCTTCCGAGCTTTTATACATAAAAATATTCAATGTATTTACTACTCAAGCATGTATCTCATATTTATACACCATCACATAAGTGTATGAAACACAATATCAATATCTTTAAGCTATAGGATTCAGCCATTAAGCTTTTCACATGGTTACTTCCTTACTATTCACATTAGCTTTTCTTTTGCATTTTCCAAGGCATTTAATGCCTTTAATCCAATACTTACTCATTTTAAAACATAATTAAGCACATTTTTATCCAAGCACATTAGGCCATTACTCATCAATCTAAGCAATAATTCAAGTTTGCTCTAAGTAAACATGAAAGCCGCTTTCCAACGCATATCATTACGAATCCTTAAATCCTAAGCTAAGTTCACTTAGGTATTTTATCAAACACCTAATGTGCATGACTTTCAAGTCACATTTTTAAGACTTTATCATAGTAATTCATGCTCCTATCTTGTTATATAACAAACACTTCCAAATAACAACACATTTCACCACCCCCATTCAATCCAATTCCCTTCATTTAAGCCATATTCATTATAATTACACAACTCATTACATTAATCCATTTCTCCTCCCATCATTTCGACCAAGCCTCATCCAATATACATCTTCTTCATTTTGCATCATCAATTCACATCATACATATACAATTAACACCATAGAATTCATTTAAATCATCAATTTCAAAAGATATTCAAAAATTCACAAACTTTCACCAAAAAGAGAACATTTCAGTTTTGGCTAAAGGGAACTTCTCCATAACTCATTTCATTCTTCTAGACCATGTTTCATGCATATTCAAGCATGGAGAACATCATATCTTAACACCAAACCCAAAATCATAATGTAGAGAGAGATGAGACAAAATTTCCTAAACCTTCCTTTAGTGATAACTTAAAATCCTTTGAAAATTTCTCAAATCTAATGATAGATTGGAGTTCCTTGATCCCAAATTAACTTAGAACACCTTGATTGGGCTGGAGAATAAAAAAAAGGATAGAATTTTAGTGATGGCCAAAAATAGGTTCTTCTCCTTTCTTCTCTTTTCTTTTAATTAAAAAAATATTTCAAGTCTTTAATGGTGGGGTGCAGGGCCATACACGAAGAACGGTTTAGAATATTGACTCATCTTTGACCAAATATGGTGCAATTACCTTTTTTGCCCTTAGTTTATTTGAAATTACCATTATACCCTCCAAATTTTTCCTAAATTTGCAGTCAAGCCCAAAATTTGGGAATAACCAAAACTTTTATTTTTATTTTGACCCCCGAACTTTTGAAAATAATAATTAAGTCCCTTAACTTTATAAAATTACAAATTGATCCTCCAAGAATTGAAAATTTACAATTAAGTCCTTTAACTTTTAACAATTGGCAAATAAGCCCTTATGTACATCAACTTTTCCAATTAAGCTTTCTAAGTGTCCAATGAGTCTATAAATCATGTCTAATCACCTCTAAGGCATTAGAACACATTAACTCAGCCACCAAGGTCATATCCATCCAATGGACTCAGTTTTACATACTTAGAAGCACTACAAGAAAATTACTGATTTCCAACGAAACATTACCGATGGAAACAATACTGTTGAAAATTAGCAACAAAAAATCACATTCTGTAGGTAAAATTAACGTAATATATGGTAATTTGCGATAGACAAAATATTCGTTGGTAGAGCAGGATGGGAAATTATCCTGCTGATTTTTGCGATGAAATATAGTGACGGAATAGGAATCACCATTGGTAAAAAAGACGCAAACTGTAGACGGCAAAATAAGCGTCATCGTTTACTGACAGAAGTGTATTCCATCGGTAAAGTTGAAAGTTAAACGTCGTCGTTTGCTTCGACTGCAACGTTTTAATAAAATGTAAACGAATCAAGGTGTAGCAATGGAACTGTACGATGGTTATTTACCAATGGAAGGGTTATTCCGTCGGTAAAATTTAAATTTAAATGCCACCGTTATCTTCGTCTTTAGCATTTTTGATAAATCGAAAACAACGTCGTTACAAAACGACATCATTTTTCTTAAACGTCTGCTGCTTACCACGAAGCCCAACCCCCCCCCCCCACCGTCCTCATTTTCTCCTCGCTTTCTTTTTCTCTCTTACTGCCAGTTCTATGTCGCCATGTGCGGGCGTCGGTTCCATCTTCTTCCTTCTGCATCCATCTTCTTCGTTTGTGTGTTTCGGTTCCCTTCTGCATTTTTCGTTCTATGTCTTCGTTGTGCTTCGGTTCCCTTCTTCCTTCTCGTGCTTTTGTTCCCTTCTTCCTTCTGCGTCTTCGTTTATTCATTGATTAAGGTTAGTGGGTTTTGTTTTGTACTAGGTTTTATGTACTGCTTTCATAATTTCCTAACTGTGTTCGTGTGGATGTTGAATTTGTGTGGATGCCTTACTGAATTCGTGTGGAGTTTAAGAAATGGGTTCATTACCTAAAAGCATTTTGAATTTGTCCACATTTGGAATTGTTCACGTCAATTTGAGGAACATGTATCAGAATGGTCACTTATTGTCTGAAACCTTTTCCTATTTTTTCATTTTTGGAATCCTGGACTGTGTATCTCCTATGAACTCTAATTAGTTAGTTATATTTCATTTTGGTTAAAGATATCAGATGTTTTTCCTCGGTAAACTTATCCATCAAACTGATAGGAGATAACGTGTTTCGTGATGTTGTTGTGTTGAGATGAAGACTTCTAAGCTATCCTTATTGGCTCCTCTGTTGAGATGTGTGTCATAAAACTAACCATAGTTGAATTGCCATGAGATTATACTACATTAAGTATTATTGTACAACTATAAAGGGATGGATATGCACTTTTTTGGAAGCTATATGTCATTTACTGATGTAATTTGAGGGGCAAATTGGTAGAACACATACTCATTGCTTCTATGAAATTTCAATCAAATTATCTTTTACTTTTCAAAATTTTTTGGTTCCAATTTGGAATAAGGCCCTAATTATGATAATCTTTAAATAATAATAATAATAATAAAGAAATGATTTTGAAAGGATGTTAGTAGCTTGTATTTCTTATCTAATTAAGAAAGCAATAAGAAAATGCAGGGTTAGTGTGGAAATGGTGACCATCTAACAAATTGATAGGCTCAGTTTTTGCGACTAATTGGTGAAGTATCTTTTCTTCATAAAATCATAAAAGATAGCAACTAATTAGTGAAGTATCTTTTCTTCATAAAATCCTAAAAGATAGCAACTAATTGGTGAAATAGCTTTTCTTCGTAAAATCCTAAATGATATTCTGTTGAGTGTTTCTTTTTCCCTAAGCCTAAAGCATAACTTGCCCGTTGAGGAAACAAACAGTCTAGTAATAATGTAATTTGTTTAACAATAAAATACTCCAAATCTTTCACGATGTAATATGATCCACCAATCTATATAGGGTCCATCTATCTCGTGGAAATGAAAATATCTTCTCCAGTGAACCCTTGTTTGTTTCATTTTGCTCTTTTTGTTCTTTTATTGCAATGACTTGTTTGTTTCTATGACAAAGGCATATGTTCTTAAAAGGAATAGAAAAGGACTCATTGGCAGAGGTTTCCAGAAAAATAAAAAAAAATTATAATTGCAAAAAAAAACATTATATAACATTTATAGATATACTATTAGTGAAATTTCGTTAAATAAAAACCATCAAATATAAATATATAAATTAAAATTAAAATTAATAAACTAAAGAAATATTTGAAGAACCAATTATATATATAATATGACTTTGAAATCAAAGAAACTTCTTGATATTGTATAAATTTTAAATATCTTAAAGCATAGACTATATCATAATTGTTACAAGAAAAAAATTGTTAGAATATCAAAAAACATTTACAAGGTGTTATTGACTCTCAATCTCTCCAAAGGACCAAATTCATATGGTATAACCTTTTTTCTTCTTTTGCTTCCTTTGCTGAATCTATTTCACTAAACAAGAGCATACAATGGATGCACCCACCAAAAAACTAGTGAAGATTTTTCCTTCTTAATGGATTATTTTCTAAATTTTATGAAATTAAAATGTTAAAAGAAAGATAAGTTTAAAAAAGATGATCAAACTTGAGTTCATACAAAAGAAGAATATTACTGGAATTCAGTTATTTTAAATTAGTGGATTTAGAATTCGTAACTTAGTTGAATCCTTGAATTTTAACTTTCTAGGTAGCAAGGCAGTTCATACTGTTGCTCAAGTTAATATGAATGTTGTTAATTATGTCTAGTTATTACCCTTAATGATCAATGGCACAGTTACTCTCTAGTATGTCTTTTTTCAATTGAACAGTTACAAAATTTTAAGCAAATTGCATGATGCTGCATAAATTTCAAGTTTATCCAATTGATTTAAGATCTCTTTCAATTACTTAAGGTTCCTGGCTAAGATCTTATTGATTATTGCTTGGTTGTAGGAGCTAATTTGTTGGCAGTATTTCTATTTTCAAGGAGATTAAAGAGAAGCTTCAGCAGGTATTTATTTTTTGACATTCATTTCCTTTGTTTATTGACAATGTCAATAATGATTTTCCATACATTTTAATTGAATTTGTATCTATTTCTATATTTTGCAGCATAGTCATTTACATCTTTTGACTTCACTAAAAAGAGAACTTTTATCATCTTTTTTATGTTTTAAAAGGCAAATGACTGGATTTTCTTGCATGACATGGCGACAATCAAATGCTATAAGTAAGACTTCTGAACATGAATTTATATCAATTTGCGTATGGCTTTGATATTCATTATCTTCTTTGCTTTGTTTTGGTTATCTTCTTTGGCTGTCAGCTCATTTTAGCTCCGTCATCTTCTTCCTTCACGTGCTTCAGTGACTTCTTCTGCGTGTCGATTGGGGTAAGTGATTTTTTTATTTACTAGGTTTTTGTGTACATGGTTTAATTTGGGTATTTGTTTGTGGTTTGAACCTCTCATTTGAAATTCGTGCATTTTTAATGTAAATGACCTGCACCAATCGAAACTTGTTAGTGGTATGAACTTCGGTTTATCATTGAATTAATATAGGATGGGTTTGACTTATAGTTCTAAATATCTAAATTATATCAATGGGTTATTTCATTGATGCTTTCTCAAATGATTAGGTTCTCTTTACTTTTCATGTGCGAATCTTTACACACATATTTTTTAATATAATAATAATTTTCTTCTAAACATATTACATAATTTGTATATGTTACAATAATGTATTAATCAAAGTATTCATATTTTTATCTTTACTTATTATATTTGTTACTAGTACATAATTAATTTAGGTTAAATATCAAACTTCTAACATTAATTTTAAATTTCAATAACAATATCTAAACCATTCAATTAAAAATTCCAACTTTATAAAATTAAGTAATTCATTTTATATTCCCATACCAAATCAAGCTGACCAAGAATTTTCCCTTTCACGTCCTTAAGTGCGTCTTTGAATTCTCTTCTAACATATATTATTACAAACAAAAAAATTAGATCTTCAGTTAATAAATAATTTTGATCTTAACCCATAACTCATGATGTAGCTCCTGTGAGGCTTATCATTGAAAAATACCACGAGCCTAGGAGTCACAAGGAGAACTTGTTTTCTTGATTCACAGGTGTAAACTTTGGTGATTAATTCAATTGGTTAATACTTAGGGGATGTTATGTAAAGTTTAGATGTTCTGTAAACTTTGGCAAATATGAAGTATACTAACTATGGAATCACTGTTTAAAATTAACAGTTTTGCACAAATGAGTAATGTTGATAGATCTTGGATGTATAAACGATTAACACCTAATGGTTTCAATAATCCTGAGTTTGTTGAGTGAGTTGAAGCTTTTATTCATTATGCATATTCTTAACCTACATATGTGGATGACCCAAAGATAAGATGTCCATGTAAAAAGTGCAAACACATTTGTTTCCTTCCTATTGATGAATTCAATAGGCATTTGCTGAGAAAAGAGTTTGTCCCCAATTATTTTAAGTGGACACGACATAGGGAACCATTAATTTGTAGCACCTTAAGGGGTAATTAAGTACAATCATCTGTGAACTTAAATGAGTTTGAAGGGGGGATTGGATTTAGAACAAATAATGTGGATGCAAATGAAAATCCTTACATGTAAATGGTTTATGATGCAGCCAGTTATACCTTTCAGGAAAATATAGAAAATCTTGAAAAAGAACCAAACCCACATGCAAAACAGTTTTTTGAGTTACTACACTTAGCTAAACAAGAATTATGGCCAAATTGTGAGACAATGACTCAATTGTCTTCAATTGCTCGAATATTGAACATAAAATCTGAAGGGCATATTTCTGATCGGAGTTTTGATAAAATTCTTGAATGGTATAATGAATCATTTCCTCCTCATCATACAATGGTTGATAGTTTTTACAATATGAAGAAACTTATTAGGGGTCTTGGTTTGCCTGTTGAAAAGATTGATTGTTGCAAATTGGGATGTATGTTGTATTGGGGAGATGATGTGGAATTACAAGAGTGCAAATTTTGTGGTCAATCTAGGTTCAAGCCTAGAAAGCGTTCTATGAAACAGAAATTAGTACCCTGGAAGCGGATGTATTATTTCCCACTAATTCTGAGATTTCAAAGACTATATGCTTCTGATGTTATTGCATCTCACATGAAATGGCATAATGAACATGAACAGGAAGATGGAATAAAGAGTCATCCATCAGATGCACTAGCATGAAAATATTTCAATGACACCCATTTTGATTTTGCAGCTGAAAGTCGAAATGTTAGGTTGGGATTGTCGACGGATGGATTCCAACCTTTTGGTCAATCCAACCAGCAATATTCATCATGGCCAATCATAATTGCTCCTTATAATTTTCCTCTATGAATGTGTATGAAAGAGGTATATATGTTCTTGACAGTGATTGTGCCAAGGCCTACAATCCAAAGCATAAAATTGATGTATTCTTACAACCATTAATATCTGAATTGCAGCATCTTTGGGAATATGGTGTTCAGATATATGATGTGCCTCTGAAACAAAATTTTGTATTGAGAGCGGCTTTGATGTTGACCATTATTGATTTTGGGCATATGCCATATTGTCTGGATGGAGCACAACAGGAAAATTGGCTTGTCCTTATTGTGGCAATGATTCTGATGCGTTTTATCTTCCAAATAGGGGCAAAATATATTGGTTTGACAATCACATGAAATTTCTTCCTTCATATCATCCATTTAGACGCAATAAACAAAATTTCATTAAGAATAGGATGGTAAAAACACCTCCTGCCTCTCACAAAGCTGGTGAAGAGATTTGCAGAAGATTAAGGAATTAGGCTTGCTGAAAGTTACAGAATTTAAAGCTGATGAAGTTAATACAAGCATTAGTAAAAAACTTTGGTTGGAAAAAATGAAGCATCTTTTGGGATTTGCCATATTGAAAAACTAATTTGATACGTCATAATCTAGATGAGATGGATATTGAAAAAAAATATTTTTGACAATTTGTTTAATACCATAATGAACATTGATGGGAGGACAAAAGACAATGCAAAATCACAAGCTGATTTGCAACTTTTTTGTAGAAGGAATGAGTTATATAAAGATCTTTGCACCTGTAAATATCTAAAAGTATGTTACACTTTGGACAAAAACAAAAGGAAATATTGTGTGAATGGTTGAAAAGTCTAAAGTTTCCCGATGGTTATGTTTCAAACTTGGCAAGGTGTGTGGTCATGAGGAAGTATAAATTATTTGGGATGAAAAGACATGATTGTCATGTGTTTATGCAAAGGTTAATTCCAATTGCATTTCGAGAGTTGCTATCGAATAAGGTTTGGGAAGTAATAACATAATTAAGTTTGTTTTCCAAAAGTTTAACATCATCTGAAATCAAGTTGGCTGAAATGGAAAAAACTAGAAAGGAAAATTTCAGTAATTTTGTGCAAGTTAGAAGGGATTTTTCCTCCAAGCTTCTTTGACTGTATGGAGCATCTATCTGTGCATTTAGCACACGAGGCAAAATTAGCCAGTTCAGTTCAATATTGGTGGATGCATCAATTTGAGAGGTAATTCAACAAAAATGATTGTAATTGAAGTAATAACATGTTTTAACAACTAAATTGTAATAACCCTATTCGCTAATATAGGTATTTGCATCACTTGAAAAAAAATGTCAAAAACAAGGCTAGAGTTGAAGGTTCGATATGTAATGCTTATTTAGTTGAGGAAGCTAGTACATTTTGTTCACATTATTTTGAGCCGCATGTTCACACAAGAGAAAGAAAAGTTCCTTGTAATGACGATGGGGGAGGAACGAGCGATGCTAATGGTAACTTATCCATTTTCACATATCCTGGATGAACATATGGACGTTCAACAAGAAGAATGTTAATAGAGGAAGAAATTGAGGCTGCCCATTGTTACATTTTATTGAACTATCAAGAGGTTCAATCTTTCGTGCAGTAAGTTGAAATTGATTATTTGGGTTTTGAAATTTAGTGTTGTTCATAACTGAAATGCATAATAATGTTTTTAGATTATACGAGGAATTGTTACGCGAGTTAATGCCCGAAAAAACACAGGTTGATATCAATAAAGAAGTTAGAAGACACTTTCCTCGATGGTTCGAGAAATATGTAAGTTTTCACTTACAAATATTGAAATGATTGAATTATAAGATGTAAGTAAACAAACGACATTATACTCTTTGATACGATAATTTCTTTTGTGTAGGCCTTAGAAAATCCAATAGAGAACAAGTTCATATGTGATCTTACGAAGGGACCTCTGTGAACTGTTAAATCATATCCAGTGTATTTCGTTAATGGATACAAATATCATACAGAATATCATGGTCATAGCATGGCAATAATAAATAGGGGAGTTTGCATATAAGGAGAATTGATGGATTACTATGGTAAAATTATTGAGATACTTGAAATTGAGTACCCTACGTTGCCAATAAAGCGAAGTGTGATATTTAAGTGTGATTGGTTTGATTTGACTCCAAATGTTGGTATAAAAGTACATAGCCGATACAATTTAGCTGAAATCAACAACCGAAGAAGATTGAGACAATTTAAACCTTTCGTGTTGGCAATGCAAGCAATTCAAGTGTATTATGTCCTTTTTCTCAGCTTACGACGAGATAAGTCATATTAGTTGGCCATTTGCAAAGTTAAACCTAGAGGCATTTTTGAATCACATAGAAAAGGAGAATAGAGAATTGAAAGTGAAGCGTTTCAGGAAGATGCTTATGAAATAAATGCATCTATCACATATGACGATAATGAACCTTTGAACGATCATCTAATGAATATATTGAAACTTCATCTGGAGAAGATGACGAGGGCCAAAGATCTAAAGAGGAGCCTGAATTTGATTCTTATTCTTCAGAAAAAAAAAAGATGATTTTAATTTACAATTAAGTGATGATAACGATTAATTTATATTTGTAATTGAATATTATATTCAACAAATCAATTATTTCCTTTTTAATATATTGTGTAAAATATTGAATTCAAATTCTAATATTTCAAGAAAATTCAATCAAATATGAATTTCAGGTTGAAATATGCCACCAAAGAGAAAACATGATACAATGCGACCCAGGTTCAGACAATGATTCGGAGGTACTTACTGTCCAGGTGAACCATCACACTCTACAGCTGCTATTGAATCACCTCCTCCCCCTCTGGCTACTACACTTGCAGATGAGGCATCAACTTCCGTACCTGATGCTACTCCATCCACCACCCCTACATCATCCACTACCCCTATAGCAACAGAGATATTAGGGGTAAACGATGCGGATGAAGGAGGCGGGTGCCAGCTTGGAGCTGAGGGACCTGATGGAAGAACTTACATCACAATTGTCAATAATCTGTAAGTGAAAATACATGAAACACTATATGTTTATAATTAAGTTATAGGTTTAAATTTTAAAAATGGTATAAAATTATTTGTTTTTATATTAGGTTGATTCCGTTTGGACCGTGCTAAAAAAACATGATATCCAAATTTAAGGAGAAGATTGATCTTGAGGGTTATGTATGAAAAAATATCTCTCAGGCCACAAAGGAATTTTACTATCAGGAGTTTGAGGTACAATAAAAAATATTACTTTCTTTTTTAATTGATTTGTATACATTAATTAGATAAATATTATTACATTATAAGTATTTATCAAAATTTTTCCTTTTATTTCAGAAAGAATTTTTTTGGGATTCTAAATTTGACGCGATTATTAATAAAGTATGGGAGAGACAAGCACGTACATGTTATCGAGACTTTGTTGGTGCGATACACAAGGCTGGTGTACGACCACCTTATATTTCTGAACAAATATGGAGTCGTTGGCAGCAGTATTGGACATCACCTAAGGCAATGTCCATTTCAGAGCGTAATTCTACCAACAGACGTGGAGGACCGGGGGAGAGAATCTTCCTGTACATATGGAAGGATCTATTACTAATCACGAGCATACAGAGAGACTTGTAAGTATTTACACTTTACATTTATATTCTGATTTTTTTACTTTGCTATATATCAATTTAAATTGATGTGTGAATTTTGGAATGAAAATATGTGTATTATGGAGAATAATAATGTCATAAATGTCTAGTGTCATATATGGTTGTATTGTTAAGTAAATTTCTTTATTCAATAGGGGTAAATATCATAAAAATAGAGGAAATTCTACCGATATTTTTATAAATTCTAGTTGACTTATAATATTTTATTCTTGTATAGGAAAAGTCTATAAGCATGAGGTGTACACCCCGTTAGCTCTTTTTGCACACCCAAACTAAGAAGCATGACGATGTGACATTCATCAATACCCGATGTAGAGAACTTAATGTATGTGAAATTTATGCTTTAATATTAATTCTTAATAATTATCACTTACTAATATAAACATTGCCTCCTAATATGACCAAATGTAAGAAAGCATTCAGCGACAGTTTCAGCACTCTGAAGTTGTTGATGAGAGTCGGACATATCTTGATGTAGTGGGTGGTAGGGACCGTCGTGGAAGGATCTTCAGGTTAGGTTCATTTGCGAACACATTTTATTTACAAGCCTCTATATCCAGTACAAGAACATCTAGTAGACGGTCGACAACCAATGAAGTCAATAAGCTTTGAAGCACAGTGCAGACATTGGCAACTCGGTTGCAACAGTCGATGGAGTATATAGCTCAACTCCGTAATGAGATGAATGAGTTGAAGGGGAGGGGTAGCACCTCATCGCAGCAATCAGAGCGTCCGCAGTCACCAAATCAATAATGTACTTGTAGTCATTTCATTTGAATTACAAATATTTATTATGTACAATTTAATGTTTTTATTATCAATTAAGATAATTTTAACAATTTTAACTTTATATCATCAATCAACTTTCTGTTTAAACAAATCAAAATATTATGCACAGATATTTCATAACTATTGAAATTATACATTATCCATAAGATTATGAAACAAAATATAATGTCGAGATTTTTATAAAAAAAATTTAAAACATATTTAATGATGGAAAATACAAGTACGCCGATAAAATCCATTATATTTACCGACGGAAAACAACAAGCAATCGGTAAAATCCATGATATTTACAGACAGAACAAAGAATCACTGTCGGTAATATTGACAGCTCATCGCTAACTTTACCGTCAGGATTTGCAGAAGAAAAATCGTCGGTATACTTACCGACGGGACAATCATTACCGACGGTAATGTTGTAATAAAGTTACCGACGAAATAACCAATAATGTCTGTAAATATTCCAACGGAAATAAAACGACCATAGATAAATTTACCGACGATCACAGCTAACCGACGATTAGATTAAATGCCCGTCGGTAAATTTACCTACGGTCATTTTTATGACACCTTTGTCCATCAGTTAATTCTGTTGCTAATTTCTATTACCGACAGAATCCAAAAGTTTTTCATCGGTAATATCCATCGCTAAACGACATTTTTCTTGTAGCGAAGCTTATATGTCAGAAATCTCCAAGATTTTGCATACAGATGAACTCTAAGTTCATGTAAGGGCATATAACATCATAAATCACTGACATATATACCCAAAAGGATTTAAATACATCTTTGAACTCATATACAACCATTTATATATCAATATACAATAGTATCTCCAATTACAGAACAATACAAAAGGCACAGAGAGTCTGCGCGTTACACACACCCACCCACACACACGCATACACACATAGAGAGAAAGGTAGTCAAACTTAAAATTTACGTGGTCATGATGCGCTGATAAATGTTAAACTTGATATATGGATATAAATTATTTAATTAAATAATTGAAGATAAACTAAAAGAGTTTAATTTATTTAATCATAAATATAATGTATGATTGTAATTTATATTCATTGGCTACATATTTTAAAACTTAGTGAGTTATATTTAAATAATGGTTGAAATTTTTAATTTATTCAAGTTATAATTAATTGTAAAGTTTGAGAAATTTTAGACAAATATAAGGTATTTGGTAAATAAGAATCAATATTAAATTTTATTGGAACCTATTTGATATTTAATTAGAATTGATTATAATTCTAATTAAAATTAATTAACATTACAATTATATTTCAATTAAACTATTAAAATTTTTAAACATAGGCTTTATTTATAGAAGCTAGCATTCTTGACATATCTCTTTTACAATATTTATAAAATTTTCTTAACTCGTTTATTTAATTAGAATTGATTATAATTCTAATTAAAATTAATTAACATTAGAATTATATTTCAATTAAACTATTAAAATTTTTAAACATAGGCTTTATTTATAGAAGCTAGCATTCTTGACATATCTC
>JAOQMQ010000003.1:9011814-9031026 GCA_027563845.1 Erythroxylum subrotundum
GAATTATATATGTAATTTTCATACTTATTTAATGAATTATTATTTTATATTTTCAATGGGTCTCAAGGAATTTTTTTAAAATTATTATTTTATGCATTTAGCGAGGTTATTATTTTATCTCATTGGCTCAAGTTGGGACTGGAGAAAATTATTATTTAATCGAGGTTATTAATTTATCGAATATTCATTTATCGAGGTTTTACTGTAATTGATGTTTGTGTTCGCATTTTTCTAGTGAATAAAGTTTATTCATTTTTTATTGGTTTCAGGCTCGAATCAGGTGGACCATCGTACTATTGGAATGAGCTCATTACTTTGACTACTAAGTGTAGGGACTTAACTGCACATTCACAGCTTGCCTTTACAGTAAGTGACGACTGGAGAAGTGTTGTTTTGTGTTTAGCTGCTACCGACAGTATTAAAGCTACATCTGTTTCATACTAAACTATAGGTTAGCGTGTCTCCAATTTTCTGTTTTTTCAGTCTCCACGCTGTCCTACTTTTTAATATAGAATTAGAAAAAGAAATTACAATTTATTTATAATATGCATGCGTCCACTAGATTTTATTGGTGTGCAACCAAGGTTTATAACTGTGCTTAGTATTGGTCTATTTGAAAATTTAGGTTTGGGATGTTTCTCGTGGCAAGGATCAAGGACTCATTGGTGGTGCTACCATACGTCTCTTCAATAACAAGTTGCAACTGAAAACAGGCAAGCAAAAGCTTAGGCTTTGGACTGGGAAGGAAGCTGATGGATCAATTCCAACAACCACTCCTGGAAAGGTCTTCAAATATTCTTTTGTGTGGAATGTACATCTGTGTGGCTTTTTCTATTATCTCTTAGCTGCACATTGTGAATTTAGGTCCCCAAGCATGAGCGAGGGGAGTTGGAACGACTGGAAAAGCTTGTAAACAAGTATGAGAGGGGGCAGATTCAATGTGTTGATTGGCTTGATCGGCTCTCATTCAAAGCTATTGAGAAAATTAAGGAATGTGAAAGTAGTAAAAACGGAAGTTCTCATTTGTACCTGGTTGTTGATTTTTGCAGCTTTGAACATCGAGTTGTTTTTCAGGTAGTCCAATACTTCATTCATCAGATAACTTTCTAACTAAACTTTCATTTGTAGTTGCTGTTTTGCCACATCTTTTTGAAGCTTCTGAAATGATCAATTTTAAATCATCAGTGTAGTCTCTTTATTTACCTTTCTGTTCTCATCGGTTTAGTAATATATGAACCATAGGACCTCCTTAACCACCTCACTCTTTACATTTTGTGCTGAATCCTTAAGAATCATGGTTATTCTACTTTTTGTTATGTCAAACTAACTTACATGGTTATCATTTTTACGTAATTTGAAGGAGTCAGGTGCAAAGTTCTTACCATCCCCAACAGATTTGAAAAGTGAACTGGTTATTGTGTGGGACTCAAAATAATTTACATGGTTGTTATTTTTACATAATTTGAAGGAGTCAGGTGCAAATTTCTTGTTACCATCCCCAATAGCTTCAACAAATGAACTTGTTATTGTGTGGGACCCAGAAGTTGGAAAGATAAATCCTTCAGAGCACAAGCAACTAAAGCTGGCCCGGAGTTTAACACGTGGTATTATTGACAGAGATCTGAAGCCAAGCAATAATGAGCGAAAGTAAGTGCAAAAATCTCCTGATTGAATGTGCACTTAATTTATTTTTTAAATCTGTTTAAGTTCTCTCCTGGTCATTACATTGACTGTCATCGAATCTCTTATCCATATGCCTACAAGTTTTGAATGCAGAATTTAGATAAGACAATTGAAATTGTTCAAAAGATGTTCTTGTATGCAATATTCTTGCTGGATCTATCTTCTCTGACAGTTACATTATAGAGGATTAATCTTATCCTTTTCAACATTGCTTCTGGTTGCTTGTTTAGAGTTTTATTTACATGAATTGTCAGTGTGTCATCTTGTGTGCTTGTTGTTTGTAAGGTCGATACAGAGAATTCTAAAATATCCACCAACGAGGACTTTGAGTGGAGATGAGAGACAGCTTCTGTGGAAATTTCGATTCTCACTGATGTCCGAAAAGAGGGCTCTCACAAAGTTTCTAAGATGTGTTGAATGGAGTGATGTTCAGGTCAGTAGGTATTGTCATTTTATCCTCTGTAGTTAATGTCTGGACCAACTAATTGACATCCTGCTTTTATCTTTGATTCTTACAAATATGTGCATGAAGTTTTGGATCTCCATAAAATTCCAATAGTCCTGCTTTAGAAAGTTTTGTGCTAATAATTGGTGAATTAGTAGCTAATCTTATAGGTTCTGCTTGATTGTATCAGCATCATTGGACCTTAATCATGTGGAAATGTCCTTTGCTTGTGCCGTTTTCATTCTTATGTTCTCTACTGGTTTGTCATCTGTATGTTTGTATGGAACAACATATAAATCATCTTTGAAGATCGTTGTGCTGATGAATCTGCAGGAAGCAAGACAGGCATTAGAATTGATGAATAAGTGGGAAATGATTGATGTTTCTGATGCATTGGAGCTTCTATCACCTCTTTTTGAAAGTGAAGAGGTATGTATATTAATATTTGTTGCAGTCTCAATTTTCTGTTTATTAGCTGTTGTTTAGTCTTCAAGTTTTTGTTATGAGCTGGTTCTGTACGATAAAAAACAGATTATGGCCTCTGGACATTTTATGCACCCGTTCATTTGTAAAAACTGGAATGAATTGAATGTAAAGGTATCATATGCGGATGTGAAGGCCCAAGTAATTCTTAATATCTGATGAGAAATTGTAATGGAAAAAGGCACAGATGCTGTGGAAATGACTATAGACTTAATAATTTCTCATTTGGACAGGTTCGTGCATATGCTGTTAGTGTTCTTGAAAGAGCAGATGATGAAGAGCTTGAGTGTTATCTACTTCAATTGGTTCAGGCTCTTCGTTTTGAACGTTCAGATAAATCTCGGCTTTCTCAATTCCTTGTTCAACGATGTATGCGATGTACTTTGCATCTGTGCATGATATGCATATGCATGGCATTATGAGCTTAGTTTGTTTACTGCACTGAGTCTGTTGCTTATGTTTGGCAGCCTTAAACAATATTGAGTTGGCTAGCTTCCTACGTTGGTATGTGACAGTGGAACTTTATGATCCTGCTTATGCCAAACGTTTTTATTGTACCTACGAGATCCTTGAAGAGAGTATGATGAAGGTGTGATTTACTTTTCTGATCACTGATGAGAATGTCATCTCCTTATGCTCTATAAAACCTGCAGCTTATGGGAATTCTTTTCAGATGGGAATCTATATGCTTCAGACATTCCTTGCTACACAAAAGTCACCATTGCTACTTGTTCCTTCTCAGATAACGTACATATTATAGATCACAATATATGGAAACAATAAACTATTGGGTGTTAAAAGTTTGAATTGTGATGATGCATATTCCTCTGGAGTAAAAGATAAGTATGATCATGATATAGTCACAATTGAACAAGAGGTCTATGTGCTGGTAACATTAAAAGTGTTATAGGAATCAGTTAAAAACTGAGGAAGTCATATTTTACCACGAGGCTTTGGAAATAATCTTTCTGCAGTCATCGACCTAGATTTGGTATAAGTATGATGTGTAGTTTACTATCATATAGGTGGGGACTATTTTCTTACTTTTAGATGTACATTGCATTCTCAAATAATCCAGGCTTAAATGCACTGCATTTGACACTTGATATGTATATTTTTCTTATTGATTTATTACGATTATCATGTACCCAGAAGAAAATCTTGAATGGAGAACAAACAGATTAATTAGAAAACTAATGTCTTGGTTTTCAGAACAAGCATATTAAGTTTTCAAATCACTACTATTGTAGTATTGCCGATCGCAAAGATTTAATTTTGTAAATATATTTGCTTACGTACTTCAATATTAAATATGTTCACTTTGACAGTTGGCAGCTGGTCCAGATCGGGAAGACGATGGCTATAAGTCATGGCAGAGTTTGGTGCGTCAGACCGAGTTGACAGCTCAGTTGTGTTCGATAATGAGAGATGTAAGAAATGTTCGAGGCAATACTCAAAAGAAGATTGAAAAGCTTAGGCAACTTCTTTCTGGTCTTCTTAGTGAACTGACCTATTTTGAAGAGGTAAAGCTTTGTGGGACTTTTATTAAGAGTTTTTACTTTATGATGGAACATAAATGATTGCACAAGTTTTTGTTTTGCATTTAACGAGTTACCCACTATGTTTCCAGCCAATAAGATCACCTTTGACCCCAGGTGTCCTCATCACTGGTATTGTGCCTTCAGAGTCATCAATTTTCAAAAGTGCGCTACATCCCTTGCGTCTGACTTTTAGAACACAAAGTGGTGGGACTTGCAAGATCATATTTAAGAAGGGTGATGATATTCGCCAAGACCAACTGGTAAATGCTTAACTTTAGCATGTCTCTCTCTCTCGCTCTCTCTCTCTCACACACACACACACACAATGGTTAACTTCAGCCGTAGAATTGGAACATTGCTGAGAGGGATGTTAGAAGAAGTTGATTATCTTGTTGGTTTACAATTCTTTAGGTTGTTCAAATGGTATCTCTAATGGATCGACTACTTAAGCTGGAAAATCTGGATCTGCACTTAACTCCATACAAGGTGCTTGCTACTGGACAAGATGAAGGCATGCTTGAATTCATACCATCGCGATCTTTGGCTCAGGTAGTTTTTGTTTTTGTCAGTGATTTATTTAATTGGAATATTCTTTTCCCAAGTGCTTTGTACTTTTCAAATTTATCATTATTAAGGCATCTTAGCAAAAATAGATTTCCGGTATATAGAATGTTGCCATGGGTTTCTAAGGTGGTTGTCTTGAAAATCCAGATTCTCTCTGAGCATCGTAGCATTACAAGTTATCTACAGAAGTTTCACCCCGATGAACACGGCCCATTTGGGATAACAGCTACATGTCTCGAAACGTTTATAAAGAGCTGTGCTGGCTATTCTGTCATAACGTATATACTGGGCATTGGGGACAGGTAATTATTGGGTGGTAGTCTACTTATTTCAGAGATATATCCTCATAAGTGAATCTCCATATTGATCATTTGTCTTCATATTGAAGGCTCATAAAGAGAAAGTAAGGGGAGGCAGCATGCTTGTTTCTTAAAATGTATAGCCATTTCAAAAAGCATCTGTTGACGAGTTTTGGTGCCTGAGTTCTTTATTAGTTATGCATGAAGTAGAATTTAGGAATGAATGCAATAAATTTTTTATCATATTGTGATGGTGGCACGAGGGTATCTTGTCAGATTGAGTAAACTTTCATTGAAGTTGACTGCACAATCATCAATCACATTTGCTGGGGGATACCTATGATGTACAGATTTTTAAATTGCATTTAATCAGTAGTGTGGTTCTCTTTGTTGGCAGTATTCAGAAGCTTCATAAAGTGATATCTTTTCCTCTGCACTGAATACTTGAACATTTGATTCCAAAATTGTTTCTTATTATGTCAAAATTAACTGCAGGCACCTTGACAACCTGTTACTTCGGGATGATGGTCGTCTTTTCCATGTTGATTTTGGATTTATTCTTGGCCGAGATCCCAAACCGTTTCCACCTCCAATGAAGCTTTGCAAAGAAATGGTTGAGGCCATGGGTGGTGCCGAAAGGTGATTCTCTTCTTCTTCATTACTCATGAAAATGATTGAGGAAGCTTAAGGACCTTAATTTGTAATGGTGCAATCCTTAAATTACTTTTTCCCATCCTGCAGTCAATATTATACCAGGTTCAAATCCTATTGTTGTGAGGCATATAACATTCTCCGAAAGTCCAGTAACTTGATTTTAAATCTTTTCCACCTGATGGCGGGTTCAAACATCCCTGATATAGCTTCTGATCCTGAAAAAGGAATTCTCAAGGTAAATTCTTCTATGTTTGTATTCTAATAATAGAAGGTTTGTTTTATTTTTGTCTTGTGATTCAAAACCTTTCATGCTAACAGCTTCAAGAGAAGTTTAGGCTGGACTTGGATGATGAGGCCAGCATACACTTTTTCCAGGATCTTATTAATGAGAGTGTGAGTGCATTGTTCCCTCAAATGGTTGAGACCATTCATCGCTGGGCTCAATATTGGCGCTAATTTGCTGAGATAATTAGGTGTTTTCTATGCCTCTGTAAATTGCCAGGTGATCTAGTTTCTTGACCCCTGTGCAACGCTGAATTTCTAAATGTTGTTATTCTGTTACTTTGTGTTATCTTTTCCTTGAAAACAGGACATTTGTTAGCTACTTTATTACTTATGGCCATTGCAGACGCAGGCTGACTTCACAGGCCTAAAATTGCAGCTCTTAGTGTTCATTCCCTTTTATTGATGCAAGTAACGGCAAAGGAGTTCAATTGTTTGGTTCTTGAACATGTTTCTCTATGTCAGGGTAAATGAACTTTTGATTATTTTGTTTAACACTGTTCTGTCAATTTTCTACCGAAGTCAAAATGATCCAGAATAGTCATGTTTGAGTGGTGGTTCTGGTCCATTTCTCCTGTTGCCTCTGCTGAGGCAATTGAAATAGATTGGTAACCTTTCCTTATCTTTCTGTGCTTGGCAACGTGCACATGTCTGCTGCTTCCCATTTCTGCTGTCGCTTTTTTGATCTTTTTAGTCACGGTATTCCTGGAGATTTTTTGCGGCACAGTTGGATGGTGGTTGTCTTACATGCTACGCCTAAAATTCTACTGTCGGCTATCTCACACTTCCAAATGAATCTCTGAATGTTTATTTTTCACTAATACTACTTGTATCCTCTTCTCTAGTTGCAGATCAGAAGCCATTGTTGAATCTTTTAAAGCGAGTAAATTTCCCAGTTGAATGGAGGAAGAAACTGAAGCCTGTGAATAATGTAATTACCCCTTTTAGTCTCGTGAATGTAAATGTCGATAAATTGACATAGTAATCCCATAACAGATAACTAGTAAATTGTTAGAAGCACACTAACTTTGTTGGTATTCAGATTCAGGTGCAATGTCTAGTCTAGGCTTGAAATGATCTTAGCTGGGTGTGCCTCGACTCAAGCGTGAGCGTACTTAGGATTAATAAGAAATTTGGCCTGATAAATGTTGTTTACTTGCCCATCAAAATTTGCAAAATTACAATTCTGCTGCTAATCTAAAACATATATGACGTGTATGTTTTTATTTATATTTTTAGTTTTTGTTTTCAAATTTAGTAAAAAATTTATTTATTTGAATTTTTAGTTTTGATTTTTTTTCGTTTAAAATTTATGAAAATTATAGAAAGTAATTTTTGTTTTCCGTCTTTTTTATAATATAATTTATTATCAAAGCGTGCGATGAGTTTAACCTTTGCTCTTTATCAATAATGTATTATTTATTTATTTGATATATTAATTGTTAGTATGAATTGTGAATATTTTAATTTAATATTACATATTTAATTAGTTAAAATTATTTATTTAATTTAATTACAAAATAAATAAAACTAAATTCAAATCTTTAAAATATATAAATTTTAAATAAAATTAAAATTTATAATTAAAATATATTAATTTATAAATAAATATTAAATTTCATTAAAAATATGATTATATTAACGTTAATAATTAAATAAGTTTTGGTTTGGAATCAGTCAACCTAAGTTGGTATGTCATATAATATCAGTCAAGCCTAGTTTTGTATGTGTAGCAATTTTGATTTTATGGCTGTAAATTCATAATATTTTGAATATGTGAAAAAAATGCATAAATATTTACTTGCATTCCAAAATAAATATGATTAGTAAGCGTAATAATAATATTGTGCTCAAAATTTCAGAAATAAAAAATATTATTAAATGAAAAGACATTTTCAACCGCAAGTATCAACAATACAGCGTAGAAATCATAAACTTGGGGCTTATAACACAGGCTGTGCTTATGTAATAAAATAGAATAATGGATGTTAAATAACAAAAACTATGTAATAGACGCACACAGATTATTTTTAATTTTAATTCTAAAAACCTGATCAAATAAAAGAATGTCTGGTGATTACATTACGTTTGTTCCTAGTTTTAACTTTTAACACATACCTGTTGAAGAACAATCACATAATTAGGTAACGTGGCGTTATCTTATTGGTTAATGTACGCTGTAAGTAGATTCCACTATCTACCACGCAATCGTTAAAGCCAGCCAGGATCGCAGCATTTTATTTTTCTCATGACGTGGCATCAAATGACTGGATGAAGTAGCGTAAGTCTTAATCCATTATATTTAAACTTTCTCTTAAGAGTTAATTAATTAATTAATGAAAACGAATTAAATAATGAGAGAGGCATCTCTGATCTCCGATTTGATTCAAAAATTCCCAAAGCTCTTTATATAGAAGTCTCGCTGCCTCCTACATTTCCTTTATTACTCGTCGGTCCCAAGCTCACATCTTTCTCTCTCTCGGCGCAAATTTCTCCATAACAAAAGGTTTCATCTCAATCCCATTCCAGTCTCGATCTGTTTCCCTGTTATGGGAGTTCCATAATTCTCATTCATTTTTATTTCTTTCATGGTTTTGTGATTCAAAATTCCTTCTTTCATGATTTTCTTTTTGATTTCGCGCTATATCTTGGTGGGTTCCTTTCTTCTCCTTTCTTTTTTTTTTTTTTCCTGGAACGTGGATTTTGATTTATTTTTCTGTCTGATCTGTACTTTGCAATTGGCTTAATGGTTTGGATCTGTTTGAGTTTCAATTTTTTAAGGCTTTAGATCTGTTGTGCTTATTTGTTTATGCGTGGAATTCCATGCGAGCTTTGTTGTTCATGAGGTGATCATGGTGTTTGGTTTTTGGTTTCTTTTTCTTGTGTATAGGTTCAGATCTATGTGATCTGTGGCTGTGTAAGTTCTAGACTTGTGATTTGAGTCACTGCTTTGGTAGTTTTATAATTGCTTCTAGTTCCTTGCCATATTGGGATCTTGTGATTTTAAGATAGTGATGTGGGTGATTGGTTTGTTTTAGAAAGGTTTGATCTTTACATTTTTTATGATTTATGTTGTACTGTAGGGATCAACAGCGAGAAACAGAAATGGGGTTGACATTCACGAAGCTATTCAGCCGGCTTTTTGCCAAGAAGGAGATGCGAATTCTGATGGTAGGTCTTGACGCTGCTGGTAAGACCACCATCCTGTACAAGCTTAAGCTTGGTGAGATCGTCACCACCATCCCCACCATTGGTGAGTGCTCTAATTGGAGTTTGTTTCTACAATATTCGGGTTAAAAGCAAGCTCATTGAATTTCTTCTTTAGAGAGAAAACTTGTATCTTTCCCTTGTGTAATTTTCCTGCTGATAAATTTGATTGTCCTTCTGAAAACATAACTCTTTGCTTTAATTTCGTCCATATTCCAATATGGATTATACTTCCAGATAACATGATTAGTAGAAAATTGTGATTATCATTTATCCCTGTTCTTAGAACTGCTGGGGTTTGTTCAAGGAGTTTCGATACCCCAGTGCATGTTAATAGATGTAATAACCATAAAAGACACACCTTGAATTTCGTTCTCTTGTTTGTAACCGTTTTGGTAAATATTGCTGTGTACAGGATTTAATGTCGAGACAGTGGAATACAAAAACATTAGCTTCACTGTCTGGGATGTTGGTGGTCAAGACAAGGTATGAAATTTGGAGATGCGTTCCCATTCCATTTGTCACTTTGAGTTGTCTTCGACTGTTAATGTTGTGAGTTGGAGCATAATGGATTTATGTGAAGTTCTGTTGTTATTTAGATTCGTCCCTTGTGGAGGCATTACTTCCAGAACACCCAGGGGCTTATCTTTGTGGTGGACAGCAATGACAGAGACCGTATTGTTGAAGCCAGGGATGAGTTGCACAGGATGTTGAATGAAGTAATTAATTACTTGGTGCTTTCATATATGAGGTCCATGTTTAGACCTAGGCAACTAAATTTTCATGGTCGTGTTTTCAGGATGAGCTGCGAGATGCAGTGCTGCTTGTATTTGCTAACAAGCAGGATCTTCCTAATGCAATGAATGCTGCTGAGATTACTGATAAGCTTGGGCTCAACTCCCTGCGTCAACGTCACTGGTGGGCTTTCACAATTTGTTTTCTTCTTTTTGTTTCAATTTTTTTATCTTCAGTAGTATAGGATAGATAGAAGATATGTCAGCTAGTCAACAAAACTCATCTAAATTGAATCATTTGGCTTCTATCCTTTATTGTATCTGATGTGCTCTTTGGACTTTCAGGTACATCCAGAGTACATGTGCAACCTCTGGTGAGGGTCTGTATGAGGGTTTGGATTGGCTCTCAAATAATATTGCTAACAAGGTAAGAGAAGGCTTCTTCCTGTCTTTTCATATTGTTTATGGATCCAATACAGTATGTACAATCTTCCGTCTAAAACAGTAAGACTTCGGTTGACATCTTAAACTTCTGTGGTGATTTCACATCAAATTTTCGCATCTTGCATTGCATTATTGTATAGTGGTTAATCATTTTCACAAATGTTTGAACTCTCTTCGTAATGTAACTAAGATTTCACGAAATTTTGGACACTAAAGTAGAAAGTGTTCTGATTTTTCTTGTAATTCACTATTTACAGGCATAACTCAATTGAAGAGACATCTTTTTGGATTGTCAATTCTGGATGCAGGGGTGAATATTATCTAGTGTTTTTCATTTCATTTCTTGTTTTCCTTTTTGAGACAATTCCATTGTGTTTATGCCTTATTTCCCTTTGGGAGTTGATCCCTTTTTCCAGGTTGTTTGATGATATTATTGTAATAGAATATTGTCGGATATGCTCCAAGCATTTATATAGGTTTTGAATCCCAAGCCTTCTAGCTGTAATTGATCTCGATTTCCTTGCGTCCGTTGCTATACGTTTGGCATTGTTCTGTAATTCTCTAACATAATGCATACAACCGTAGTTTCTGAGAAAATGAAGGCGGACCCATGTGGAAGGCTCCAAAATTTCCGGGATTGTGATTGGGAAAGTCAAAGAAAGAAACTGTTGTAGCCGCGTACAAAATGACTTACAGATCAAAGTTGAGTTAATTGATATTGGGAAAGGAAATGCTCCCCAATGCTATGGTATTTGTGGGTTATTGCTATTGCGGGAATCATTCCACGATTCTTTGATTTGCTGTTGGTACTTGTGTTGCATTGAACTTATCGAGTTCCTTGTTTGATCAAGTGTTCTTTATATATATATATATATAAGGAGAACCTAAGATAATATGTTGTGCTGGTGAAGATGATACTTTTTGAAGCAAGTGCTGGTAGGCCTTGCAAGAGACAGACTCAGACTGATACGTTATGCTTTCACAAGACCAAACGTTTCAGGTGGTTGAATTGTTGCAACCTCCTTTAGCTTGTTTCCAGAGTTGCCTAACCGAGGTTAAACCGCATGCACGTTCCAGGAGGTAGCTGCAAGTTATTTGTTTCCTAATTGGTTGACTTGCAACCCGGAATGAGACCATTCTGTCAGGGTCAGCTTAGCTCGTGTCTTCGTATCAGTAAACTAATTGTTCGGATAGCAGGCCCAACTCGCCTTATGTTGAATCAAATCGTCTTTGATTGAAATTCTGCCCTTAAGAGAGCTTTTCAAAACAAATTTAATACCTTTTAAGGCAAGTTGGTGTGAGGTTTATTTAATACGGAATACCAAGATTTTATCGAGTAAAAAAGGACGAATACATCGTTTGTGCGACTAACACGAAGTGCTTTTGTTGAGAGGCGGAGCCTCGTTATTTTCTGGGCATCTTTCATGCACGTTTTGCTCTTGTAAACTTCGAAATTGCCAATCAACTGCGAATCACACGTAGTTTTAACATCGAAAGGCAACATCTTCAACTTCGGTGTCATGTTTCTAAGTCGCTCTCATTTCTCTGACCTCCTGCTTTGGGACCTTTCAGAGGAAGAATATGACAGTCATAAACTTTAGTGATTTTCTAGTCCCCTGATGATTAGTCCAAGGAAAGTAGATTGAACCTCGGTTGGTTCTTTGAGTTAGAACTGCAATTGTATTTCATGAAATATCCACAAATGAGACCAAAAAAAAAAAATAAAAATTCCACGTTTTTTCTGCTCTTTTCTTTTTCATAATTTTTTTGTTTATTTCAAATCATTCCGCTCCCCCATGATTGAAGATTCAGATTTTCCACAGTAAATTCTTTCAGTTTCGGGGTCAGAATGCAAGTTGGCAAAAAAGTGGAAATACTTAAGTTTTAATCATAAATTCAGATGATTCGATGATAGATTACAAGCTGCCAAATGTATAATTGAAATGGATCTAGTGTCTCCTTCATTATCAATCTTCCTTGGTTCAAAAGATACTGTGCTTATTTGGTTTTTGAAGCTTTTACTTCCTTCCAAAGTTTAGCGCATATCATGCGACGTAAATTAATGGAACTATGAATCATGTTCCCGCAAGTACACTTTTGAGAGGAAAATGCTCGTGAACATACAAAGTTACCTAGTCCAGGAACCATATTCGTCTTTATTTTCTCTTTTTAATCTTTTATTTTAACCTTGTCTTTACAAAGTCAGTGATGTTATTCGTCCTGTCGTCATTTGTTTTGTTCTCACTATCCTATTCTACTTCCAGTCTTTCAGGGGTCGGTTTCGGTTCCCTCCAGGACATTGGGAAGCTTATTTTGCGCATAGATAGCACTTATATTTTGGAAATTATTCAAACTTGTATCAATTTCATTAGGCGAAAAAAATCCACTAATTAAAGAAAAATAAAACAGAACACCTTTGTCCGAACATAACGTCAGCTAATACCACCTCATCTACGTTCTTAAGAGAAACTATATATGTTCAGGACACTGCTTCCTTGATAAGCAACTCGCAAATTAAAAACCTCTCTTATTTTTTGTTCTTTGCTGGTTGGCCCCTAAGTGATAGCTTCTCGTCTGGCATTTAGAACATAGGTCAATAAGCAGACTTTTGAAATTGAGAAAATTTTGGAGGATGATGAGGTTTCAAGATATGCACATAATTGTTCGTAGCTTTACAAAAGTGGTGAGGAAAGGAAAAGAACAATTTAACATCCCAGAATCAGCGGAAGAGATGTTGTGAAGGGATGAATGTCGTGGAAGGGACTTTGAGGATTCTGCATTAAAAGCCAAAAGCGAAAGTTGAAGAACCAGCTGAGTATATATGAAGCTACAATAGGTTTCTTTCTAGTTGACACCTCTTTTTCACTTTCACAAATATATTTGATGCTTTGCTTGAGTACATCATGTTTTCAATGCCATTATACAGTCGTATTGTCCCTTTTCTTGTTGGTTATTAGTACTAACATTTTTCCAACTTGAAAAACAAAAGATATCACTTAAGAGGTAATTCTTTCGTCCAAAAACTAGATCAAATTAAGATTGGTAAAAAAGGTAAGATAAATAGAGAAGGCTTGGTTGCATCTCTACACTCCATTTTAATGATAAGGCAATGTGAACCTGAGCTCTAGAAAGTAAATGGTTTTCATTCAATCTCTATTTTTCATTTTTAATTCATCAAAAAAATGTGTACGTGCTTGACTTGAACAAAACCATTCTTTACATAAACTCAATGCATGTTGCATTTTACTTTCATTAGGTCTTCATTTCCCATGAATTTACCTTGCATTTTTAGCTCTATTTAAGGAGGGCAAAGGGTTGCATTTAAGAACTCGGGAAAAAGAATAGGTTAGTAGGGTGGCATCCTCAAGGTTGCTGGTTTTACTTACCCAACAGTCCTCAACACCAATCTTTAGCCTCTATAAATCTCCAAGACACCTCCAAATCTAACTTAGGTTATTAAGCTTTAATGGCTCCGGAGGTACCTGTAGATGTATTTTCAGGGTCAGGCAAGGTATCCACGATGAATGAAGGCCACCCTAGGAGAGCCTATATAACCTTCTTGGCTGGTAATGGAGACTATGTTGAAGGGGTTATTGGACTGGCTAAGGGTCTGCGAAAGGTGAAGAGTGCACACCCTCTTGTGGTTGCAGCCTTGCCTGATGTCCCTGAGGACCACCGTGACATTTTAAGGTCACAGGGTTGCATCATCCGTGAGATTGAACCTATTTATCCTCCTGAGAATCAGGTTCAGTTTGCGATGGCCTACTATGTCATCAACTACTCCAAGCTTCGGATCTGGAATGTAAGTCCTACGTAATAAACCAACATATACATTCGCGTATAAGTCAATTACGTAGAGCAATATGAAAATATGTTCACTTTTTTCTTGACAATAAAAGGTCTCGTTACTAAATTACGTTAATGATATGACTATTCCTGATAATCAAGTTAAGCCATCGTAATTGACTCGTTCAAAAGCATCATTTCTTTCTTTAGATTCAATTCACTTGTGGGATAAGTTCTTTAATTTTAGAAGCTTCTGTCTTGATTTGGAAATCTCACATTCTTTTAATGAACCCTAACATGCAGATTGTAGATGAGCACATATCCTATTCAAGTTAGTCTATCTTTAACCATATATAAGCTACGTACCACGAGACAAAAATTTGTTCAAAGATGTACGTACAAGTTAATTTCATGTGAAACATTCAAATTCATGTCAATGCGATGCACATATAGGATAACAGCATAATAGGGATAAAGTGTGGTAAGTTGCTATATATCAACCCCAGCTTCCAGCTAAGTCAAATGATATCGAAAGAGTTGCTGATCAGAATCAATGTCTAATATTGGTGTAATTGTAGAGGAAAAGGAAAATCTGAAAGAGGGTTGTTATATGAATTTCTTGCAGTTTGAGGAATACAGCAAGATGATGTATTTGGATGCGGACGTACAAGTGTTCGACAATATAGACCATCTGTTCGACAACCCAGATGGCTACTTCTACGCTGCGATGGACTGCTTTTGCGAGAAAACCTGGTCTCACTCCCGCCAGTACTCTATTGGATACTGCCAACAGTGCCCTGACAGGATCAAATGGCCGGCTGAGATGGGCCCTCCTCCGCCACTGTACTTCAACGCCGGTATGTTCGTGTTCGAGCCTAGCCGCTTGACATATGAGAACCTACTTGAGACCCTTCAAATCACTCCACCAACACCTTTCGCAGAGCAAGTAAGCTCCATCACCTAGTGAATGAATTTTTTTTTAAGGATTTCATAGTGGTATGCTTCAAGTTCGAGCTTTCCGTTAGAATATTCCGATTCAGATTCTGAGAGTTTACTTGTTGGCATGTGAAAGGATTTCTTGAACATGTATTTCCAAAAGATATACAAACCACTTCCATTGGAGTACAACCTGGTTTTAGCAATGTTATGGCGACACCCAGAGAACTTCGAGTTTGAAAAGATTAAGGTGGCTCACTATTGTGCTGCTGTAAGTAGTAGTCTTCCCTAATTTCACCAAGTTCTCCACTCTTTTCACTTACAACAGGCAGATAAACTCCCCTTCTATGAACTCGGAATATGACAGATGAATCATTCTTGTATCTTAATGCTTTTGACCGTTTTTTTTTTATTTGCAAAAAATAGGGTTCAAAACCATGGAGGTTCACAGGAAACGAAGTTAATATGGACCGAGACGACATCAATATTCTAGTTGCAAAATGGTGGGATATATACAACGACAAGTCGTTGGATTTGAAGGTTGAAAACAATACACCCCCAGAAGAAGAAACATTCTCAAAGACAACATTAATGGCTTCCGTGCCTGAGCCTACTATCTCTTACATATCTGCACCCTCAGCTGCTTGATTTGCCTGTAGAGGGACATTGATTTACAAGTTGGTGTAATGACTTGTCCCTTTTCTCTCTTTTTTTAAATATATTTTTCTTTTACTCTTTCTTTTGACCATTTTGGCCTCTGTTTCTTGTGCGACTTAAAAAGAACACTAACAGTTTTAGTGTGTGTTTTCGAGTAATTCACTCACATGCATCTATATAAGAAAAGCAGTGTATAATTTAGTCTGGGATATATAGTGACCTTTTTATCTTTCCAACCTGTTGCTGTTGTATTAGCCTAATAAGTCATGAGGTTTAGTACTTGAAATCCTTTGTTTTTAATCACCTGGGTTGTTTCAATTGTCTAATATCTTCATGTTTTCAACTTTTACTCTCAGTTAACACGAGATAGTATTTATGGTTCTTTTTTTGCTTCTCTGAATCTCGATATATAAATGTTTCCACCCAAAGCACTGATTGCGTAAGAAGAAATTTTCTAGGACCACGAATCAAACTGGACTGTATCCTTTCCCAGTTAAAAATAATGGCCAATGGGCACAAGAAGCAAACCCCAAAACCATCAGTACTATTGGATGTGATCAGGGGATTTAACTAGGGACCCACTTGACAAACGTTTGTGTTCAAAGGAGAAGAGATGCTCATCACAGAAATTGGCGGAATCTCGCCGCTTGACTGTTGTGTTACAAGGATAAAATAGCCATCCTAACTCGTTCCTTTCTCCCGACCTTATTCCCATAGTTGATGAGTTGAGCATTGAGGCCTATCAGATACAGTAATTGGGCTTAGATCTATAAGCTGCTTAAAGCATGTGCATATGATCTGGAATCAACTCGTCTTCATGTCCATTTTTATCCAAATATCAGCTAAAGAGAAATACCAGCTTATTGCAAACTAATTATCTTCTTCAAAACTGTCCGTGACCTTTTGCAGAAGTTTTCATCTCGACAGTGGCAAGATTTGACAAAGTGGCAGGTTTTTCCAAATATAAGAGCGGAGTACTTCTGTTTTTCATGCCATTCAAATGTTGCTTTTCATTCCATCCAAATGTTTAAATGCACAAGATGAAATATATTACAAGTTATTTGATATGTCAAGATACGAAGAATCTCAAGAAATATAGGTATATAACTTTAGGAAGGTACCTCATCTAGGACACGAGTATAGACATTTTTTTGTCAGAAAAGAAATATGCAATACATGAACTAAAATACGGGCATATTTCTACCTATGTTCATCTCAAGACTTGTCAAAGATTAGTTGGAGGGAACGCTAACTTACATGTTTATGGAATTGCATCAACACCAAAACTCACCCTTGATGTATTTCCTTGAAACACTAAGTTTGTACCTTAAATAAACAAATTTATCCCTTGGTAAAACCTTAGTCATTTTGTCTGCCACTTCACTTCTTTCTCTGGATAACAATGTTCTAGTCTTATTTCTCCTTCCTTCTCTAATAGTATGAAATTTGAATTTAATATGTTTAGTTCTCCCATGTTGAATGGAATTCTTTGCAATGGCTATAATAGATTAATTATCAATATAAAGGATAGTAGAACCTTCATGTCTTATTCCAAGATCAACCTATAACTTTTTTAACTATATTCAGTGATTGAAGCACCAATAGTTGTAATATTCTTAGCTTTAGCTAAGGATTAAATAATAATTTCTTACTTTTTTTGAATGCCTAATAAATATAATACTATCAAAAGAGAACATAGTTAGAAGTGCCCCTTAACATAATTAGCATAATCATTTTTAACATATCCCATCAAACTAGTGTTTTCTTACTCCTTAAGGATTAATCAATAGTTCCATTATATATATTAGAATCCTCTTTGTTGCATTGAAGTGAATTTTACTTTACTCTTTCATGAATTTTGATAGCAAACTAACTGCATATATTAAATTTGGTATTGTAATTGTCAAATATAATAGATTCTTAATCAAAATTTTATACAAAGTTGCATTAACCTTTCTACCACTGTGTTCTCTTAATATTTCAAGTTCATAGTAAGAGAATGGACCACTAGATTAGTCTTTTCCATATTGAATCTCTTAATGATATATTTTGCGTATTTTAGTTGATTATTGAAGTTATAATCATCAGCTTATTAAAAAAAGTAGTGCACCTTTCCAAGACTAGACTTCTTAAATTTAACTTGAAATTTTTGTTTCAGTGAAGCCACATACTCTTCAACATCGCAAGTGATTAACAAATCATCAACATACTTGGACTCAAACGGCTTCATTGATTTGTTTTTAAATGAGATGGAGAGTAATTTTATTTCATTTCTTTTATGCACTTACTTAAACTACTAATAAATCATGTTATTTCAAGCTCTAGGAGGTTATTTTAACCCATAAAGAGCTTTATACAACAAATATGTACCACCCTCTTTTCCAATTATGCTAAAATCCTCAGGTTGCTCGACATATATGGTAAATTTGATGAAGTCATTCAAGATTATTGATTTGAAAATAAGATGGTATAGCTTCCAGCCAAGTTTAGTAGCCAATTCAACCAATAAATTAATAGTGTCATACCTAGCAACTAGTGAAAACATTTCAAAGTGATCAATTCCATATTGTTAAAGATAACCCCTCATAATTAGCCTTGCACCAATTTTATTGAATGATCCATCATGATTAACCTTGAATCTAACCATTTGACTCTATGTACTTTAAGATTAGTCACTAGAGACCATGCTCGAGTATTGTTTATTATGGAAATATCCTCTTCTTTGGCTACACTCTCACTTAGTTGCACGTCATTGAAGGTTATTGGCTTAATAACTGATAGATTTGCTATTTCATAAATTTTAATAAAGGGTCTTATTTCAGTAACTAAAATTTCAGTGTTGTCATGACCCAAATGGGTATATAACTGACACTGAAAGTCAAAGATCTTAGATCACATGTAAGCCTAACTACTAATGACATAAATAAATAAAAAATCTTGGAAAAATAAATAACAACACGAGCACACATAAGCACAAAAGCAATACAGTACAATAATGTTAACGTACATTAGAAGAAAATTTCAACATACTAAATCATTTAATTGTGGACGCTAGAGTACAAGTACAAATGAGAATAAAAGAAAAGCATACATAGAGCTAGATATGCTGCAATTGATGCTCCACATAGTCACTAGTGTGAAATTGATCGTAACTGACCTAAAAAATAGAGTTTATAGGGAGTTAGACCTTATTGATTAAGTCCATATCACCCTACGAGACCCAATGACATGCTCCCAAACAATATTCAGTTTACACTAGTATAAACACAAATGTGATGCATGATAAATCAACTACAATGCACAATAAATCATGGAGAAGGAACATTTGTATGACCCTAGTCTCTAATGGTAAATCCTTACAATACTACACCGAGGAGCTAAACATCATCAACAGTTTAACCATACACCTATATTCATATATGTTGGATCCCGTTTCCGAAATCCAACTACTTATACAGATTCCCTCACGTACACATGATTCCTTAAAACCTCTTCTT
>JAOQMQ010000003.1:9034119-9049671 GCA_027563845.1 Erythroxylum subrotundum
TATACAATTGTACATAAATAAATGCTTATGTGTGTGCAATTATTGATGAGTGTGAAATGTGTGTTTTGCATACATGGATTGTGCAGGTGAAGTGTCTGCACTTAGGCATTCATAGAATCTGAAAGCAAATGCTAATCTGGAGCGTACTGTGAGTAGATCAAGATGGTCTTACTTCATTGTTTGCCTTATTTGAATTTTGTATACATTGATCTCTGTATGATGAATGTGTTTATGAATGTGATTGATTGTGTTTGGATTCTGGACAGAAGGTCCGATGATTATGATGATTGACCTGAATTATTGAAGTGCTCATTGTATGTGAATAAGATGAATTGAGTGTTTTCAGAATGTGCATTGCAGGCAAGTTAATAAGTGGTTGCTCAACTATATGTTGAATGCCGGACTATGGTCTGATGATAAGTGAACGTGATCGAACAAGTGCATACAATGTAAATGATGCATCCCATCTCATGAATGCATGAAACATACTGGTAGTTGTGACCAGAGTAGCCACCGATCAGAGCTACAAGCTCAACGTGTGAAAAAGAGCCTCGAGCTTAATGTGATTGAGAGCCTCAGACTCAACGTTTAATGAGCCCTATAGGACAGTTATCAATGAGCCCGATATCCAATGGATACGGGACAGTTTAGGCACTCGGTCACAAGAAAATAACAAACGGAAAGAGAGTCTCATGTGCACTGCATATGCATAATGAAAAATGTGAATTATGATGCATCGTATGCATGATTAAATGTATTGAATGTGAAATGTGAAATAAAGTATGATATGTAAATTATGTGCTATGTGATTGGGTGAGCCATCGATGATGATCACTCACTGAGTTCACAAAACTCACCCAAAATTTGCAAATATTTTTTAGGATCAGAAGAATACCTCGTTAGGCCAACGGGAGTATACCTACAGCTTTCAAATGAAGGATAGAGGTCGGGATCAATTCGCGTCTGCATTGCATTTCTCTATTTTTGTATTGAATTGTATATTCCGCAACTTTTATGTAAATTTGTATTTTGAAATGACTCAAGTGTTTTAAAATTTTGAAAGGGCCCAAATGGCCATATGGGAATTTTGTAAATTGCATGGTATGATTGAAAAGGGCTTATGCCCTATTTGGTTATTGACTTCCGCATGTGTGTTTGTGTTTTAAAAAAAATTTACTGATTTCTGAATGATTGAGTGTTTAGCACGCCACCCTCGTGGGGTACGGACTCGGATATCACCATCGATGTCAAGTTCGGGTCATCGCGGGAGTGGGGTGCTACAATTATGTTTTATTATCATCAAAATATCAGTTAGAGCGTCCCTTAGTTCAACAAGTATGATTTATTTCTAAATGTAAATTCAAATTAAGTTTTAATGGAGTCATATGCTCATTAACAAGGATATAAATCATCCACTTCAATCAGTAATAATACTGAAAATAAATATAATCACAACTCATTTAATAATGAAAATAAATATAATCACAACCCTTTTCAACTTTGCAACATACATATAAGACTTTAATTTAAAATCTTTTGACATTAATAATTCCTTAATTCTGCTTCCTAAGTTTCCAAACTATGTAATGTCATTAAATGAGTACAAATAAAAAGACAAATCACATATATAATAACATAGAAACTATATGTAGAAAGGACCATATCAAATTAAGAAACATATTTAGTTGGATCCATACTAAGAAATCATTAATTTTACACACTTCGACATATATAGATAAAGAAAGACTAAGAAAAGCTCACCTACCATGCTGTATTGTCTCCTCTCCACCAATTTGTGTATTGTCAAATTCATATGATAAGGGGAAGGAGAAGCTATGTCAAATGAAGATGGTGGGCAAAATTTTTTTTATGGAGTTGGACAAAGGTTATGTGAAATTCGGTATATCAATTTTTAAGTAAAGAATTTTAGGAATTAGGGTTTCTTTAAAAAGAAGAGAAGTTTAATTAGGATGAAGAGAAGTGGCGTGGGTAAGACAATAAATAAATGTTGTCATGTGATTAGGGTTCACATTAGAAGGTGGGGGTTCAATTGATTGATCTTTAGATTGGATAAATCGATTTTCATATCAAGACTTTAACAATTAAGGTTTCTTTGAGTTTTTTTTTTCGGATTACAAGGAATTTAGTTATTTAATTTAGGAATTTCATATTATTAAGGTTTTTTTATTAAATTTAGGTTAATTAGGGGTAAATTATATTATTTATGTTAAACTATGTCTATTAGTTTTAATTAGGATTTAGTATAAGTAATTAAAAATTAATTTAAATTAATTTTGATTAATTAAAATTTATGAGACCTATTGTTCCATATGGTTACACGTGGCACAATGGCATCCATATGACTAATAAAAATAATAAACTCATGTCACGTCAATTTTGATGTTACAAATGATAGATGGATACATATAGTCAATATTTTTGTTTATTTAAGGTTTAAATTGAAAATTTTTGTAAACGTTAGAGTTTATTGAACACTTTTAAATGTTAGGTTCTAGCCTATACTTTAGTGAAAATGTTAGGTTAAAAAATACATTTTTTTCCTTTAACTTTTTTAATTCTTCAAACACTTCACATTTGTACTTCAAGAAAGCAATACAACTATACTGACTATAATTATCAATGAATAACACAACAATTTTCTTTCATCTAGTGAATTTGTTTTCATTTAGTGGGGCATCACTCATGTCTATATACATCAAAGTGAAGTAGTTCCAACCTCTCTTTAGCTTTTAAAAAAGTATTTCCAAAAGGAAATCTTGCTTACTTCTCAAGTTGTCATGCTTGACAATTTTCTTTAGTTTCATTCACTTACAGAATAAGACCTTACATAACATCATTCTCATTCATTTTCTTCAATGTATTAAGACTAATATGCCCTAATCTATTGCATCATAGCATAGACTCATTGATATAATCAAATTGGTAAACTTAATGGTATTACTATCTAATAGAGATAGCCTTAACATTTCAATCAATAGGAAAAAGTTTATTCTTTATGTAAACTTTCATCAATCAAGCTCCTTTAGCATCCATTATCACACATTTGTCATTAGCAAAGTTTATAGCATATCATTTTTCAATTAATTTAACAACACTTAAAAAAATTTAATCAAAGCTAGACACTAGACGTACATCAATTATTTGCTTGATACCTGTTAAAGAGTCAACAACAACTAATCCTTACATTACTTATTTGCTTGATACCTATTGAAGTGTGCACAACAACTGATCGTCTTTCTTTTGCCTATAAGAGAGCATCATTGCGTATTTTAAATTTTCTTTAGAAGTTCCTATCAAAAAATTTGAAAAGAGACTAATCATGTGCCACATGGTATGCACATCGAAAATCCACCAACCAATAATACTTGCTAGTACAAGTAAACAAAGCAACAACATGAAAAGAATTTCTTTAGCTTCTTGATCCTCGTCCTCTAATATCCTAACTTATTGTATTGTCTCTTTTCCTTTTCTTTGGTACACCTTTCAATATGCCCATCTGGTTACATGCCTTACATTTCACATTAGACCTAAACCAACAATAGTTGAGAGTATGATATGTCCTTTTATAGTGGTGATAAGTTACAAACTTGTTCTCCTTTTGCCCTCCAGTATGTTGACCTCCTTTCTTCATCAAGTTTTTTTTTTCATTCTTCTTCATTCCTTCTATATAACTTGTGTTGACTTGATTAGGTCTAGTATTCACCTAGAAGGCTCTTTTGATATGTTCTCACCTTAGCACTCTCCTTTATTCTTGAGCTTAAAGATAGTTTATAAGCTCCATTACTTTGATTTGTGTCATACCTTTGGATTCCTCCGAAGCTAAAATCTTGGTTTCAAACTTCATAGGAATGCCAATGAAAACCTTGTCAACAATTCTCCTATCCTCTAAGAATTACCCAAGAAGCCTAAGTTGATTTCTAACTTTCATAAGCTTTTCACCATATTCTTTAGTGGTTTTCCATTTTAGATGCCTAAAATTCTCTCCATAAATTTGAAACTTGAAGTTGTTTTGTCCTTTTAGACCTTTGAAACTACTTTTTGATCTTGTCACAAGCCTTTTTACTAGTTTCATACGTTGCAATCCTAGAAAAATTGCCTCCAAAACTAAAGCATATATAATAGCCAAAGGTTTATACCTCTTAATTTTCTCCTTATTATAATTCTTTAGTTGATTCATTCTTGGATTATATGGAAGCAGAGTGGAGCAACCTCTATCTCAACCACATCTTACAGATCAAAGGCTCATAGTAAGCCTTCATCTTAATTGCCTATACAATATAATTTTCTCTATTAGATAATGGAAGTGATGATGGAGAAGCTTGGTGAACCCATTCTAGCAACAAAGGTTAGAAAGTAATATTTTTTAAAGAATTATACTTATTTTCTTATATATCCCTTTATGATCCTAAACGCTTTGATTCAATGTTAAAAATTTCTAAGTCTTATGGTATTTATCTTTCTAACACTCTCTGCAAGAACAAGATTGAGGATTTAGAGTAGAATATCTTTTTAAACAAGATTGAGGATTAAGAGTACAATATCTTTTTATGTTTTTCATTCCATTCAAAGTTTTAAACAGACAAAATGATTTATATTATAAGATATGCCAAGATTTGAGAAATCTTAGAAACTTTAATATAACTAACTCCAGTGAGAAATATTTCAATACAAATCATCTTGTTCATATCGAACCTTTTTAACAAGATGATCTCTTAACTATAAATATCACCAAAAAGATTAAAATACTTATGTCAAAGTTCTTCATCTAGCACGCAACTTAATACTCACTCATGTGCCGAGTGTTTTTCTCTAAAAAGCAAAGAACACGACAACAAACGTTGAAAGCATATAAACCATACTATATGTTGAAATAGATATAAATAAAACACACAATTTAGGATGCGGACATGTCTGAAACCATATTTTTTTTACTGGAAGCATGATATTATGCACATGATTTAATACAAGACAATATAAATATTATGCCATATGATGGAGCGGTTTCAAAAAGATACACAACTTAAGTCACAAATATGTCTATATCCATGTTCCTTGTTAGGAACAAATATGCCATACACAACTTAAAACACATGCATATCTGTACTTGTGCTCAATTCAAAACTTATCAAAAACTAACTAATTTGAATTTGAGAGAATGTCAACTTGTATGTTACCATGAAATACATCAACACCAACGGTAATACCTCCAAAGTCTACATTACAAAAAATCTTAGATTAAGGCACATGTCTACATGGGCATGCATATATCACCTAAGAAGAATGATCAGAAGTCCTAACATTAGAAGGCATTGTTTCATTTTCCTTTCTAGGTTGATAAGTTTCATTGTTTTATATGCCCACATGACAAGAAGTTTCGCAAGTGGGAATATAGCCAAAATGTTTGGTGATGGAGAACCGGTCGAGCTTTGATGTCAGCATCAATTGTTCATCTGAAGCCCATCAGAAAGCTCGCTGATGTCTAAGGTAGCAATGATAACATTTGTCCAGCTATTGATGCATTCTAGATTGAATTAACCACCTCCTAGAAGTGAACTCTAAGAAACATACTAAATCTGCAAACAATGTGTTGTAGCAAAATACTTGCAGTTATCTTAGGATTTGGTAAGATTCTTGGCGCGAGCTACGTTAACACTGACTGATCGAAGTAACTAAATGCGTTGTCATCTTCCTCGTCATCATCTTCAAAATCCCTTTCTTCGGAGTTTGAATGCATAAGGCTTCCATCTTCAAAAAGTAAAGGTGCCACGTCTTGGCTTCTCTGGACCTTCCTGTCATTTATCTCTATAACTGAAATGATCTTGTTCTTAATGCAATTTTCCACTGTTTCCTCCCCAATATCTCTAGGCTGCAAACCAAGAATGGAAAAGCAGTCTCCTTGAAAGTCTGGATCATTTGATGACAGGACGAGTCCAGCGATAGATCTTGCCAAGTCAGGGGCATAACTGCGAATCTTAAGATAGGAAACACTCCAACAGTCAATGAAAGAGCACAAATTGATGGATAAAAGAAATTTCCATTACTATGGAATTACACAAGAAATTTAGTTATTATAAATGATGAAAGAGTTGACCAAAAACATATAACTTATATCCTGAACTTCATGACATTTCCAAGGACAAGAGGTATTTGAGATAACAAGATAGAAGATTCCACCTTAAGGGCACGAACACTGAGAAGAGCTCCTGCATATTTCTCCTTCAAATTGGTCAATGCAAATTTAACCGCCCTCTTTATAAGATAACAATCGGGTTGATTTTTATGCTTCGCTAACGGAATCATTACCTTGGCGACAAGTCAAGGGCAATTGCATAATGTGTATGACACAAAAAACCTGAGCAAGAAAATATACAATCAGAACTAAGAAGATCAATGGTGGATATTGCTTATGGTAGCTATGGATGACCATAGCTATATGAGGTGGTGAGTTTTCCCATTCAATTAAGTGGCCATCTGGATCCACGTCTCCCAAAGACAATCCAAAACTTTTCCAATCGATGCTAGTCAACGCTTTTAGTGATGATTGGGGAATTGGGCAAGGACTGAAATCTTTAAAATACAAAACCTGTTAAAGAAAAGATGGGGGAAAAAAATCTCAGTTACTAGTACGAGATCCACAAAAACAGCCACAACAAATATTTGTCATCAACTTTCCACTTGAGGTGAAGCTTTCCAAACGATAACACTTTCATAATAGAAAAAAATAATGGACAAAAATAACTAGAGAAAGGATATAAACCTCTGTTTTAGAACTACACGCCTTGATATGAGAACAAGAGGCCTCCACCTCACTTAATACAATCACAACCTCCACTCTCAGCCCGGAACTCCTGTGACTTTCCATGCTGCATGCTGTTCCACTTCCAACCTTAAGATCCTTCCTAACAAAGGATGAAGGATTCATTTATTTTAAGTAATTCTAGGACACAATAACGCCACAGAAATTCATCAAATCAATGAAAATATCACATCCAGTCTTTATTTCTGAAAATTTCAATACATGATTAAAATAAGAGAAAATTTCGTTTAAAAGATAAAAAATGTAATCCTATAAACTGTCTAAATCAACAACTTAGTTAAGTATCCAATAGTTTTGCTAGAACAGTTGACTCCTTAAAATCTCCAGTAGCTAGGAACTCAAAAAACATCTATAGTCTAGGACGTCACCAGGTTAACCGTCCATGTATTTGGTCGGAAAAGTATTAAACAAGAATTTTTTTGACTCTGCGGAAGATCCCAAATCTTTATTAACCGCAATCTGAACAGTCTCCCAAGTAAATACATGCCACCTTTTTTTGTATTATCTATTAATTGATTCTGATAATTTGAAAATATATACATTCTGATCATAACAACAGGAAGAAAGGAAGAGAGCTTGCAGTAAACTTACCAAGGGAAGCATTCACACTTTTGACTCAAACTCTGTCCATGCTTTAATAGATAATTTTCAAGGCCTGACTTTAGGCGTTCTATGTTTGAAGCTGAGAAAGGTAAAGGGTTGCTCTCATTTGCTAGAAAGACATTTTCAAGCCTTGATCCAGGAATATCTGCACCTTCAGCTACAAGCTCGATTGCAACATTCTGGATTGGAAAAACTGGTGTAGATAAAAACTCCCACAATATTTTACCAACATTTCTGTGTAACTAGTATGCTATTAGTTATGTATAATTGTATATGTTTATACGTTCAGAAATTGCAACTTGAACTTACGGGGATGTTTAGAACAAGTATCTGCAAAATGAGACAGGCAAGCAAACTTGGGTAGTTAGTAATTGATCAATTAAAATAACATAATCTACAACTTGATCACTGTTACATTTTCTATGCACCAACAAAAGGAGTTGCAGAGATCACAAACTCTGCAAAGCTAGCAATGAACCCTATTAAATTAACAGCGGCAATTTAGAGCAAGCCAAATAACCTTTTGAAAATACTTTCTGATCTCTGCCAACAAAACATGAATGCTCTCTGAAAGACATAGACATACTTCGGTCCCACTGGCCAATTGAACCATACCAAATAACTTCAGATGAAACAATTAAGATACTAAAACCCCAAAGAAAAAAAATGAAATTGAACCCACACCTGAATTTCACACCGTTCTTTGGTTTCGAAGGTAACCGAATCAACCTTCTTCTCTGATTAATTTCTCTTAAATTCAATTGATAATGGTACACCTCAAGATCAGAAATGCCTGCAAATATATATTTCCTCATGATGCATTATAATAAAATAATGTGAATTACTACTAATCAAATAAGCCAATTTTTCTGTAAGCAACCAAGCAAACTATTAATTAGTTATTAATCAAGGGTGTTACAGTGAAGCAAATGATAACTTACTTGTGGTTCTAACTGCAAGCGAACCATCTGAAACAAAGATCCAAGTATTAAATAATTGTTAAATTCCAATATAATTAAGTTCTTAAAGAGTAAATACAAACGAGAAAACAAAAACAAAAAAGAGCCAACAAATTACCCCAGTTTTGAGAAGCTATGGCTTCACTGGGACACTTGAGGGCATGGAACTCTTCCAAACAGCTTCCGACACCTGTGTCTGATACTGCACGAAATTGAATCAGAACATAGCGTATAAAAGTATATAGGAATTCAAAAATCAAAACAGAGACTTAGTAGAAGTTACTGGAAACTTGAAGAATGGAGGGATTGGAGGCGGAAGGTGATGAGAGGAAAACTGAGAGTCTGCAGAGATCTGAAGATAGTCGACATCTTTGAAATGCAAAGCCAATCAACTGCCAATTTGTGTTAACAATCAAGTGACGATGATCGAAAACTGCGTTCGATTGCTTGGGACTTCTATAAAATAAAAAGAAAACTTACGCTTAAGCAGAGTCTTGGAATGGAAGAAACGTCCATCGAGGAACTCCCGCGTATTTATCAACACATGAGGAATTGAAAATAGTAGTAATAAATTTATACTGTGGTATCGAGGAACTCCCGCGTATTTATGAACACATGAGGAATTGAAAATAGTAGTAATAAATTTATACTGTGGTCCATTTACTAAACCATTTCTTTTCTCTTGCCATCCCCAACATCTGGAAGTTTCTATTTCGACCCCTGAATGTTTGAGGATTACGATAAATTTTGCTTCTTATATAGATATATAAAACTAAAGTTCCAAATTGAAGGCAATTTTACTAAATTTAGAGAATAAATCAATAGGCATCTAATTTTAAAAATTAAAATAAATAATATTAGTCAAATTCTTTGTCCTTTTAATAACAACATTTAATATAAATCTCACTGAGACACGAGAGTTTAATAATACACAGTCTTACTTGTAACTAATAAAGAGACTGTCCTTTATAATATGATTTTTATATCCAATAATTAGTGGTGTAATATAATTAGTACAAAAAAGAAATCCATTATTTTGTTTTATTGTTATAATTAATTAGATAAAATTTGTGAAATTCAATCAATTTAACTTAGGGATGGCAATTAGCGAGCTATAGGTCTAAATTTAAGTATTTTCAATTTATCGACCCATAAGTTAAGCTCAGGCTTAGAACGGCTCAAATCTTAACTATTTTAAACAAAACGACATCATTTTACTTAAAATAGTTAGAGCTTAGATAAGCTTAAGCTTGGACAACTCAGACTCCGGATCTAATTAAAAAAACATTATTTTACATTTTTTATTTTTTAAAAAATTGACTCATTGCCATCCCTAATTCAACTTGATTATAAAATTAATGCTCAGAATTTCTGTTAGGATCTCTAAAGGGTCACTCGTTGAGGTCTTTTAACCACACTAGTGAGAGAATGATGAATCAAATTAAGGCTTTACCTGATTGCTTGTTATGCCAAAAAAGAAAAAAACAATGCCTCAAGCGATATTAGGTTCACATACAAGGACAACATACAACAACAAACAAGGTTTAGAGACTAAGAGTGTGACATTAAGAAGTCAATAATCTTCTGTGATGCTTCCTCGCAGTTCTCCTATGGAGGGCCCATCTTGCTTTAATGTCAACTGAATTACAAACTTCTAGTTCACCATCTGATTCGGATTCTGCAGAAGTTACAGTTTTGAGGTCCCCTCTAATCCTGGCAGCCTCAGCAAGCAGATCATTAGCTATCATTTCCGTGGTCTTGCTAGTAATCCCTCTTAGATACCAGGAAATGGGTGGGGGCGGTACGATTGCAGGCTGAATCAACTGTTCCAAGCTCACCTTTGATCCTACCCTTCCTCTCGCTCCAGTACATGAAGAATATTCTTCCCACGTTTTAGGCTTGAACGGATAGCACACTTTTTCATCAACAAATACAGGTTCTACCTTCCACGAGCCTTCAAATCTCTTCATGAACCCAGTCTTCAGTTGCTTGAATTTCATCTGTTAATCAATCTCCAATATAAGCCAGTATCTTTAAATATTTTCTCCAGTACCAAACTTAGAGAGACAAATGATGATTTTCGGTTCACTGTGTTAACTACTTAAGCCATAGGAAGACAGCTTTGTGTTCATTCCGAAAGACAGTAGAATCTTCCTATCTATGAGACTATGACTTAAAAAGGAAATCAAGCGGCAGAACTGCTCAAGACTAGAAAAAACAGAGGTCCCTCAAGTAGCCAGGTTGACCAAGTGCTCCATTTTAATTAGCGCGAGGAAACAAATACAGAAATGTAACTGTAAATACTTACAGAGTGATCTCTTCTGTTCTGATCAACTAAAACATGCACTGAAATGGTGCCTGACCACCAAAGAAATTTCCATAGAGCTGCTTGCTCTACCTCCACCACCTGTCTCTGACCATCATCAAGCAAGACCTTTCTGGATATCACTTCCTGCATAGACAAGTTTTGCTCCTTATGTCAAAGAAAAATCACCCCACATTCAAATTCCAAACCCAATAGCCGCAAAAGTAAGTGTTGTAACATTAGAAGATACTAAGCACATTGACATCTAATTCTAATAAGTTAGTAGCATGTACATAGTTCAAATGCAACCAGTTGCTTTGAGATTTAGAGTAGGACGATAATAATATCCAACTTGCCTTAATATTTTTGAAAACCCTCCTATTATCAGGGTCAATGACAATGTTGTAAACCGCATCTGGAGGCAAACCGACATCAAAATCTACACTGAGGTTGCAGAGAGAACCTTTCGGTACACTGACCTGTCAAGACTAACGTCAGTTCCCAACTGCCAACTGGACCAAGAGTTGATTAACCACACAATATAGTACCAAAATTACAAAATAATAGTTTCATTATCCTAAGAGAACCTTTAACAATGAAATTCCTGGCATATCTTCTCTGCTGAAGATTTTTCCTCCAGGAATTCTTAGTTACAGATGGCACAAATATGAATCATATTTCATCAGACAGATATCTCCATTTGAACAGAATGAACTGTCAATTGATATCTAGATTCAAAAGCTAAACAAGTCATTCTCTTTCAATACTTCAGTCAATTATCACAGAATATACGAAAAGAAACAACTTTCCCAGCAACGCTCTATTACCTTTATTTTTGGAGGTTGATCAGACCAGGAAGAATTTTCTTTCCAAGCTTGTAATTGCTTCTCCAGGTTGATTCCTAAAGCAGCAGATGATCCATTTTCCTTTCTCAACGGATTGACATCATCATATTTCACTAATTTCTTAAGCTGTGACTGCAATCAAACGCAATTTTAATGAGCAAACAACAATTAACAAATAAGCTTGTCTTCAGATATGGAGGGAGACAGAAATCCTGAATAAGCACTAGCCTTAACAGAATTCTGAAGCTTGTGCTGGAGCCGTACAAAAACTGCCGGATCAAAAGCCTTCCTGCTGTCAGTTCTTTTGCTCTTGAGAACTCCTATATTTCCTGCTTTCCCTTCTGCATCACCCATTTATGCCTGAAATCCTTCAAGAATAAGCATTGATGACTGAAGTTTGCCTCTACCTAAAATCCTATTCCAAAACCCTATTTCTAGTTACTAACTAGTATAATTACTGCACTTTCAAAATTTGTTGGTAGGAAGGAGATTTGCAAAACTAGGTAGCCGATAAACATCCCCTACTGTCAGTTAACCATCCAAGGCAGAATTGTATCAGCACTATGGCACACAATAATTGAATTCAACATATGCTACTTTGGCATTTTTGTTTATAAAGCAATAATACTAACGTAACCAAATTACACTATGCGATTAAACAGGCAGCAAGCTCCTCTCCCATCACCCAAACGCCATCACCAGAATTTGGACATTAAAATCGAAAACAGACAAATGAAATAAAAAAGGAAATATTAATCAAATTACATACCATCACTCTCCATGATCGCAGGAATAATATTTAACAAGAAACAAAAAGAAAACTTAGAAACGTTTCCAGTAAAATCCGACAAAATAAGGAAAACCCGGTAAAGAAACGCGAATGGATTCACTTACAGGTTGGATCTGACAACAAGAATATCCCTTTTGAATAACGAATCACAGACTCAACTTCTAGCTCACAAAGGAAAATTAAAACCCAAAAAATTTGCTTCCTCGTTCAAATCTCTTCTACTTGTCCGCTCAGATTTAAGGTGGCACGTTGTTCCGATGGACATTTAGTTCCACGAAACCTTTTTCATTCACATGGAAAGTTCCTCCTTTTCAGGAGACGCAATCCAACGGCCTTCTTGGATCTTTATTCTGTACGTATCTCATGAACGCCCGGCGATCGTCCACGTAGATAACTTCTTTTTCCGAGCCATGAGATAGCTATTAGGCCGACATGTGATTTTCGTGACTTTGACCTGCTTGTCTCTGTCTGAATTCTTATGTTATACTGCAATACTGTCAAACTGGGACAATTTTAACATGTGTCGGATTACTTCTTGTTTTTGATTTTTTTTCTCCTGTTTTAATCAGAAGATGCACACTTGTCAAAGTTACGGCTTAGGTCCTAATTAACTATCTCCAAAGGTGTTTGACTATTGAGTTGTTCTGCATCTGAATTTCTTTTAAGTATGAGAATTTTAAGTTAAGATTGTTTTATGGATCCATGTGTGATTGTTTTATGGATCCACGTGTGAGCCCAAAGGTATACATTTGTAGTGTAGGTAGGTTCATTAGTAAGTTTAGGGCTTATAATTACTTGTAGGCCCACATTAAAATGAGATAAGATCTTCTGTTCAGTTTTATGGTGTCTTATTCGATCATATGAATCTCAGCCATTTATTTACGTGGATCTCGCATGTGTTTCACATAAATAAACGTAGGACTCGCATAAATAAATAACTGAGATTTATGGAACAGAATAAGACACCATAAAATTAAACAGAGGATCTGAACTGATATAACCACCTGCCACCTGAAGTTTCCAAGGAAAAAACAATATGGTTCAAACTTGGACCGTTGATGTTTATTCATGATGATATAGAACTAGAATACGAATATAGTTTCTATGGTTATTACAAACAACATCCAGCGTCCATTCGCACATATCGTGATTCAAGTACTACAAACCAGCTTATACTCGTACTATATTTATTAACGGAGTCGTTCAACAGACCGAGAAGACACATTTAATGCACTCGCTCCTTGCTTAGGCTTTGCGACAGGTAACTCCATCACAGATCCATCCATCTTGGCGATTAACGGCCTCACGTTCATCAATCTTTAGTGCACACTTGGGATCCAGATCATAATCGCATTTCTTGCAGTTGAAAGACCAGTCATGTCTAAACTCGTTGCAGTTATCACAGTCAAATGAACCAAGCTTAGTGAGTATGAGCTCATGCTCAGGATGAAAATGATGTTTGATTTTCTTAGGCCACCCCTTTGCCATTTCCTCAATCTTCTCATCTAGTTGCTTGAAATGCTCCTCAGTGAATGGATAAGCATCTACACCATTATTTGCTATGTGCTTATAAGCTTTGGTGCTGACTGTTCGTCCACTCGGGCCCATGGCCACAATTTCAGGAATGCCTGGAATTCTGAACTTACGTTGCAGGATCCTATTCCTCACATCCTCAAAGGGGAGGGTTAACCAGGGCATGCACGAGTAAATGTCATCAAATGAAGCTTGATTACGGTCACTTGACACGAAGATTATCTCGCATGCATTGTCTTTTGCCTTGATTTCATGGTATACTTTAGTTAGCTTCGGTAGAAATGCACGGCAGGGGCGGCAGGATTGAGCTGAGAAATAGAGGAGAATGGTCTTCCCAACCAGTTCGGACACCAGGACCTAACCAAAAATGAAAGAAGGATATGATCAACAACAGCTTGGCTTTCTCTAAGAGGTAATAAGGGACTCGAATTGAATCATTCGGGGATGAGGAAGGGGATCATGTTGTTGAGCTGAAGGTTCATTGCCAACAAGACCATAGTTGTATCATGGAAATTAGTATGCGTATTCTTTTTAGAGGATATTTACCTTGGAATAACTCTTATCTATCACAAAATCCTTTTCACCATGAACTAAAACTGACTCTAATGTTTGTGCTTCAAGTTTTTCCTTTTGAATCTCAGCAAGCTCGACAAGCTTCTCTGGCGTGAATGGATATGCTTCATCACCATGATCTTCAATAAGCTCAGCTACATTTTGGTTCAGCGTCTTCCCATCTTCCCCGATAATGACCATTGTGGGAAGGGTTCTGATCTCAAAATAACGTGCTAGTTTTTCATGGCTTTTATCGCCAAAAGGTAATGCTAACCAAGGCATTGTTTCGAAATCCTTTCTGTACATATCGTCTTCATAGTCTAGAGAAACCAACACAACGTCAAAGTTTTCTCCTTTTTCCCTGAGCTTCTCATATGCCTTCACTATTTTGGGAGTCAAATAAAGACATATTGGATGAGAGTGCATGGAGAAATACAAACCAACCATCTTCCCTTGAAGTTCAGAGACAAAAACCTGCCGTTGAAGATGTTATGGTTGCATACATGTAATAACAACAACAACGACCATGACTAGCAGTTGACAAAATTTTACCTTGGTTCCACAGTTGGATATCAAGTAATCCCGAGATTTTGAGACTAATAGAGAGCTTAAATTCTGATTCTTCTTAACATTTTCTTGTTCCACTCTTAAGCAGCCAAGCTTCTCCAGGCTAAAAGGGTATGCCTCTGCTCCATAGTCTTTGATGATGTTCACCCCTTGATTACTAGAAATCTTGCCTTCAGAATCAAATATGTGAAGATTAGGGATCCCTTTCACCTTGAACAACTCCTTAACGCGTTTGCGGATCACTGAATCAGCAAATGGAATGGCTAGCCAAGGCATTTTAGTGAAGTATGCATTGAATGAATCGTCATCTCTATCAGAAGAAATGAAAACAACTTCAAAGCTGCCTTTTGATGAAAGTTGTTCATAGACTTCCATAAGGACTGGGGTAAAACGTCGGCATGGCGGACACCATGAAGCAGAGAAATACAGTGCAACAATCTTCCCCACCAAATTGCTGATCTTGACCTGTAAGGGTTAAAAGTTAGACTTAGAACTATCCCGTGTTTTAGCACCAGTTCAAGTTTGCTCCTCTTCCTCAGTTTCAAACTGGGAAAATGACC
>JAOQMQ010000003.1:9050566-9060692 GCA_027563845.1 Erythroxylum subrotundum
TCGATTATACATGATATTTTTGTATGGTCTTTTCCGCAGCGTATTGTGAATACTCGGACCATACGCGATCCAACATGAAATACCAAGTGTTATCTCAAGATTTTAAATTAATGATTTGGCTCGTAAAAATAAAAAAACATTTATTTACGTTTTAAAAATATAACTTATAATTTCCTTCAAAAAAAATATAACTTATAATATTTTAGTTACGTTTTAAAATTTCAATTTATTAGATTATCTTATTTATTCCGAAAGATAACAATATACAAAAAGTTATATAACTTAGTTATCTCTTTAAATAAAGAGAAAAATGTTTTTCTATTTTTCAGGGATCAATTTAACAAATTTACTATGATAGTAAGAAACAGTTCCAACAAATTTAAAATGGATAAGCTCCTATTGTTTTTATACGGACAAAGGATCCTTCTATTTAACCAATTCAATAGTAGCTTCGAAGACACGGCTAAAGGGTTATTCAAACAACTAGAAACTTCAAGATTCTATCAAAGATAGTGAGAAAGACGTTTTAACATAATCAAAGCCAATTTAATCAATTAGTCGATAATATATCAAATTTTTAGAAATATATCAGTAGCATCAGCACTTATTCTCAAAAAGTTACACCTATACCTTATAAGTTTTTGAAAGTGAAAACTTTCTATCTAGAGAGAGATCAATATTCATTGAAGCTCATTGACAGCGCATGTTGAGTACACTGCAAAATTTACTTGACTTTGCATACTAAAATTTATAGTTATGGTGAATCGGGATCGAATCTACAAGGAATATTCAATTAATTTCTGTAACGAAATTAATTGATGCAAGAAAAATATAAAAAGGGGATTTTTTTTGGACTTTTTGCAATTTAGAAAATAAAATAAAAGTAAAATATCGAAAACAAATTAAAACAAGTGATAAAAAATGATTAAACTGTCGAATATACGTAAAGTCCGGTTCTAGGTTCAATCTCAGACTAAACACAATCAAACATATTTCATCATCTTAACGTCTTTACAACTCTGTTCGGACTATCAATCTGAGACTAATATAATGCTCTCCTAATCTTGATTTTCCCTTAGGTTTTGTTTAATCAATATATGATCATTAATTAAACCTAACTACCGAATAATTTAGGATACGATCTCTAGATTTAATTTGGCAGCCATATTACGAAGTGAAAAACGATTAATAAAAGCAGTAACCTCACACATTCGAGTTATCTAACCTAAGTTATGTTGTTCCTAACGATACAGGATCATTAGATGCTACTCACAAACATCAAAAGTAACGATTACATATTACATTCAATGTTTTAGCAATAGGCTCGAAATAGAATAATCAAAATAACTTATTAAGGTCATTCATCCCAAAACCCGATCAAATCAACAACAACAACACAACAATTTGAAAAGAAATTACAACCTTAAAATGATAAAATAGCTTAAATGTGACTTGACATTGATATTCCCGTTGAACTGGAGTCGAGAAGCTAGCCTTCCATCTCTATTTTTATGCTCTAAGAGTCAATCCTCATCTCCACAGCTGCATCAGTGGTGAAAAATGAAGAAAGAACCTAACGCCTCTACCCTCTGTTCTTCGCACCTCTTCCTATTTTGTGATTTAATTTTTGGTTCACCTCTACTGTTCACGCCCCTAGTTAATGTGCGTTCCACTCTTTTAAAAACCTTGCATAGTATCTGTGTTTAACGCAAACGTCTGCATTTAACGCAGACGTTGTTTGTGTAAAATGTTTTTTGTTGTCATTTCTCCTTGTTGTTGCTGTCGTTTTGGGTCCTTGCTCCTACTTGTTGTGATGCCATTTTTCTTCTTTATATGTTGCTGAAATAATTAATCCAAATGCTTCCCATTAAATTTGAACTCACATTCTTGCATGGGACATGCATAGTCATGAGCAATTTTTATTCATTTTCTTTGTGTTTTCATTTCTTGTCTTCCTCTTGTCTTTATTTGCTCCAATCCTCTTCTTGCTATAAGAAAACAAGTGAATGTAAATCTTCGAAAAATGACTTAAATATTGTGCTTTCGACTCATTTTAACTTCTTTGCTTTTGAATTGTGCCTAAAATCACATATGAGTCAAAGTGATTATCTTAAGCAATTTAATGTCATTAATCGCTAAGTGTTATAAAATAATTAAACAATCAATTAAGCACATATCAATTTTCCCCACACTTAGCTTTTGACTGTCCTCGGAAAAATCGTCAAAATCAAAATCAGAAACCAAAACTTTTACTTATTTTCCATATTTCTTGAGAATAGATAATCATAAATAAAGAAGAACATCTTTCAAAACTTATAGCAAAAACTCAACATTCAAAGCTTCTACTCATGACCAATCAATATTCACCACCCTTAGAAACTGACTAATCTAAAGGTAGACTTGGACTAAAAGTGTTTAAACAAGATATTTCCTTAGGTGTACTCAAACATTATTCATGATCACAACAATCCATAATTTTGCATATCATTTCATTTCTCTACCACTAAAAGTCACATGCATAATCATGAATCAAAGGACTTTTCTAGGGTTGTAATGTGGTAAGGATAAGGTGGGATGTATTTTAGGTAATGTAGAATAAAAGCCATCAAGCTAGTGAAGCAAAGTAACACTTAATGAGATATCAAAAGCACAAGTTAACATTCATTCAAAACTGGGCACCGTCAGCCATGAAGAATGCAACAACTATGTTTCACAACTCAATTTAACTTTCACACCACAAGCCACGTTAGCATAACACAAAAAGTGCTCCATCTAAAACAACATTCGCCTCATATGTTATATATTCAAACACCCAATCAATACAACTTAAGGAGGATAAACTATTAATTAACAACTTTTCACATCAATTATATTTCCTCCTTGATACTTTTATTCAAACTCACATTTTTCCTTTTCTTACCTTTTTTTTTAAAGTTGAAGTGATAGAAGCTACATCAACATAGGATTCATAACATAGAATTTTAACAAATATAACCAACCTATATGTATGCATATACCCACACTTAGGCTTTTATACAATCACATTTATCAAGAATTAACAAATGCTCCACTAGCTTTAAGACTTGGGTAGGGCATTTGGTTAGGTGCAAGTAATGTGGTTTTTACAAAAGAAAAGGATAATAAAGCTCAAAGGGAGTTAGCAAAGGAAAATTCACATAGTTGGGTAGGTTATTTAGCTAATGTAGCTCGGTTGGGTAGGTTATTTAGCTAATGTAGCTCGTAATCAACAAAGAATGCCTAATTATTTTCATAAAAATGCATGTGATAAAAATGTTGTCTCAAATAGAAAATCAACGCAAAGTAAGGATGTAAATGTCATGAAAGTCACACATACTAAACAAAATAGTGAGACTAGTATAGATGTGTCAGTCTAACACGGCTCAAAATCTCACTGGTTCTTTTTTGTCTACCACTAGTCACTGCTCGTCTAAGAATAATGCATATTAACCAATCACAAGAGCAAAAGTACATGCCAAATTTTGCTATAGATTTTACTAATCAATTCACACTCTAATTATGACTAAAGAATCTTAAAAGCAATAGAAAACAAGAAAATTTTTTGATTTTGTTCGTTTGATTTTGAAAACTGCTTAAGAAGTCATCTAAGCTACAATTAAGCTCAAAAACATGCAAATAAACTAATATACCCTAGCCTCATACTTAAAACTTACATTGCCCTCAATGTAAAATCAATTGCAAGAAATGGAGTAGTTAACAAAAATAGCAAATGCGAAAATGTAAAAGAAAGAAATTAACTCCCCTTAGGTTGCCTCCTAATTAGTGCCTTTGTTTAACATCGTTGGCACGACCTTCAGTTACGTGTATCAAGTGACACTAGTCACCTCCTCCAGCATCAACACCTCTAAATCCTCCATTTGGAAGCCCTCATAATGCGGCTTTAAACGATGACCATTCATTTTGAATGTCTTGTCAGTTTTGAGGCTCCGTATCTCTACTGCACTAAAAGGAAAGACATGAGTGATAACAAACAGACCAACCCAACGGGAATACAATTTACTTAGAAAGAGTTTGAGTTTGGAATGATATAGTAACACTTTCTGGCCCATCGAGAAGCTTTTCCTCAAAATCATCTTATCAAGAAAAGCTTTTGTCCTCTCCTTAGATATCACTGCATTTTGATATGACTTATTCCTCATCTCTTCCAAATCTTGAAGCTGCAACTTCCTATGCACTCCCACATCATCCAAGTTCATGTTGCATCTTCTGATAGCCCAATATACCTTATGTTGTAATTTCACCGGAAGATGAAATGGCTTCCAAATACTAGCCTATAAGGCGCCATCCCAATTGGTGTTTTGAAAGCCGTCATGTATGCCCATAGTGTGTCTTCCAGTCTTACACTCCAATCCTTCCTATTGGGCTGCACGGTTTTCTTCAAGATTAACTTGATTTCTCGATTTGAGACTTCAGCTTGCTCATTGGTTTGGGGATGGTAAGCAGTGGAAACTTTGTGCGTGATGTGATATTTTCTAAACATTGCTTCCATCACCCTATTGCAAAAGTGGGTTCCTCTGTCGCTAATGATAGCTTTCGGTATCCTGAACCTAGAAAGAATATTAGCCTTAACAAAATCTGCAACAACCTTTACATCGTTAGTCCTAGTGGCTTTAGCTTCCACCCATTTAGAAACATAAACAACCTCAAGAAATATATAAGTAAAGTCAAAAGACAGAGGAAAAGGTCCCATAAAATCAATGCCCCAAATGTCAAAAATTTCATAGAAAAGCAAAGGAGTTTGTGGAAATTGATCCTTACGGGACATGATACCTGACCGTTGGCATCTATCACAGGATTTACAGAAGGTATATGCATCTTTGAATAATGTTGGCCAATAAAAGCCGCTCTCTAAAACTTTATGAGTTGTCCTTTTCACTCCAAAATGTCCTCCGCAAGCGTACGAATGGTAGAAAGCTAAAATTGATGATGATTCATTTTTTGGTACACACCTCCTAATAACTTGATCTGTATAGTGCCTCCAAGGATACAAATACATAATTCTTCGCTTCACTCTGTAGGTTATCCCTCTGAGCCTTTGATAAACCAACAGGTAATTCGTTAGTAACTAAAAAATTGACAATGTCTACATACCATGGTGATGTCACATCAGTAGAAAATAATTGCTTATTCGGAAAAGTTTCTTGTAGAGGATATCATCTTCTTCCTTTATCAAACGGCTGATATGGTCTGCCACCATGTTTTCTGCCCCCTTCTTATCTCTGATCTCCAAGTTGAATTCCTGAAGGAGGAAAATCCATCTAATCAGCCTCAGTTTTGCTTCCTTCTTTGTGAGCAAGTATCGTAAAGTTGCATGGTCAGAATAAACAATCACTTTATCCAAGCAAATATGATCAAAAATTTTCCAAAACAAAAACCACAAATAACAATTCTTTTTCAGTAGTGGAATAATTTAATTGAGTTAGGTTAGAGTCTTTGAAGTATAGTAGATAGCATGCAAAGCTTTTCCCACTCTTTGTCCTAGAACCGCCCTCATTACATAATCACTCGCTTCACTTATGATCTTAGAGGGGAGTTTCTAATATGGCAGTTATATCACCGGTGGGGATGTCAGAAGCTCCTTAAGTTTGTTGAATGCTTCCCTTGCACTTCTCATTGAACTCAAAGTAGACTTCTTATTGAAGAAGCTTGCATAGTGGTGCGGCTATCTTCGAAAAATCCTTAATGAACCTTAGATAAAAACCTGGATGCCCAAGAAAAGAACCCACTTCCTTCATAGTAGAGGGGTAAGGTAAAGAAGAAATAAGATCAACTTTGGACTTGTCTACTTCAATACCCTTAGCAGATATCACATGGCTTAAAACTATACCTTGATCCACCATAAAATGACATTTTTTCCAGTTCAATACAAGGTTAGTTTCTATACATCGTTCCAAGATAATGGCAAGATTCACAAGACATTCATCAAAAGAAGATCCATACACACTAAAATAATCCATGAATATCTCGATAATCTTCTCAACATATTTGGAAAAAATGCTTACCATATACCTTTGGAACGTGGCATGTGCGTTACATAATCCGAATGGCATCCTTCAGTAGGCAAACATACCGAATGAACATGTAAATGTGGTCTTCTCCTGATCTTCCGGTGCGATCGGGATTTGAAGATAACCTGAAAAGCCATCTAAAAAGAAATAATAGTCATAACCAACCAATCTCTCAAGCATCTGATCAACAAAAGAAAGGAGAAAGTGGTATTTACGAGTAGCAGAATTTAACTTTCTATAATCAATACATACTCACCACTTGGTTTGCACTCGGATAAGAACCAACTCACCTTCCTGGTTTGTCACAACGGTGATTGCAAACTTCTTTGGAACCACCTGGACAGGACTTACCCACTTACTGTCAAAAATTGAGTAGATAACCCCAGCATCGAGAAGCTTCAACACCTCCTTCTTCATAACTTCCATCATTGGAGGATTCTGCCTACGCTAAGCTTGCCTTATGAATTTTGCATCCTCCTCCAACAAAATGTGGTGCATGCATATGGAAAGACTTATCCCTTGGATATCTACAATAGTCCACCTGATGGCCTTCTTATGCTCTCTTTGCATTCGAACCAACCTCTCCTCTTGATTTGAAGTCAACTATGTCGAAATGATAATTGGGAGAATCAGCTTATCTCTCAAATAGGCATACTTTAGATGTGTAGGGAGTGGCTTCAATTCCATTTCTGTTACCTGCACATTAGAAGGTAACAACTTCTGGTGAGCTTTAGGTAGTTGTATAGAATCCAAATCATACCATTTTGGAGAGCTTTCCAGTGAGTCTAAGGCGGCTATCATTTCTATAAGCTCTTCTCCCATCTCAACATCAGTGTTGGCTTCTATTTCCGTATCCTTAGTTAAAATCATTTCCAAATGATCCGTGCAACTTAATTTAAACATCCCCTGCTCCAAAAGATTAATCACATCAATAGAAAAAACACAATGATCATCAGGATGATGTTTCATGGCATCAAAAATATTGAACACTTCCCCCATCAAATTCCATTGTGAGGGTGCTCTCATGAACGTCTATCTTAGTTTTAGTCATATTAAGAAACGGTCTCCCCAACAAGATAGGTATCGGATTACATGAGGTGTCATCATTTATATCTAATCTGTAGGAAACACTAACTTATTCACCTGCACTAAAACATCCTCAACCACACCATCAGGATAACCATTAGTACGGTTAGCCAGTTGTATGATTACATTTGTTTCTTTCAATGGACCCAAATTCAAAGAAGCATAAATCAAATGAGGCATCACATTAATAGAAGCACCCAAATCCAACATAGCTCTATTGATCATAGTATTCCCAATTTTGCAAGGAATCGTAAACGTATATAGATCTCGGCATTTTGGAGGCATCTTCTTTCTAAATACTGTAGACACATTCTCACCCATCATTACTTTCTCATCACCCCTCAGTTTTCTCTTATGTGTACAGAGTTCTTTGAGGAATTTAGCATACCTTGGTACTTGCTTAATGGCCTCGAGCAATGGTATATTGACTTACACTTTTCATAAAGTCTCCAATATCTCTTTGTCCTTCTCCTCCTTGTTTGGTTTTGTCAATCTGCTCGGAAAAGATAAATGATTAGTCTTAATAATATTGGGACTTTCGAAATTTACCTTTGTACTCGATGACGAATTTTTTTCCTTTTCTAATTCCTTCTCAATCTCTTCCCTGGTAGCAATCTTTGGTGGAGTTCTTTTGGGACCCTCAATCTCATTTCCGCTCCTTAGGGTTATGGCACTGACACTCTTCGGGTTCACCTCTAGTTAAGATGGCAATTTTCCTCCACTTTGAGATTCTAGGCGATTGAACCTCACTGTCATTTGACCCATTTGGTGTTTTATGTTCTGTTGGCTTGCTTTTGTCTCTTTCTGGATTTGTTGTAAACTCTGCTACAACTGTTGCTACATATTTTGTTGTAATTGTTGCATATCTTGTTGAAATTGCATATTGCTAGCAACAAGATTCTTAACAAGTTCTTCTAAAGATGTACCTAAACTGGAAGAAGAAGCTCCTTGTGCTCCTTGTTGCCTTGGTTGAAATCCTTGTGCTCTTTGTAACCGAATTTGGAAATAATTTTTTTGTCGGTTCCCTCCATAACTCAAGTTGGGGTGATCCCTCCAACCTAGGTTATACGTCTATGAGTACGGGTTGTATTGGTTTGGGAAGTTTCCTCCTACAACATTCACGTACTCCATACTTCCCTCTTGTAATGTTGGGCACTCATCAGTTGGATGGTTCGTGTTCGAGCATATTCCGCATACTTTCACTTGTGCCTGTCCAATTGTAATCTGTCTCACAAAAAGATGTTAGTTCATCTAAACGATGTTCGATAGATGAAGTACTTATCTCGTTTACTCTCTGAACATCATTGCAAGTGCCAAATTGTTACGTGTTAGCAACCATCTATTCAAGTAAGATCCTCTTCTTGAGGGAGTCTTCTCGCAAAGTGTCCCACCGCTTGCTGCATCAACCAAACTACTCTCCATCGATAACAGTCGTTCATAGAAATATTGGATGAGAAGTTGCTCTAGTATGTTGTGGTGTGGACAACTGGCATATAACTTCTTGAACCACTCCTAATACTCATAAAGAGATTCTCCATTATGTTGCTTGATACCATATATCTTCTTTCGATTACTTGCTGTCTTTGAGGCCAGAAAATATTTCTCTAAGAACAGTCTCTTCATCACCAACCAAGTATTTATGCTTCCAGCTGGTAATTCAAACAACCAATCTTTTGCTGCATCTTTGAGTGAGATCAGGAAGGCTCTCAACATGATCTGCTCATTGTCACCCCGGGAGGCTTCATGCTCAAATAAACCACAGTGAACTCCTTGAGATGCTTGTGTGCATCCTCACCTGCAAGACCATGAAAATTGGGTAATAAATGAATTAATCTAGATTTTAACTCAAAGGTAACATGTTTAGCAAAATTATGAAATGTAATGTATAGGGGTCTTTGGGTTAAGTCTGGTGCAGCCAATTCCCTCAACGTTCTCAGATTTGCTATAGTTGCTTCAGATTCAGGTTTTGGATCTACTATTAGAGATGTTCATGCTTCTCTTCTTAACCTCCGTAGTGTTCTCTCGATCTTCGGATCATGTAGTTCAATTTTTCTACGAGGAGATTTAGTTACTACAAAAATAAACAAATATATTCCCAAAGCACCAACTAAAATCAAATATGAAAATTAAACTACCACACTCCCCGACAATAACGCCAAAATTTGACAGCGTATGTCGAGTGCACTGCAAAATTTACCTAACTCTGCACAATAAACTTTGCAGTTATGGTGAGTCAGGATCGAATCCACAAGGAATGTTCGTTTAATTTTTGTAACGAAATTAATAGATGCAAGGAAAATATAAAAAGGGGGTTTGGATTTTTAGCAATTTAGAAAATAAAATAAAAGTTAACTATCGAAAAAAATTAAAAAAAGCGAATGAAAATGATTAAATTGTCGAATATACGTAAGGTCTGGTTCTAGGTTCAATCTCGACTTAAACATGATCAAGCATATTTTATCATCTACAACTTTCTTCGGACTATCGACATGAGACTAATAGAACGGTCTCCTAATCTCGGTTTTTCCTTAGGTTTTGTTTAATCAAGATATGATCATTAATTAAACCTAACTACCGAATAACTTAAGATACGATCTCTAAATTTAATTTGGCTACCACATTACGATGTGGAAAACAATCTATAAAAGTAGTATCCTCACATGTTCGAGTTATCAAACCTAAGTTATGTTGTTCCTAACGATATTGGATCATTAGATGCTACTCACAGACATCAAAAGTAACGATTACGGATTACATTCAATATTTTAGCAATAGGTTCGAAATAGAACAATCAAAATAATGTATTAAGATCATTCATCCCAAAACCCAATCAAATCAACACCAACAACACAACAATCCAAAAAGAAATTACAACCTTAAAATGATAAAAATAGTTTAACCATGACTTGGTGTCGATATTTGGTGATGCTGTCGCCTGCAACCAAATATAAAAGAAATCACTTCCGTTAAAACAAATTAATGTAGTAGCGGTA
>JAOQMQ010000003.1:9079774-9096937 GCA_027563845.1 Erythroxylum subrotundum
TTTATAAGTTTGTTAAATTGTAATTATAAAAATATTGTTAAGAGGAATCTTTATTTAGACAATACTTTATCTGAATTATTTATTCGGCTATTTGTTTTATATTGTTATTAATATTGTATTCTTATTGAGATTTTATTTTATTATGTTGTTCAATTTTATCAACAATTAATATATTTTAATTCTTTTATTAGTTACTAGTAAGAGAGTTTTTAAAATTATTTTACCTTCTTCAAAGAATCAACGATTCATTAATATAATTGACGATATATACACTTATTTCAAGTTGTGAACAATTATGTTGTGATAAAATTTTTTTAAAAAAGTAGAAATCGCGCATCAAATCCTACACGAATTACTATTTGGTTCCATTTTTCATGCTTGTCGACATAAGAGCTCTTTCGGTATATGTAATTTAGATAACTTCATATGAAACTGACGTAAAATTTACTTCAAAAACAAGATTGAAGTGTAACAAAATATAGAAACTGTTCTCAAAATAGATTGACGTGCAGTCTTACTTTGGGCAGGAAACACCCTCCTTCATGTGTTTCTGCTACATGCATATCCGTCTTGGTTACTACCATGTGTTGGTAAAATTGTCAATAAGTAAAAGCTGAAGCAATTCTCAGCTGGTGAAAATCAATGTCAGAAACAAACTAGGAATGACCAGAAGACATGTAGGCATGGACATATGGCTAAACTTTAGATCACGATCTTTACAAGTATATACACTCAAACCTGACCCTGTATTGTTCTAGCATCAATAGGAATGTTAATCATGCCTAAAACGAAGAAATACAAGGATGCATAATAACCTGAGTAATAAACACTTTACAGATTTCCTTGAATTCTCCCCTCAATTTCCTTGAATTCTCCCACTCGTTACAGGGAACTAAACCTTGCGCGTTGATGTTTAACAGATAAAGGAGAAAACTGTTTCAGAGTGATCAAACCTGACCAGTTCAAGTTCAAAGTTTCTTCCAGACAAAGGTTTTCCTGATGCTTTGTCAATATAGTTATATGATCAATGTGGTAACATCATATATGTTTAACTACACGTCAATGTAGCCGTCTTGGACTGTGCCATGTCTGTGAAAAAAACCACTTCAGTTCATGGCTCGGCTTTCTGACTCGCTGCTTGTGTAGCCACTTGGGATCTGCTGTCCACGAGATGCATCTCTTGAGTTGTATTCACTACTGAATGTGTCAAATTCTAAGTTGTCTTGACTGCCCAGTGCCGTTCTCCTATATCTCATAATCTCCTCGTCATATCGACCAGAATCATATGCTGTGCTTTGACCATATTTCACACCGTTGCTGGGATCAGACAGTTCACTCGCACTATCCAATGCCCTCGCCACCTAAAACAGAGTCAAGAAAATTTTACCATTTCCAACAGAAACTACAATTCAACATAATCCCCAGCCTGATTGGCTGAAAGATGAGCAAATGAGTGGGGCCTTTTGATCACCACCTGTGCCATTCGAGGCCTTCTTGGAGCAGAATGACGAACACAAGCAGCTGCAATTTCAATCATTCTAACCATCTCACTCTCCACGTAATGCTTTTCAAGCCGTGGATCAATTACTTCACTGAGATCATTAGTTTCAAGTGCACGAATAAGGAGTGGACGAGCCTGTCATTTTCAGACAAATGACTAAAAATGAATGAAGTAGGTCATAAGACGAGATGTAATGTTCAACTTTTTCACACTCAGCAGAAAATGAAATCTTGGAATATCTAGCATTATGTCGAGTCTGTTGAGTATGAGTATGTTGTCTTCCACCAGAGAGAATCTTAAGCTTCTTCTTCACCACTTCCTCACATTAACCTTTTTATGTTATTTAACCTACTTGGAGATAGTAGAGTGACTTCAAGTGATAGCAACTGAACAGATCAAGACTTTTGATTGAGATAAATTAATGTAGTTTCCTTTCTCTCTCTCTTTTTTGTTTTTGCAGGATCAGAAAATTCAATCATTATTTAAAAGCTGTGTCCAATAACTAATATGCAGCAATGTTGTATAACCTAAAAATTCTCTTAATGAAGAATTCCAGATGAATTAATAGACCCCATCAAGGTACTGCAACATGCTTTTGAACATGAACCTAGATTAAGACGAGAAAACTAGTACTTGCGGAAATAAATCTTACCCATTCAACCAAGCTCTCATCCCCCAAAGGCTGAGTTGGATCTACTGGTTTGCGCCCGGTGATAAGCTCTAGAAGCACAACTCCAAATGAAAACACGTCAGATCTATCCGTTAGTTTTCCACTTGATGCATACTCTGGTGCCAGGTACCTGACGCCACATGTCATGGAGTACTCAGTATATATGTAGTGTATCGGTGTCTAAACTCTGAAACTCAACAAATGACAAAACCATTTCCTATGGTACCTGTTGCTTACTGCATAAACATGATATAAGCACACACCAATTGGTTTATAAACTTTGGAAATTGTTTTGAAGAAGGGGAAACTTTAACAAAAAAAGAATAAATATTTTACTGACCAGCTTTGATTTATAGTTAAGAGGCCAATAAGTAAGATAAGAAAAGACACTTGCAGGTCACAGACAATCAAAACATACCCAAATGTGCCCATGACTCGAGTTGATACATGGGATTGTAAACTATCATTCAATCTAGCCAGCCCAAAGTCTGCAACCTGCATTTGGAGAAATGCTGAGATCATAATAGAGCTAGATACTTGAAGAAAGCGTATTTGAAGTGAGTCAAGTGACTATTAGCATAGAACGTACTCAAAGTAGAAATAAGATGCACTTGCCTGTGCTTCAAAAGCATCATCCAGCAGAATATTAGCTGATTTGATATCTCTGTGAATGATTTTTGGATGACCTATAAATGTATCAAATAAAAGAGATTCTCATTAAAACTCTCAATCTTCTTACTTAATGCATGAAAATTTAGAGCATGAATCAGTTATATCATAATATAGACATATCAATTATGCAACAGGAAAAAAGCAGAACCAGAGCACTCACAATCTTCATGTAAATATGCCAAACCCTTGGCAGAACCGATGGCAATTTTCAGTCTTTTAGGCCAATCCAACCCTGGCATTCCTTTTCCTGTTAGCAGAATCAACCGCTAGAGTCAAGTCTATTATACAAGAAAACAATATTCCGTGGAAATATTGATATTACATTCACCTACCATACAAGTGATGGGCAAGAGTATTATTTGGAACAAATTCATAGATGAGCATACGATGATGATCTGAGATGTTATAGCCCACCAAAGAGACCAAATGTCGATGATGAACACGACTGATGATCTCCACCTCGGCCTTGAATTCACGGTCACCCTGTCCACTCCCAACCTTGAGCTGCTTAACAGCTACCACTCTACCATCAGGCAACCACCCCTTGTAAACACATCCAAACCCTCCTTCACCAATAATGTTTTGCCTAGCAAATCCATTTGTCATTTCTGTCACCTCTTCGTAGCTGAAAACACACTTAGAACCACCTATAACGCCTGCCTCTGACCTCAATCCACCAATCCCATAGTTATCTCCAACAGGCGAATGTGAAGGATGTGAACCATAAGATTGATTCGCAGGACTTGAAAAACCCACATTTTGTTGCTGTTGTCCATAATCGATTCCATCTGCATTAGCATAACAAAACAAATCCCTGATTAACTCGTAACAAACTAAGCAATGGAAAGCAGGAAAAAATATAAACTCAAGATGTTACCTGTCTTCACAGCGAAATTATTAGGAGTGTAACTTAGACCTTTGTGCCTGCGTCTTTTGTTCCTCATCCTAACAACAACAAAAATCGCAATTACCGCAATCAGCATCACACCACCAACAACTGCACCAACCACAGCCTTAGTTGCCTTTTCCTTCTCTGTTGTTGTGCTGGAAATCTTTGAATTCCCGCCAGAAATTGGGCTCGGAGTGCCGGTAGATAGGCCTGAAGAAGTGGTTGCAGTGCTTGTGGACGTTGGGATATTACTGGGTGGGCTTAAACTAGTCGATTGGGGTGGCACATTCGTACTAGGAGGTGATGATACAGTAGATTGGTATCCGAACTGTAAAGATGGACTTTGGTTCGAGGATGCTGGAGGAGGCTGAGAAAGAGACGGTGATGGTGTTGAGGATATTTCAGGTGGAACAGGAGATAAATTCCCATTTGAAGAAACTGGTCCTGGCTGAACAGGCGCAACCGGAGGAGAGGTGGAGAATGATCGCGGCGGTGATAAATTTGGTGGAGCAGTTGTCGACGGAGACGGTGGAGGAATTGCTTGTGGTGGAGGTGGCGCGACCACAGGAGCTTCTGGTACAACTGGAGGAGGAGGGGAAGAGTCTGAATTGGGAGGTGGAGAAGAGGTAGCATTGGGCGGGAGTTTATCGTTAGAAGGAGATTGGTCGACGATCAATGAACCTATGTTGGGAGCGATCGGAGACAGAGACTCTAAAATAGAAGTTGCGTTTATGTCATTTGTTGATTCCAGCTGAGAATGAGAATGGTTTGTGGGATAACTCGGCTGCGATGCCGAGCTTGACATTATCCTTCCCGATTAGTCCTCCTCCGTCGTCTATGCAACTTTGTTTCTCCTAATGAATTTATCAAGTTTTCTTCAATCAAACTAATGGAAAAAAAATAAAACTTTCTCTTCTTTTCTTTTCAAAACGATCGAAACAAACTACAACAATATCAAAATTTCGATCTTTTCTCCCTTTAAGGGCTTAAAAATCCAATCTTTAAACCCTGCAAATGATCGAAGCACTATCTAACAGAAACCAAAAGAAGACCTTGAAGGAACAAAAAAGAGGAATCCAAGAAATGGAGAGAAACCCAGAATCGAAAAGATCAAAACCCTACAACCGAAACCTATATCGAAGAAAGATACTAGAAATTGTGTTCCAGAGAACAAAAAATTACAAATTTTCGGAGAGAAATCGTGAGAGAGAATAATGTCCCTTTATCAAAATTTGGAAAAATCCAAAATATCCCCAAGAATTTCTCTAATCTTCAACTTTTTTTAAGAAGCCTCTATACTTTTTGCTCTTATTATCGTTCGTTCTTCTTCTTCATCTCGCATGTATTTGCTCCATTACATGCAACGCGAGCACAAATGTTCTGTTATTTCTAACTGTGGTTTTCCTTTTGTTTTATTCTTTTAACATAGTCCTTGAGTTCCGGATTGCCGCCAAATTTAGACAAAGTTGGTTCAGTTTCGGGTGAAAACCCGTTCCGGATCTAATATTGCCTACTTAACATTTTGAATTTCTGTTAACCGTCGCCGTTTTTCTTTTTCTTTTTTCATGGGACACACAAATTAACATCGTACTAGACTAAATATCCGATTTAATGATGGTATAATATGGAACTCGTACTGTTAATAACAGATGCCATTTCAGATTACTTTTTAAAATTATAAAATAATCCCTATATTCGATAAATTTACAAAATAACTCCTTTATATGTTGTGCTATATATTTTTTAATTTTATATCAACTATGTCTCAAAAATCATAATAATATAAACATAAAATAATAACTATCTCTTTATTTCTATTAATATTATACCATATATAAACAATAACTATAATTAATATAAGAAAAAGATGATTTAATTATCATAAAGATATAAAAATTAAGAATAATAAAAAGAAATTAAAATGTTATAATTTACATCATATAATAAAGAATAATTACAACAAAACATCACGTGGTAAGAATGGATATCTGTCCATAAGCATTACAACAAGAGTTTGTGTCAAGGAACATAATAAATTATAAATGAAACTCAAAACAAAAACACTTGCAATTAAAAGTTTTATATATATATATATATATGAAATTAAAAGAAGAGAAAAATAAAAACCTAAAACTTTATTTAATAGCATATATGCTGCAATAGTACTGGTTTCAATTTTTATTTAATACAAAATATTTATCATTAAGAGGAGTCTTTTAATTACTATCATTCAAATTTATTGTAACAAATAACATGTCAATAGTTTTTCACTTAAGATTATTTTCTAAGTCATTTTCATGTAAAAACCTTGGTTCTTCACCCACTCAATCAACTAAAAGATCGATATAATCAAGGTAAATTAAATCTATATTCTATTAAGAGTCCTAATAAATAAATATAAAAAATTACTAAGAAATTATATTTAACTTAATAATGATAATAGCATATTTTTCTTAAAGCTTTAAATTGTATTGAACAAAAACCAAATCTTTTAATCTTATGTGTTCTAATCAATTTCTATTTTTTAGAATGGATGAATTTAAATATGCTCTATTTTCTTTCACACCTTGTTGCACTCACATATTAACTCAATTTTAATTGCAGACTTTTACAGTTATGGAACACCACTTTCAAATTAGTCCCACCAAGAAACTTTAAAACAACAAAAGTAACCTTATAAATAAAATAAAGTGATAATTAATTTCATACAAGAAACAAAAGGGAAGAAATATATATGTGGCTTAATTTTTTTTCTCTTTGATGAATTGTAATGGGCATCCTAAAATCACTGCACATGTCCTTGTATGCTTCTATTTGTAAGCTAAAGAAATCTTGCATCATCTCATACAAAATAATTGTTATGACAATTAACAACATTCCCCTGTTAACTTTAACTTTTTTTTAAACTTAGTCTAAAATAAACATTATGATTGAAAAATATCTCAACAATAAAAAACACACAATAAAGTTGTATTGTTCATCTTTTATTAATGACTACAAGATAAGAGGTATACAAGGAAGGTGTATTTTTTAGATTAGCCTTGATTGCTACTTTCTCCCTCTCCATGGTATCATAAAAAAACTCATTATTGCTTTCTTATCATTATCAGCCAAACGTAGAGATCTCTCACCAAAAGCTCACAAACTTAGATGACAAATTAACATTGAGGTTAAAATTCAAGATCTTTAAATATAATTTTGGAAGCCTCCATTATAGCATTAGACCTAACATACTGAGATGCAACTCGCTTATCACTTGTAAATATTTGTCTTAGCTCCTTTATTAGAACAAAATACTAAAGTGATAAGAAATTAGTCGTAAATCTTGTAATATCAGTATGACACAAGTTCCTACCATTAGTGAAACTCTTTTTCATTAAATTCAAAAAGCATGCATAATTATAAATAAACTTATTCACTTTTCTTGCATTGTTCACAGTTCCATCAATAATAGGAAAGTATATAGCATCTTTTATGTTTTTTAACATCATTTTATTGCAATGTGCAGCGTAAAGAGTCTAATAAAAAGAATTATACCTACTATGCAAACTTTTCTTAACTACTTTATAAGCAAAATCATTATTACTAATGAACTGTACAATTTTTTCAGGCCCAACTTTATTCATAACGTCTTAAAATACCTCAGAGGATAAGGTTAAATGCATCAATGGACTTTAAAAACATCATCCCCATATTAGAATAAATAAAAAATTGATAATAAGCTTACATGTTTTATTTGTCCAACTATCACACATAATTGAATTCTCATATGTTACCCTAGTTATTCTTCTTTCATCCAAATAACTTTTTGTTTCACAAATAGAGCTACTCATAAGATTATCTCTGTAGTCATCTATTGAATGTGCTTTATATCCTAGACCATAAGAGGCAATAACATCCACCATAAGCTGTTAATAAAAAGACTGAGCACTATTGAATAATACACAAGTATCATATCACCATCTAACCATCGTCATCTCTATATCATGAGCTACTTCTTTAGATTGCAAGGTGTTGGTCTGTGATTTGCAAGCTTACAATTTCTAGCCTTCAAATACTACAAGTGTACGAGTCGTGATTTGTAGTAAGTGATGGGTCGATTCCACGAGAAAGGTAAACTAATCTAATCCTACATTATCTAAGGCTAAAAAATTTAATAAAGTGAAAATAAAGATGCAACAGAAAGTAAATATGAGAATTTGATTTTAAGAAACTAATTCAGAAATTAACACGAAAAGAAATTAAAATTGAGCAAAAAAAAAGTCAAAGTGGAAATCAATAAAGAGAAATTACCAAGTTATGGGAAAGGGGATTTTCCATATCTTTAATGCTAACCTAGCCATTTATGTGTTAACGAGGTGTTGGTTCTAGATTATCGTAGAGTTGATTATTCTCTATTGAGTTATAACCATTAAACCTTAAATTATAAACCTTAATTGAAATATGAAAATTGCAATCTCTCAATTAACAAAAGACCCATAATCCTAATTAGATCTTAAGCCCTCTAATAAACTACCGGGTCTCACATGAGATCTCTTTGCACAATAATCGATATGATTAATCGCGTGGTCTATTAGATCACCTAACTCTCATTAACCCAATCCAATCATTTTTATCCAGTGCACTCTCTCAGTTTATTACCGAAATATGCAAGCACTGCAATTAATCACAACACCCAATCAATAAAACACAAAACGACTATATTAACATTAAATCAAGGTAAAATCCTAAAGGAAGAGCTAGAACATCATCAACAATCCAAAATCCATCATCATACAATCCATTTCAATCTTATACATTAAATGAACAAAAATGAAAATGGAAAGGAGAAGAACTTAGATCGGACAATCTGGAAGGCAGCAGCATCAGGAGACCCACTTATCTGGGAAGTCAGCAGTGTAGAAAGACCCACTTCTTCTCTTCCTTTTCCTCTTCCTCTTCCTCTTCCTCTTCCTCTTCTCTCTTCTCTCTTCTCTCTTCTTTCTCTCTCTTTTAGGGTTTTTCAAAAGTGGCAGAAGTGAAGCTCCCTTTTAGGGTTACATATCTTTCCTTTATATAGTTTTTCCAATTAAGGTAACGCTAAGGTCTTTTCCAAGTTCGAAAAGTCCAAAAGGTTTCTCGAAAACTTAAAACTGAAAGCATCCCCGCATCTGTTCGCGCTCAGGCCATGATCGTGGCTTAGAGTTTAGCAGACAGGGCCACGATCTTGGCTCCTTGCTCCTACTTCTATCACAATCGTAGCTTATTGGCCACGATTGTGGGCCTCTATTTTGGTTTGGGTCTCCTCCGAAATTCCTTCGTTCTTCAATATTAGCCCTAAAACACTAGTAAACACATCAAGCACCTCAAAAATATAAAATTAAAGCTTAAAAGTGTTCTCTAACCCTTAAAACAAAAATATCTAACTAAGTAATTGAAACCTAATCTAAACATACATTAATAATTCAATTTAACTACTAAATACGTACTAAACTACCCACTAAAACATTATATAGTTTACGACTATCACAAGGCACTACAACTTAAAGGTTGAGCTCCAATAATTTTTTGTAAAGAAAAAAAGTTTAGACACTTGTCTTCTCTTCCTTACATCAGGTGTAGCAATCCCTTCTTATTAGGATCTTTAACATCTCCAATATTATCTTGACCACCATAAAAATAACTTCCACTACTAATTTTATAGTTCAGTATTTGCCTTCTTCCTTTCTAACTTTGATACTCTTTAAGCAAAATTTTGATATGATATTTCACATCATAGATTGGTTTCTGTCAAGGCTCCACATCACTTTGATCCCAACTAAGTATTTCTTTAATCAGGTGATTCCCTTACCTTTCAATTATTTGTTACTATACAAACAAATGGTATGATTCTTCATTCTAGACACTAATCAGGCATGAGTCTAAGTTAGATCAATGAATCTTCTTAAAGAAGCTAAATTATCAGGAGTAGTTAACTTCCCTCCATTTATCTATAAAATAAATAAAGAAATATGTTAAAATTAAATTAATAACTTCATATAAAAATAATTTTTTGTATGTAACATCATTACTTAGCTATAAAAATTTAAAGTCCAATTATGAGAACATTGATCATACACAAATACTTGAAAAAATAAAATTCATAAATCTAATGTGATAGAAAATCTTGCAAAATGCTGATGGAGGCATCAATGCCTAACTCAACTGTGTCACCTTCATATTAGCAGCTTCAAGTACAAACTTAGAATCAATAATATGAATATAAAGGACCCAGATAGATCGAATGAGCATAAAATATTATGTATTCATAAATCATACCACTTAAAGTAGAAGCATAGAATAGATGAATACAACATTTCAACTTGCTTTTCCCACTCTCCCTACATCAGTCTACCTCTAAGAAAGTCTCAACCAAAATCACTAGATTATGATTAGTCGTATTATATATTACCTGAGAAAGAGACTACCTACTCGTTTATTCTTTTAAACTTCTCATGGAACCAATCCTAATCATATTTGATAAAGTGTAAAAGTAATTATAAAGCTCTTCAAGGTTGTTAAGTTGTTCATCTAATTTTACCATCTCTACCACTTTCTTAAAATTGAATGATTATCAAAGAAGGAGATTTTGTTTTGAAAAATCGAATAATTCATTCTCTAGAAAAACTATTCTTATAACAACTTATATGATCTTAAAAGACACTAATTATGTGCCCTCATCTTGTTCTCACTTACTCATTCCCTAAACAAAACACAATACTTCTTCTCACTTTAATTCCATAGTGATTAATCCCTAGAAGAAATTATTACCCACTCCTTAATTAAGGATGACTTTTGAAATGGCTAGCTCACATATGTTAATCAATTAATGGTACTAGTTTTCTTCAATCTCGTCTACGGCTTGCCCCCATAGTGCTTAATTGTAATTGGAAGGAAAACCTATAACCCTATTATCTCCTATCTCCTGTAATTTTTTATTAAACTTTTATAGTATTTCAATTCCATCTACCCCATAATCTGAACTAACCAAAAAAACATGTCTAACTTAATTGTGTTCTTCACTTTAATGTATCCACATATTGGTTTGCTTTCTATGATTGCATGTTATGCATTATGTGAGATCCTTCAAATGCATACTATTTCTAGACTAAAAATGGCATTCATTTGATGAATTGCTAGTTATTCCTAATTGCTGGTTGTTCCCTTAAGGAATTGATTATTGTGATGGTTAGATTTGGTGTTTCCAGTCACTCCTTTGTGAAAATTCTCATGTTCCTCTTAAGCCAAATTTTGTAAATCGTGTTGCTTAAAGCTATTTTAGCCACTGTTCACTCCACAACTCCCTTTCTGTGATTCCTGCAACACCATTGTCATTTGTAAGAAGGAAACACTACATTTAAGATTTGACTTATTCCCAGACTTTAAAAGTGTATTAACATTTGAAAAACAAGTGAGTTGTATTTTCCTCATCTTGATTGCATAGTACACAATATCTTGATACCCTAAGAAAATTTTTTAGCCTCAAAAGTTTACTCAATTTATCATTGATTACAAGCCATAAAACCATTGTATCCCTAGGAACAACAATTATGTGCCAGAATAATTTATGCCATGATACTCTATTATTTTTGGCCTTTAATAGTCTCATGCAGGATTAGTTTGTGAATATATCTTATTTGTTGTTTTTCCAAATAATATGAGTCCCCTTTTCTGAGTTTAAATGGATTAAAATATTTTAAGCACTGTTTAAGTATGTTATAACATTTCTGTGAGTAATAAGAGCCTATTGAACTGTGAAGGTTTCTAGTACATAGCTTCTTAGATTATGTAGTTCTTAAACCTTATAAGGAGGTATATGATTAGACCAATTATCATATCAAAAAGAAGTTTTATTTCATTGCTTATATAGTATTAAAATTCACCTTTAAACTTATCTTCAAGTTTGAATATATTGAGTAGTGTCTACGAGCAGTTAGCTTTTAGTTACAAGTATAATAGGTTATGATCTTCTATAAAATATTAAATGATCCACCTCACCTCTAATGAGATTTTATCATCCAGTAATCTCTGTACTCTCTTCAACATTAGTATCTGGTTCATGGTTTTGACTAGAATTATGCCAAGTCCTGCCTCTATTTGATCCTTATAAACCTTACTTTACCTAACCTTGTCTATGTATTTCCCCCTTCCCACTTCCTTTTCATGAGAACCCTCCCATCGATTGTTCCATGCTTTTGGTGATGGTCTTAGGAAACTATATATGTGAACATCAGTAAACATGTAAATTGTTGAGAATTAGTTTTATTAGTTGCATTCTTCCAACTACTATGAGGGTTTAAACGTTAATCCTTTCTAAGAGTGGCTTGAATTGATTACTTGTAGGTCTTTTAGTTATGATAGGGACTCCTAAATATCATAAAGGATGTTTAAAGATCTTTATAAAAATTAGGCTAGCTAACCAGCTTGCAATGTTGCTTGCACTAACTAATACAAATAATGTGCTCTTCTGTTTGTTTATTCTAAGCCCAAACAAGGATTTAAAAGTATATAAGGTTGTCCTTAATAAAACTATAAAGATGGGATTTACTTTTGAAAATACCATTAGATCATCAATAAAAAAGATGGAGATTTGTATAGAAGGATATTAGTCCCCTTTCAATAAAGTGATGGAAGTTATTTTATGAAATTGGTTATTTGTCTGAAAAATATTAATGGAGGTCCTTTTGAAAAAATATATTTGTATAAGAAATTAGTTATCAAATTTGTGATTGGTGACCTATCAGATTAAAATTAAAATGTAAAAAAAACAAACTTAAAATGTAAAAAAAAGCAATTGATTTGATTTTAAACTTTATAGGTTGAATAACCAAACCAATAAAATCATTAAAACTCAATATGTATGTACTTAAATTTAAATTCTTAATAAAAGATGAAGGTTTTTAAATTAGTTTAATTGTTTTACGAAAAAAAAGAAATCTATACAATTTCCAATAATATGTAGTTCACTTCTACACTAATTCTTCATGTTTCCTTAAATCCAATTTCAAACCTAAGTTTAATGTGAACATTCTACAATATGCTAATAATAATAAATCAAATATGAATAATAAGTAGAAAATAAGTTTTACTTTTAGTTTCAGGCATAAATACTAAAGAAAGACAATGTTCTCCTTCTACATAGTTGCAAAATTGCAAAAGGAGCTCCAACACTTTTCTTTTTTACAATCAACAGTTAGCTTTTGCATAGTTTTTTTTTTTTACAAATGGCATATGTAAGGAAGGAATATGTGGTTAAATACCTCTCTCAAGCAAGTAATATGAGTATTTTTCTTTTAAAGATAAAAGAATTCATTAAATCCATAAAAGGCATCGAAGGGTCCTTACAATATGAGTATTTTTCTGTTGCACTTAGAGTTATATGTTGAGAATGAGCACGATATTGTAGATGCAACCCGAGGATAGTAGAAGAGAGGATGAGGAGATGACAGAGTGACAAACTAGTACTGGTAGAGATGAGGACTATTTTGCAAATTTAAAAAATTTAGGGACTATTTAATAAATTTAAAAATTACTCAAAACGATACCTAGTATTGACCGATACTGGTATAGTACCGTATTAGAACGAAATCTGGTACTGGTGCTAATATGGTATTCATAACATTAGTTGTCATTAGAAAACTACAGTAACCTCCCGGAGTTACATAGATCACCTCTCTTTATAGTTTATTATTATCTCTTTTGAAACACAATGAAAATGAGTAGCAGAGCAGAGGACGACATAGTTAAGTGGGTTGCGATAAAGATCTACAGATCTGAAGTAGAGGAGAGGGATGGCCAGAGGCTGGAGCCGGTGACATGCAACGAGTGAGAGAAGGACGCAACATTTATAGTTTTGCAACATATCGGCCAAAACATAGTACAAAATGGCCTCATTGGTACCGATCATCGATACCGGTAGATATTTTCTGTAAATTTCATAAAGTTGAAGGACCATTTTGCAACAAAAAAAAACTTAACAACCCCCCGACTTTTCTACAACTCTCTCTTTTCATTTATCTCTCACTCTCTCTCTGTCGGCTCTCCTCTCTGACGTCTCTCTTCTTCGACGACTCTCCACCACGCACTTGGCACTACCCCATATCCCCACCATTGTCTCTTCCTCAAGATCACAACTCACACACACACACCATACATCGTCTCTTCCTCAATTCTGTCTCCTGTGCACACCATTAGCCACCCACTACCTATCCGCTCTCCAGCCACCGCTTCTAAGTTCCAACCATCCACTCTCCACTACCTAGTGCATCTGTAGAGTGAAACGTACAGAATCTGTAGATCTGGAATTTCAATTTTCTAGATCCAGATCCGAACTCGACCTGACCTGAACTGAACCAAAATGACTTGACTCTTAATTGCATTTTCTGATTTTTTAGGAGTGTTTTTTTTCTCTAAATTGCAATTGCATTATATTTGGTTATATATGTGTGTTTTGTGATGGTTGGAATTGTTGGACTCATTGGAATTGTTTGTGAGAGTTGGGATATCTGAGCTTGAAAGTTGGAATTGTTTGTGTGAGTTGGTTCAATTTCAATGTAATTTAGGCATTTCCAATTTATGAAGAAAATTAATGCATTGGAAAATTTGGATTTGAAACTTGGGATTGTTTGTGTGAGTTGGTTTAATTTAATATAATTTAGACATTGTCAATTTATCAAGAAAATTAATGCATTGGAAAATTTGGATTTGAAACATGGAATTGTTTATGTGATTTGGTTCAATTCAATAAAATTTGGGCATTGTCAATTTATCAAGAAAATTAATGCATTGGAAAATTTAGGTAAGAAACTAAGAATGTTGATTAAAATTAGTGAATGAAAATTGTTAAATTAAAATTGGGAATTAGGATTTTAGTAACAATGTTTATTAAAATTAGTTAAGAAAACAAATTAATTATAAGCATTATAAATTGAATTGTATAAGTAAACAAAATATATTAGTTTATCGTTGAATTATGAGATTATATAAAGTAAGTTGTAAACTTATAGTTGCGAGTTATAGTTAATTTGAATATGTTATAGTTGTGAGTGTATGTCTTTAGTTTATGGTCAAATGATGTAATTATATAAAATGAGTAATATTATATAAGATATATACATGTATTATGTAATTGTATATGTTAAATACTTGAATTGCTATTTTTAACTTATTTGTGAATTATATTGGATGAAATTGAATTGTGTACGATATAATCATACAAATGAGTTATATTATATAAGATGTATATGTGTATTGTGTAATTATGTTAGTTTGAACTTTTGAGTTAAAAAATACATATTTTGTGATATTAGTTGACAATGAAATTATGTGTTCTTTATTTTAATATATGTTTTCATTTATTTTTACAAATAAATAAAAGAAAGTTTAAGTATTCTTGATAATTCAACCGCTTTAAGAAGATACAATAATCCAGCTTAGGCTCATACTACATTGGTCCTCAGTATGAAGAACCATATCATTTGCTTTTTTTGTAACAAGCATTTAAAAGGTGCAAGAATCACCAGATTAAAGAAGCATTTAACTGGGTTAAAGGAGATGTGGAACCTTGTAAAAAAGTGAGTCATGATGTTAAATGACAAATGAAAACTTTACTTGAAAAGTATCAGTACAAGAAAGACAGAAGGGAGAGATTGAATTATGAAATTAGTAGTGGAAGTTCATTTGTTGGTGTTCAACATGATAGTGAAAATGTTGAAGGTAATAGTATTCCTACCCAAAAAGAAGTGAATGTTGCATCTGGACCTGATGTTAGGAAAAAAAGAAGGTAAGTGTCAAATGTTTTTACACCATGAACAACTCCTAGAGCTCAGCCTTCAATTCTTAGTGCCCTACAATAAGAAGAATTGACTCATAATATGGATATGACAATGACTAGATGGTAGTATAATTCAGGTATAACATTCAATGCTTCTCAGATTATTATCAACCTATGATAGATGCTATAGCCTCTGACAGTCTGGGATACAAAGCTTCTTTAATTGATGACTACAGAGGTAAACTTTTGAGTAGCTCTGTTTATGAAATTAAAATTTATTTGGATGAAAGAAGATTGCTTTAAGCTACTTATGGGTGTTTAATCATATGTGATGGTTGGATAAATAGGAGACACGAGCCTATTATTATTATTTTTAAAGTCTATTGATGCATCTGGCCTTGTTAGGAATACTGATACTTTATTTGAAATATTTGATGAACTAGTGAATGAATTAGGGCCAAAAAATATTATTCAGTTCATTATTGACAATAATTCAGCTTATAAAGCGACTAGAAGAAGATTAAAAAGCAAGTATAATTCCTTTTTTTTAATCCTTGTGCTATATATTACATTGACTTAATGTTGAAAAATATAGATGATGCTAGATATTTTCTTATTATTGATAAGATTGTGCAAAAAGCAAAAAAGATGACCAAGTTCATCTATAATTGTGCATGTGTCTTGAAATTAATGAGAAAAGATTTCACCAAGACTAGTAATTTGTGTCGTCCTGTTATTACAAGATTTGCAACAAATTTCTTATTACTTTAATGTTTTATTATGATGAAGAAAGAGTTGAGATAGATGTTTACAAGTGCCAAGTGAGTTGTATCTCAGCATGTTAGGTTTAATGTTGGATTGGAAGTTTCCATAAATACTTAAAGATATTGAATTTTGATCCCAACATCAATTTGTCATATGAGTTTGTGAGCCTTTGGTGAGGGTAGTTCGTCTAGCTAATAGTGATGAAAAGGCAACAATGTGTTGTTTTTATGATGCCATGGAGAGGGCAAAGGAAGCAATCAAGATCAATAAGAAAAATAGGCCTTCTTTGTATACACCTTATTTTGCAGTGATTAATGAGAGATGAGAAAGAAAACTTTACTCTTTATTGTTTACAGCTGGGGCATTTTTGAATCGTAATGTCTATTTCAGACCAGGTTTTACAAAGAAAGTTGAAGTTAATAGGAGAATATTATTAACTATTACAATAGTTGTTGCTCATGAGATGATGCAAGATCTCCTAAGCTCACAAATGGAGATTTATAAGGAGGGTTTTGGGGTTTTGGGATTCCAATTACTATTCGTCAAAGAGCCAAACTTAATCTAGGTATATATTTTTTCACTTTTATTCACTACAAGAATTATATACTATTTGTGACGTTTTATCGAAAAAGACGTCACAAAATGTGTCAACTTTTAGCAACGTTTTAGAAAACGTCACAAAATTGTAACACTTTCTACGACGTTTTATTAAGAAAACGTCATGAAATAGCAATTGTAATGTTTTGTTAAACAAAACGTCGCATAAGGCCATTTAAAATTTAACATTTTGTCCTCCCACCTTCGTTTCCCACCAGCTGGATGGTTTATACTCGGACGTTTCCTTAGCTCTTTTCCGGTTTTCTAAGTCGCCCTCA
>JAOQMQ010000003.1:9142233-9155918 GCA_027563845.1 Erythroxylum subrotundum
AAATTATCTTCAAAGTGCTAGAGATACTCTTTATTTAATTTGATTAAATTGTTTTGTGTGTATTAATTCCGCGATTTATTGTAGAGCTTATCGAAAAAGATTAAAGATCTATTCAACCCCCCTTCTAGATCGTTTACAGATTCCGCTTATAAAACTGTAAAAAGAAGGTGACAAAATAGGTATAATTCTTTTTTTAAACTCCTTCTACTGCACTTTGCATTGACCTAATGTTGGAGAATATAACAGATCCTAGGTATTTTCCTATTATTGATGAGACTGTGTAGAAAGCTAAAAAGGTGACCAAGTTCATTTATAATTGTGCACGGGTGTTGAATTTAATGAGAAAGGAATTTACCAATGGTAGGAATCTGTGTCGTCCTGGTGTGACAAGATTTGCAACGAATTTCTTATCACTTCAGTCTTTTTCTTTGATAAAGAAAGAGTTAAGACAATTGTTTAGAAGTGATAAGTGGATTGCATCTCAGCATACTAGGTCTAATGCTAGATTGGAGGTTTCCAGCATTATACTGGAAGATAGAGAATTTTGATCTCAATGTCAATTTGTTATCCGAGTTTGTGAGCCTTTAGTGAGGGTGCTTCGATTGGCTTATAGTGAAGAAAAGCCAACAATAGGTTATTTTTTGGATGCTATGAAAAGGGCGAAGGAAGCAATTAAGGCCAATTTGAAACATATGTCTTCTTTGTATACACCATAACTTGCAATCATCAATGAGAGATGGGAAAGGCAACTTTCTTCTTTATTGATTACAGTTGGGGCGTTTTTGAATCCTAGTGTATATTTCAAACTGAATTTTTCAAAGAAAGTTGGAGTTAGTAAAGGAAGGTTATTCACTATTACAACAATTGTTGGCCATAAAATGATGTAAGATCTCTTAAGCTCACAAATTGAGCTTTATAAGCAGTCTTTTGGAGATTTTGGATTGTCGATTGCTATTTGACAAAGAGCAAAACTTTCTCCAAGTATTTTTTGAAAATTAATTGTCACTTTATTTCATTTGTAACGCTACTTTTATTATCCTACGACTTACAGTTTCTTAATGGGATCAATTAAAAAGTAGTGTTCCAGAATAGCAAAGGTTTTCAATTCAGATTTTAAATTAATGTGTAAGTGCAACAGGTTGTAAACAGAACTAGAGCACATTTGAATTCATTCATTCCAAGAAAAGGAATAGATTGGAGCATAAGAGATTGAATGACTTGGTATTCGTTCGTTACAATTTAAAGCTTCAAGAATAATATGTTATTATCATTATTAATTTTGATGTATTTTCTTATAATTTTCTAATAATAAAATTTTATTGTTTACTAGGAGTCTTAATAGCACAAGTAGTTCAACAAATCCAATTTATATTGATAATATCGATCTTTTGGCGGATTGGGTTTATGAGGAACTAAAGTTAATAGCTGTGAATGCTTGGAAGATAATCTTGGTTGGGAAAGCATTGATATGTCATTTGGTCCATTGAATTTGAATGATCATGATGATAAGGCTCCTCTTAATGATGAGGATTTTGTACCAAATGATAACTGGGGTCAGTGTAGTTATAGCGGGTATCCTCCCGTAGACGATTGAATGAAGTTTCAGGTTTTTGTTTTTTCTCTTATTTTAATTTTACTTATATTTGATGTATATGTTAAATTCTATATATATAATGTAATGTAATTGTAAATGTTTTTGTTATAGGTTTTACTTCTACTTGGTTTCTTATCACGAACTCTTGTCGTAAATTGTAATAGTTTGAGAGTTGAGGATATTTATTATTCTTTTTATTGGATGTTTTGAGGTAATTATTATTTATTATATGATGAAATTGTAATATTTTAAATACTTTGTATTGTTCTTAATTTTATATTTGTATGATGATAATTGTCTTTTTTCATATTAATTGTGATTATTATTTATATGTGAAATATTTGAAAAATGTTGTTATTTCATATTAATTGTGGTTATTATTTATTATTATGATTTTTGGAAACAGGATTGATATAAACTTATAAACTATACAATACAACTGTACAATATAACAGTGAACTATTTGCAATTTCTAAAAAATCAGAGACTATTTCATAAATTTAAAAATTATTCGAAACTGTATCCGGTATTGACCGGTACTGGTACAGTTCGTACCAGAACCCAATCTGGTACCAGGTCCGATATGGTATTCGCAACATCGCATAATCCTCTTTTCTTTACGAATCCTTTGATAACTTAAGATTTAAAAAGTGTTTACCTGTCACTAAATTTTGAAGTACTTATTTGTTATTATAAACACATTTCAAAGTTATAAATGTAATTGCAAACCTAGTAGCAACAAGACGAACTATCTTAACCCAATTTTCTTACTTTCTTAACTAATGCAAAAATGTAAGAGGATTATGTACAAAAATTCTGGTCTTAGATGTATGTGAAATAAGATTAGTGATATGTGTAAATTATACTATGTTTTGATAGATGTTTAAGTGTGCTTTTGAGTGTTTCTTAGATGATTATCATGCATATAGGTTTAGAATTATGTTATTATTAATGTTTGCTTATATTTTAAATGTTTGTGTGGTTTTGAGCATGATTTGGATCTTAATTTTATGTTTCAAGATGATTGTGATGTGTGTTTGAGTGTATGGAAATAGGAAATCGAAAAAAAGAGATGTGGAAGTATGAAAGCAGGTTGCGATCGTGACTTACATGTTACGATCTTGACAGAGAATGCAGACAAGTGATTTCAGATGATTCAGGTTTGTTCTTGAATTATTTTGTGACTTTGATTTCAGTTGATTCAATACAATTTCAGCTTTTCAGTTGATTCAAATAGTTACTTATATTATTTGAATTCTTTTTTTCTAAGTAATTTTTTGCATTTCTTGTGTCTGTGCTATTGCATAAACACAAAAGTCACTTGGAGTTTAAGCAAGATCACCGAAACTTTAGCATTTGATATCACCCGATTAGAACGAGTAATTTGAATAGTAAGATGCCAAGAAAAAGAGATCGAAGAAACAATGGCGGAAGAATTCAATCAAGGAGACCAACAACAAACCCTTATTGATTTCATGAGACCAAGGTTCAATGCTACACATCAAGACATGAGTCGACCATCGGTTCAAGCTGCATCATTCAAGATTAAGCCAAGTTTGCTAAACATCCTATAAACCAATGTGCAGTTTTATAAGTTAACTAATGAGGATCCTAATGCTCATTTAGTGAATTTTCTGGAAATATGTGATACTTTCCAATATCATGGAATGCGAAAGATACTGTTAGGAGGAGACTCTTTCCTTTTAAATTAAGGGATAAAGCTAAGGCATGGTATCATTCATTAAGCCCTAAAACATTACAACTTGGGAACAATTGGTGTGTGCATTTTTATACAAGTACTTCCCTCTCACCAAGACGACAAAGTTGATAAAGAATATCACAAATTTCCATCAAAGTGATGGGGAGTCACTTTATGAAGCATGAGAATGCTTTAAGGATTTGCAAAGGAGGATCCCTCACTATAACCTACCTAAAAAATTTCTTCTGCAAACCTTTTACAATAGAGTTAATCCACCCATAAAAGGCACCATAGATGTAGCTTCTGGAGGATCTCTTATACGGAAGATAGTTGAAGAAGCGGAGGACTTGCTCGAAGAGATAATGAATAATAGTAGTTGAGCAAGCGGAGGACTTATTAGAAGAGATGACAAATAACAGTTGTCTTTGCTCATTAGATAAAAGTAGACAATAGTCGACTTTTCGAGATGATAAAGGAGTCACTGCTGTCAATTTGATGACAGTAATGCAGGCTAAGATTAATAATTTAACATGACAGCTTAATAGCCTCCAAGCCTCTTCATCCACTCCAGTTAGAGCAATTCAACATAGATGCAGATCATGCAGGCAAAATAACCATTTTACTGCTGATTGATTTTTAATGCAAAATAACAACATGGAGCAACTTAGCTACATGGATACACAATTTGGTCGAGGAGGAGGAAACTTATTTAAACAATTACAACCTTGGGTGAATGATAAATGTAAATTGCATCATGTTTTAAGGCTAGTTTGATATGTGTTTAGCTATTAATTTTATCATTTAGTATGTTTTTATGTTAGAATTGTGTTAGTTTGTTAATTATTTGTGTTTTAAGTGTTTTATGGGTTATTACAAGTCTTTGAGCTTAAATATTATGTTTTTGAGGTACTTTGATGTGTTGGCCCACGATCGTGGCTTGCATCAGGCAAATGCGCAAACGCTTACAAACTTCACGTTTCGAGGTATTTTTTGGACCTTTCGGACTCTGAAAAAATCCAAGGGTTACCCAAAACATAAAAGACTATTTTAAAAACAATAAAAAGAGAAGAAAAGTAGCTTTTACATCAACCACTTTGGAGAAAACCCTAAAGAGAATTGTTGAAAGATTGAGAAAGAGAAGAAGGAAGAGAGAAGCGGAGAAAAAGCCGACATCGAAGTACTTCTTGGATCAAGAGTTTCCCAATGTCGCTACCTCCCATCTCCATTCAAGATTGTATTTCCTGTTAAACAGTTTGATGATAGGAATTGTGAATGTTGAGATGTTCTAAACTCACCTTCAGGTTTTTATCTTTGATTTAATGAAATATGATTGTTTTTATGTTTATTGGATTTATTGTGATTGTATGATTCGGTAATAAATTGAGAGGGTGAATCGAATGAAAAATAATTAAATTGGGCAAACGAGAGTTAGTTGATTTAATAAGAACGAGAAATTAATCAAATCAGTAATTATGTGAAGAGAGATCTCATATAGGTTCCCGATAGTTTATTAGACAACTTCAGATCTAATTAGGGTTTTGGATAGGTTGTTAATTGAGAAATTACAATTTTTCATAATTTGATTAGGGTTTATAATTTAAGGTTAATGGTCATAACTCGAGAGAGAGTAATCAACCCTATGATGGTCTAGAACCAATAATCCGGTAAGTCATAATCGATTAGGTTAGCATTAAAGATAGGTAAAATTTCCCTTTCTCTCAATTGATAGTTCTTTTAGGTTAATTCTTGAGTGTGTTGCAATAGCTAAATTGTTAATATTTTCGTAATTGATTCTTGGATTGAATTGCATGATTAAATTGAAATCTTGTTTTAATTTTGCTATCTTTTGAATTTCTGCGAACTGTGTTGGCCTTAGATTTAGGACTAGATTATCCCTCCTCGTGGGATCGACACCTTAGGTACTACGTGAATAACTTGTGCACTTGCAGATTATCGAGGTTAATCATTATAATTTACACACATTGAAAAACTACGAACAGTGGAAGAACCACACAAAATGTTCTTAGTCGAATAATGCAGGAGGTCAATTCCTATCACAAGGGCCATTTAGATTTCAACAGGAGAAGTCTAAATCTACGGATTCTATGTTGGAAATTTTTTTGGACAAGCTCGTAAACATGGATAAAGATCATAAAATATTGGAAGAGAAGTTTTACTAAGTCTCTAAAAACTGTGCCTCTTTCATGCATAACTTAAAGGTCTAAATGAGTCAACTGGCAAACTCATTGTCAACAAGAAATGTGGGAGTCTTTTGAGCAATACTGAAGCCAACCTAAGGGAGCAACTTAAAGCAATCACACTTATAAGTTGGGAAGAACTCAAGCAACCAGTGGACAAACAATTTGAAACCCACCTAGAAGAAGACAAAGAAAAGAAGAGAAAAGTGATAGACATAAGTGAGTACCCTCCTTAAGTTGCCTCTCCACCATATCCATTTAAGATTACATTCTCCCAATGATTAATAAAGAACAAACTAGATACACATTTTGCAAAGTTCATGTAGAAGTTGAAAACTTTGCAAATTAATCTATCTTTTATGAAGGCATTGGAACATATACCCAAGTACGCAAAGTTTCTTAAAGACATATTAACAAAAGAAGCAGACTTGGGAAAAGAATCAAACGGTTGCACTAACCAAAAGTTGTAGCCTATTATCACCAGTCACATGCCTTTAAAGCTGAAAGATCCTGGAAGCTTTACAATACCCAGTGTGGTTGGTGAGTTGGAATTTGCAAAGTGTTTATACAACTTAAGCCCAAGTGTAAATCTTATGCCTTTGTCACCTTTAGGAAATTAGGGCTCGGCAATATAAAGCCAACTTCAATGTGTATTCAGTTGGCAGATCGATCCATAAAGAAATTGTTTTGGCGTGGTGGAGGATGTTATTATTAAGGTGGACAAGTTCATTATTCTTGTGGATTTTGTCATATCACTACAACACAAAGTGCTTTAGGCAATAAACAAAAGTGTAGCTATAAGTACAATTATCATTGCCTTTTTATTAAGGCAACAGAATTCATATCGTTACAAGAAGTGGCATTGTAATAAGGCAACAAATTTTTTTGATTAGGCAACAAAATAAAAAAATGTTGCTCTAAGTTTTGATTAAGGCAACACATTAATTTCAAACTATAGCAATAATGTTAAATAGATATTGCAGCACTGTTAAGTATTTATAAGGCAACAAAGTGAATTTTTTAAGGCAAACAATTTGTAATAATAAAAACAACAATTTATTCTTTCATTACGAATATTTTTTAACGTAAAATCAAACTCTTATCATTATGTAGGCAACATCCATATATACATTAAAAGAAATATATAGATATTAATGTACGTCTTAATTGCCTACGTACTATCAAATGTAAATGAAAAAAAAATGCATTTATATATAATATATAGTCTATAAGGACTTGTAAAATTCAATCTTTTAACATATTCAAAATACAAAAGCAAAAAATCACTAGCTAAAATATTCATCAACAATATCGTCCTCCATTCCTTATGAACTATAAATGAATTAATCTAAATAATAAACAAAACTAAGTATGAGCACTCCAAAATTCGTCACGAAGTACCTCCTTGTCCACTCATAATCGTCACCATCCTAAAAAAGAAAAGTAATAAGTAGATTAGAATTATAAAACTACTATGCTCACAAATAGGTTGATATATCTAAAGAATGAAGTATGAAAAATAAAACCTTCATTAGTTGTAATCACCCTTCCTTCTCGGAGATTACAATCACCAATTAAATTACCTTCATGTTCACAATAAATATAGGACCTAATATCATCTGCAATAGCAACTTTAAAATCATCAAGTGTCCAGGTTGATGTTAAAGAAACCTGACAAAATTACCAATATATTAGACATCTAGAAGAACAGGGTGCACATAACATAAAACAGAATTCCATTTAAGACCTTTCTCAACTTGATAGCATCTTTTATTCTCACTTTGTCATCATGGTACTGTCAAAGTAAATGAAAGACCATAATTAGTACGCCTGAAACTTAGTAAAAATAACTAAGATATTTTGTCACTTTGTTTTCAAAGAAAGTCAAGTATATATAATCTTTCAAACTTGGACAAACTCAAGTATCGAACTACTACATATATCATAATCTTTCCATCAGTGCACATAAACAAAGTCAAAGGTAGATGCCATTGATCAAAGGTAAAATAAAACTAAGATGGATTTTCCTCACGATGTTCCCTCATTTCACTCAATTGTTTAAGGTCGATGTTTCACTCAATACTCCCTCTAGGATACTATACCACTATAGGCTTGCAAATTCACCAATTCTCTACCACATAGATTACATGTTATCGTGGATCAAAAAGGGCTTTTACTAAGGGTTGTAATGGGGTTTGGGTTAAGGCAAGGCAAAAAGGTCAAAGGATAACTCACAAGTATTAACAAAGTCACAAGCATAACTCACAAGGATAACTTACAACTACTCATCACTAATTAATGCTACTACATTTCCTTCTATAACGGAAACAAAGATGCTTTTAATCAATAAAGCTAAAAGCAAATATGATTTTCTTTTTCTTTTTTCTCTTTTTTTCTTCTTCTTTTTCTTTCTCTTTTTTTCTTCTTTTTCTTTCTTTTTTTTCTTCTTCTTTCTCTTTTTTTTTCTTTTGAATAACACTAAAACAATAAGAAAATAATAACAGCACAAATCAATAAAACATGAGTAGAAATGCCTCTCAAAACATCTCAGACTCGAATACAAAACAAAAGTCCTAAATCATATGCATCAAATGTTCACTCATTACTTTATTAAACTTATGACAGGGCAAGTCTAATAGGTTTTTCGGGTTTCAATGTAAGGTGATTACTTCATAAACAAACAAGGTTAAAGGCTCAAAAGGGTTGGTAAGGGGAAATGAGTTAGTGGGTCATTTAAGCTTAAGGTTCAAAACAAAGAAGGCCTTAATCATTTCCATAAAACATGCATCTCGTAGTTTCAAACCGGTTCGATGCAAGTTCTGAAGGTAATCTTCCTAGGGGAGCATCACACACAACAAAGAAACATAATGACTATGAAATACAGTCATATAGGCTCAAAACCTTGCATGTGCTTATATACAAATCCATCAAAATTTCATACATTACCTAATCACGCAAGCATCAAATTATTGACTAAGTTTATGCAATTAACTACTTCAATCAAACCATATGATTCATCTTCCACTCAAGCTGCCTAATTCAAATTCAAACACACAACTCAATTCTCAGTCCAACTACTATATAGAATGGCATGGTTCAACATTCATCACAGTTGAAGTGCAAAAATTTTAAAACTGGCCCCACCCCTACACTTAAATGGGACATTGTCCCAAATGTATTGAAATCAATTAAAAAAAACACAAGTAAGGGGATGGGAACATAAGGACTCCCCTGTATTAAATAGGGCTCAGCAACTTGAAAGCAGAATTCACAGCTCCAGTTTTACATTCCTAAAAATAAAACATACAAAAAGCAAATAAGGTACTCAAATGAAAGCAATAATAAATAAAAAGGAACTGAAACAATAAAGGACTAAAATGAAAGGATAAGGTTAGGCTACCAATGTATGTTGGAGCTTCAAGCTCCATCATCTCCATATTGTGCATTTGAAATCCCTCAAAGTAGGGCTTGAGACGATGTCCATTGACTTTAAACTCTTTCCCGTCTTGGCAGTTCTGATCTCCACTACTCCATGGGGATATACCTGTGTAACCTCAAAGGGACCTATCCATCGGAAGCGTAACTTACCTAGAAAGAGCTTGAGGCGTGAATGATATAAAAATACTTTATGTCCTACCATAAATGTCTTCCTAGAGATGTTGCGATCATGGAATGCATTAGTCTTTCCTTATAAATTTGGGCATTCTCGAATGCTTCATGTCGCAACTCTTCGAGCTCTTATGACTGAAATCGTCAGTGGGTAACAACAACTTCTAACTCTATGTTACACTTCTTGATTGCCCAATAATCCTTATGTTGTAGCTCTACTGGAAGGGGGCATGGCTTCCAAAAAAAAAGCTTGAATGGTGGCATCCCTATTAGAGTCTTGAATGTAGTCCTGTATGCCCATAAGTCGTCGTTGAGGCACAAACTTCAATCCTTCCTACTGGGATTCACCATCTTCTCTAAGATGGATTTGATCTTTCGGTTGGACACCTCATCTTGACCACTCGTTTGAGGTTGAGACTCGATGCATCACTTAATATTTCTTCAGGAGGGTCTCGATCGTCCGGTTGCAAAAGTGAGTCCCCTGGTCGCTGATGATGGCTCGCGGGACTCCAAACCTTGAGAAAATGTTAGATTTCAAGAAATCTGCAACCACTCGAGAATCATCAGTTCAGGTGGCTTTTGCTTCCACCCATTTCAACACGTAATCAACTGCAATGAGGAAGGAAAGGGCCCCATGAAGTCCATGCCCCAAACATTAAAAGCTCACAAATTAATATGAGGGTTTGAGGCATTTCCCCACGAAAACCTAGCATACTTATGTGCTAACAATTGTCACAAGTCCTACAGAAATCATATGCATCTTGAAATAGAGATGGCCATTAAAACCCACATTTTATAACCTTGCGAGCTGTCCGTTTTACGACAAAATGACCTCCACATGCATAAGAGTGACAAAATGTCAAAATGGAAAGAAATTCACTGTCAGGTACGCACCGTCTGATGACTTGATCCGCACAAAATCGCCACAATTAAGGATCATCCCATACATAAGACTTTGCTTGGCTCTTCATCCTCTCCTTTTATGCCTTGGTAAAATCTATAGGAAATTTATGAGAGACCAAGAAATTCACTATATCAGCATACCAGGGAGCTATCAATTGTATTGTATGTAGCTGCTCATCTAGAAAATCATCATTGATAGGGCCCGTGTCAGCACCAGGCTTCACTAAACAGCTCAAATGATCTGCTACTCTGTTCTCTAAGCCCCTCTTATCCTTTATCTCCACATCGAACTCCTGAAGTAGGAGTATCCAACGGATGAGCCTCAGCTTTACCTCCTTCTTCGCCAGTAGATACTTCAAAGCTGCGTGATCAGAATAAATAGTAATCTTAATACCTAATAAATAAGGCCTAAACTTATCCAAAGCAAAAAATACTACAAGAAGCTCTTTTTCTGTGGTGCTATAATTTGCTTGAGAGTTATTCAAGGTCTTCGAGGCATAATAAATAACATGAGGTATCTGCCCCACTCTCTAACCCAAAACTGCTCCAATGACATGGTTGGAGGCATCATATATGAGCTGAAATGGCAGACTCCAATATAGAGGTTGTAAGATAGGTGCAGTAACCAACTTCTCCTTTAGAGCATCAAACGCCTTCTTGCACGGCTCATAAAAAAGAAACTCTTTGTCCTTCTGAAGCAACCTACACAATGGTTGTGCAATCTTGGAAAAGTCCTGAATGAACCTGAGATAAAACCCTGCATGGCCAAGAAAAGATCGAACTTCTCACATAGAAGTAGGCTAGGGCAAAGAAGAAACAAAGTCTATCTTAGCTCTATCAACCTCAATACCCTTTAACAGAAACCACATTTCCTAAAATTATCCCTTGTTGAACCATAAAATGATACTTTTCATAATTAAGAACAAGGTTAGTTTCAAGACATCGTTTAAGTACCAAAATGAGGTGATCCAGACATTGTTCAGATGAATCCCTATGCACAATAAAGTCCTCTATGAGATCTTCAATGATTTTCTCAATATACTCAGAAAAGATGCTTACCATGCACCTTTGAAAGGTAGCGGAGGCGTTGCATAATCCAAAAGGCATCCTTCTGTAGGGAAAGGTGTCATACGGGCATGTAAAATTCATCTTCTCCTGGTCCTCTGGAGCAATAACAACCTGAATAACCATCAAGAAAACAATAGTAAGCACGACCAGCAGGATTTTTCTAACATCTGATTAGTAAAGGTAGGGGAAAGTGGTCCTTTCTACTCATCAAGTTGAGCTTGTGATAATCCACTCAAACTCGCCATCCGTTCTGCACCCGAGTCGAAACCATCTCTCCTCTCTCATTCTCCACTACTGTAATGCCTGACTTTTTGGGAACTACCTGCAACGGACTTACTGTAACAGCCCAGACCACGCGCTTGCAGATATTGTCTGCTTTAGGCCTTTTTAAGTGGCTCGTGGTCCACACCCATTGGGCCTTTTTTAGTGGCTCGTGGTTTACACCCTTTAGGTCTTTTTAAGTGGTTCGTGGTCCACACCCTCACGGTTTTGTTTTTCCACAGGACTTCCCAGGAGGTCACCCATCCTGGGACTACTCTAGCCCTAGCACGTTTAACTTTGGAGTTCTGATAGGATCCGGTGGGTTAGGGCATGAAAAACGCGTCTGCAAGGGGAAGGTATCCACACCCTTATAAGGGGTGCTTCGTTCTCCTTCCCAACAGATGTGGGATCTTACAATCCACCCCCAAGGAGGCCCAATGTTCTCGCTGGCATAACGGCTCGGGTACTGGCTTTGATACCAATTGTAACAGCCCAGACTACCTGCTTGCAGATATTGTCCGCTTTAGGCCTTTTCAAGTGGCTCGTGGTCCACACCATTTGAGCCTTTTTAAGTGGCTCGTGGTCCACACCCTCACGATATTGTTTTTCCACAGGACTTCCCAGGAGGTCACCCATCTTGGTACTGCTCTGACCCTAGCACATTTAACGTCGGAGTTCTGATGGGATTCGGTGCGTTAGGGCATGAAAAACGCGTCTACAAGGGGAAGGTATCCACACCCTTATAAAGGGTGCTTCGTTCTCCTTCCCAACCAATGTGGGATCTTACACTTCCCCCTTGCTGTCAGGGATGAGGTATATGTGCAACATCCCACTACTACAAGGTACATACCCAAACATTCAAGAATATTTGACGTACATATCCTATGATAATGGCATGTTAGAGCAAAACAAATCCAACTTACACATGACATCATCTACCATAATCAGAAATCATCAAATTTTAAAACCATTCATTGCATTCATTCACAAAGTCTACACTGTCTCCATTAAACAAATATTTACAAAACCTCATACAGGTTCTAGCAAAAACTACAAAATAAAAGCTATAACTCTCTGACATCAGCTGACAGACCTCTGAGCCATAACTTAGTCCAAAACGTTCTTCTAATCTAGAATAAACACTAAGTCTCCTGTCTCATACCTGAAAAACCACATATCAATGATGATTTCACCGGATTCACATACAAAAATTACATATTTCACAATTATACATACAGAACATGAATATTTCAAATACTCACACTGTCATGGCACATCATTTTATCAATGTGAATCAGATCATATATAAACGCATACAGATGCATATGAGACTCCACATTCGTTATTAATGATGTGACCGAGTGCCTATCACATGTACAATTACTGGTCCATTGGGCTCAGTTAGAAACATATATCACAGAGCATAGCTCTGCGTGCCAAATCATATATCACGGAGCATAGCTCTACGTGCAAGCATTTGATACTGGCCACTCCGGTCACAACGTCTTTATCTAAGCATGCATTTTATGAAATGCATCAATCCAGAATTTACCACATATCACAATTATGTATAAAGCACAGTTAGAATTTCATAATCATCGTACCTAATTATGGCATTCCACTTTCGTTGAAAATTCGCATAGCATAATACAATCAGAGTTATCAAACAAATTAGAACACTTCCAATACAATACCAAATATATACTCCTTGGACTTTAAGTCCGGAATTCAGAAACAATTGCAACACTTCAATAATTGGAAGCTTAACAAATCAAATTAAATCAATCCTAGGAAATTCATCTAGGTTAACTCACAGTACGCTCTAATAAGTTATTACCTGGAGGGTCCAGCAATGTCTGACTCGCGTCCGATGTGCTCCTCTAAAACATACACAACACATTCACAAATATCACATTTTTGCACAATTGTAAACATATTCCTTTATGCATATGTACTTAAATAAATAAAATATGCACAATGCATTGTTCAATGACAATTTCGGGTATATTATTGTAATTTTCATCATCAAATCGATCAGATATCAAAGCCCTCATTAATATCATTTGGCACTTATAATTTGGACCATAATAAAACAAAGTGAAATCCATTACATAACTTAATTGGCCGCTTCAAATTTTCTACCCACATGATTTCAAGTCAACTTTGCATAATTAATCTGATAGGGTAAATGACAAAAATAGGTGAAACTTTCTTTTGAAAAGTTGTTCTACAGTGTCTTAAGTTCCTAATAACTCCAAGATAATCCAATTTGATTCAGTATTCAATGAGTTATGCACAAAATACCACAGACTGTACACATTTGAACTTTTAGCTAGTACATGATCATACCCTC
>JAOQMQ010000003.1:9197130-9219486 GCA_027563845.1 Erythroxylum subrotundum
TTGGTTACGTAAACTTATAAATTGAGTCATTTATGTTTCATACAAATATGTAAACTTAAGTATATTGTCAATTTATTGGGGCCCTTTTTTTTTAATTTCGCCCAGGGCCTATAAAACTATAGGAACGACCCTGATAACCAATTCCCCAAATCGGCAACGTTCCGTGCCAAAATGGGATACCCAATCCCCACAATCCCAACCCCAACGTTTCTTAGAACTGATTGTTAAAGTCATTATCAAATGCGAATCCGAAATCCCTGGAGCATGATGTCAGATTTCTTCGGCAGTTAAAACTATAGTGCAATGTTGAGGTAAATCTAAAATAAAATGATCTAGTAAAATATATGTGCCATTGCAAACAAAACACTCCGTGATCTACGCAACATGTAAGAACGGAGATAATGCACCTTTACTATAAACTCAAGCTTGTACTAAGTTTCTATTACACAAAATAATAAGGAATTAGAAAAAGAATTTTTGCTACTCTTGTTAAGTAGATAGTCCAAGTTAGATAATTGGAACAAAATGTCACTTAAACTCAAGAGTCAAGAGTCTATTTTGTTTAATTTGGACATAATTGTGTTTAATATAAGTAGACTTGCAATAAGAAAAGGTTAAAGGAAAAATAGCACCTACAAATTATACCAAGTAAAGAGTTCAATTGAAAGGATACATATGATTTGAGCTATTGAGGCTGGGCCAGTTGCCGTACGAGGGTGGTGATTTCAGTTCAAGTAATTGTGTTCCTATTAGTATATGCTATGAACCAAATCGGTTAATTATAGTTTGAGCCATAATTATCCATGAAATTAATATATATTACAAATAAAATTATGATTTGATTATAATTATGAGATTTATATTATATTTATGTAGTATTTTTAAATTATTATTGGACATTGTTATATTGAGATTGGCTATTAATATAATGTAAAAGAAATTAACACAATTTATGTTTCTTTCTGATGAAAAAAGTAGTCATCCTCATAAACTAAAATATAGAAATACTTAAAAAGACTTGTGGATACTTGTTAGAGAATAAGTTCATTATACTGACCCTATAGAGAATTCTATTTGGCATATTACTTTTGTCTATAAAAATTCTTATTATGACAGATGTACGAGGGATCCTTTAATTCTTCAAAGTATCTTATATATGGATTATTATATTTTAATATTACTTATGACATATCCTTATTAAGAGTAGTTAAATCAATAGTTATTAGATATAGCATAAATTGCATGGAGATAGTTAAGCAATTAATATAGGATTCATCATCTTAAAGGTATTAGAGATGATGTTCTTTTGTTCTCAAATAGTATTAATTTGTGAAATCCTTGTCCAAGATAAAATAATACTTTGAAAATAGTTTTCAAATGTTATTAATAGAATCAATTATTAATAGTGGAGAAGTAACACAACTAAACTCAAATAGAGAAAATATCATTTTCATGCTTTATATTTAACTAAAACATCATATAAAAGGATTGAATTCTACAAAAAGCATGCATGGAAAGATTAGTCAAAACCTCTTTGACATTTTTAATATTTGGGTGGTCATGATGTGTTACTAGACATCAAATTTGATTTATCTAATTTTAAATGCTCGTATTCTAAAGTAATTAGCACTTCTTTCCTACCCTCCTTACACCACTTGTGGAGTCAACATGTTTATATGAATACCATTAGAGATCGAACACGTGTGTGACGAACTTATTTGAGAAACGGTTTGAGGAAAATGACAAGAAAAGAATCAAGCTACATAATAAGGTGTGATTTATGTTTGTGCATTACTCATATTGTACAATTTTGAATGATCTTGACTCTTACAAAATCAAATGAAAAGCTTTCATATTAATTATTATGCTGCATACAGCATCTGTGATAAGTGCTTAATTGTTTATATTTTTAGGATTATATTTAGTGCATTTTGCTTGTTTATTTAAGTGTTTATTTTTTGTATTTAACTCGTTTATATTGTATTGTTATGTTGTAATTCATTTAATTGGAGCAAAAACAAAGAATTGAGACAAGTTTGAGGCGATTTGAAGTTGTTTTGACCAAATTATAAAGATGCTAATAAATTATATATGCACCAATATGCTCGTGTTGATGCCCGTGTACATCAACATGACTATATTTCATGCAAGATAAGTGGTTTTAAAGTTTTAGAGAGTTATGTGATCATCAATATGCCCGAGTTAGAGACCAAAATGCCCATATTGATGGCCCAAAAACCTAAATTTTGAACTATAAAAGGCAAAATTCAAGAAAAAAAAATTAAAGAGGAGGCTCAAGAAACACAATTTGATGACTTAAGACCGTAAAAAGAATGGAGAACATGTAAGGAGGCATATTCATAGTGGATTTTCATCAATCTAAAGTGGATTTCATGAAGATTAAAAGGAATTTTATCATGTTTCTTTTAGTTTTTTTTTTCCTGTTTTTCCTTTGGTTTTGATGTTATAGCTTCTATGATTAGAATCTAAACTTTTAGAATACTTGGATAATATGAACCCAGAAATTGATAATGTAGTGACTTTAATTAATTTAGTTTATTTTTTAGTTTTATTGAGATTGAATTAGGTGTTCTTATTTATTCTTGAATTAATATTACCTATATGTTAATTCATATATGATTTCATGCAATTGAGATTGAGAAATCCTTTGTGTGAATATATCTAGCATAATTGAAAGAACTTGCATGCAAATATAGAGATAGGTCGACATAAGTCTTCCGAATTAGGGCTAAACCTAATAGTGAGATTCATATATCGATTAATGTAATTATAGGGATTTTAATTAGAATGAGATTTCAATTAATCATCCTATGATTAGGTGTTAATTCTCTTGAGAAAGATATTATCATAATTGAGGAATTTTCACAATCCATTAAACTTTAGGTTAAATTAATGTATGAAGTCATAATTGGATGAGGAGTCTTAGGAGGGATTCGAATTCTAGATACCACTGTCTTTTTTATTTTTCTTAGTTTAATCTTCATTCTAGTTAATCAGTTATGTTGAATTGTTTTAATTTATAGTTTTACTTTTGAATTTAAATAATCATCATCACCTTAATCTGAATTGTACTAGTAATTATATTCCTCATAAGATCAATCCATACTCGCTAGTGCTAGCTATAACAACATCATGTGCTTATAGATAAAATTAAACCAATAAAGTATTTGGCATTGTTACTAGGGATTGAAATATTAGGAAGACCTTATTTTTATTAATCTAGTCATTTTTAGGTAATTTTGTTTCCTTGCATTTATATTTATTTATTTATTTGTCCTTATAACTCTCCTTCTTAATCTTATGTTTGTGACTTATTTTTAGGATTTTATTATTCATTGTTATAATTATCAAGCACAATGGAATGATGGAGAGGATAGTATTCTTAAGGAGATTATAGTATGCCAACACTTATGGAATTATTGAAAGCTTAGAATAAGAGATATGGTGACCCGTATACAGAATCTTAATTAGTATCTATGATGTGTTGTCAAAATTATGGTAGTGACCACTCCAATCATGGATCTCAGACACTAGACTACATGTGGGAGCATCTAATTTGCATAGGGAATTAGCTTTAAAACACCCATATCGGTATACTTATAATCTACAATGGAGCAACTATCACCACTTTACATGGAGCGATCAAGCTTCACCTGAATTTTTGCGACAACAATAACAAGAGGAGTGTTGACGTCTTAGGGAGCTCCTATGAAATTCATTTTTATAATCAAGGTTACCTTTACAAAACTGATGAGCTAGGTATTTTACCGATCCATATTAAAGAAAAAAAGTGAAAAGGATAACTTTAAGGAGTGGAGAGGACCTAAAGGTTGAAGAAAAGGAGGAAGTTAATGTTTAAGAAGACCAAGAAGAGGAAAAAGAGGAAGATGAATAGAAGGAGCCAAATATGGAGGCTCTTAAGGAATTATCAATAGTAATCTTATGTATAGAGGGCTCCTACTTCCTACTAAAAAAATCAAGGTAAATTGATGATCTAGGGAGTTTTATTATTCCTTGTTATATTGACAATTTAGTATTAGAAAGGCATTAGCGAATTTATTAATTTGATACCATATGTCTTTGTTACATTGCAACATGTGGCCTATTTATAGGCTAATAAACCCTTACTTTGGAAGATGGGTGGAAGCAAGCCACTGATTATAGATATAAGTTGAAGAGGGACTTGTTAAGAAGTCCAACTAAAAAACTTATAAAGAATTATTAGTTGGGAAGCAACCTAACAATTAGATATTTTTGTTTTGATTTAGTAGTTTGTAGGATTTTTGTTAATAGTTTAGTTGCTTTCGTAGTTTTAATCTTATTATTCTAACATTGTTACTTGAGATTTGATGGAGTTCTATAGGTTAAGAAGGCTACATCCCCTTATACGTTATATTAGAGAAGATTTCACTAGCACTAGATGGATATCATTGATACTGGACAAGGCTAGAAATCTTTTACTATCAAAGAAGCAACATTTATCTTTAGTTCTGCCCATTTTTTCATATTTTCCATTGTTCTTGCATATTTTGTACATTGAGTACAATGTACATCTTAAGTGTAAGGGAGAGATTTAGTAACTAAGCTTGTCAATATTGTTAAAATTAGCTTAATAATTAATAATTTAGGAATTTTTTAAAAGATGTTGATCAAGAGTATTCATGATGAGTTTGATTGTGATTGCGATTTGATTTGATTATGCAAATAATTATGATTTTTGATAATTAAGTAAATTTCAATTTAGTTCATTAGTTTTGAGAATGTATACTTGATTTGCATTATGATACTTTGTATATAATTTATACATGAAATTAGTTAAATGTGAATTATTTTTGAGTATTTTTATTATCATATATATATAAAGAGATAAAGAAAGAAAAATAGTAGTATGTGAATAAATGAATAACAATTTCACTCTAATAGCTTTGTACTAATAAAAAGGTCAAAGTCAAAGAGTGGTAGTAGTAGCCATTTGACATAGTGACCTAGTTGAGTAACCAGGGTATTTACGATAAGGTGTTTACTCTTGTGTTAAAATGCTACGTAACTTTCTGAACAAGCTTCTAAATGCTCCTATGTGGTTTAAATTTAATGTTTTTAATAAGGGAATGAAAATGTTTGAAGGTTTTAATATTTTTATCGTGTATGTTCACTTTATGCATTAAGTGGAATGGTGCGAATTGAGTAGAATTTTGGAGAATTATAGAGTGAATTAAATTGATTTATAATTGATACAAGTAATTAAGTGCTTAATAATTCAATGAACTTTGCAATTGAATGAATAATGGAGAATCTTAACGGATATCTTTGATGTGTTTAATGCTTTCTAAGAGTTGTTTCTTATTAAGTTGAGAGTAATCAAAATTGATTTATTTGAGGACAAAAAAATGCTTAAGTGTGTGAGAGTTTGATAAGTGCTCAATTGTTCATATTTTTAGGATTACATTAAGTACATTTTGCTTGTTTATTTTAGTATTTTTATTTTTTGGTATTTAATTCATTCATATTGTGTTTTTAGGTTGTAATTCACTTATTTGGAGTAAAATGAATGCATCGGGACAAGTTTGGGGCAATTTGGAGCTATGTTGGCCAAGTTATGAAGATGTTAGAAAAGTACAAAGGCACCAACACACCCTTGTTAGTGCTTGTGTACTTCAATATGGTTATGTTTCACACATGACAAGTGATTTTAAAGTTTAGAGAGTTACGTGACCATCAATACGCTCATATTGATGCCTGTGATCATATTTTGAGCTTATGTTTGCTCTAGATTTACGAGTTTCGTAATTTTTTAAGTACACGGCCTCCAAAACATTTTTTAATGCTCATATACTACCCAAAAGCCTAATTTTCAAACTATAAAAGGAAAAATGAAAGTGAAAAGGAAAAAAGGAGGCTCAGGAAATACAATTTGACAACCTAGGGCATAGAAAGAATGAAGAACAAGTAACAAGACGTATTCATAGTGGATTTTCATTGATCTAAAGCATATTTTAACAAGATTAAAAGTATTTCATCATTTTTTTCACTATTTTCCTTTAGTTTTAATGTTATGTGTTCTATGATTAAGAACTAAACTTTTTAGACACCTGGATAAGATGAATCCCGTGATGCATAATATAGTGACTTCAATTTAATTTAATTTATTCTTTAGTTTTATTGAGATTTACTTATGTGTTCTTATTTATTCTTGAATTAACATTGTTGTTATGTTAATTCATGCATAATTGCATAAAATTGAGATTGAGAAATCTTTTGTATGAATAGATATAACATAGTTGAAAGGAGTTGTATGTAAATCTAGAGATAGGTCAATATAAATCTTATAGATTAGGGTCAAAACTAATAGTGAAATTCTTAAATCGATTAATGCAATTATAGAGGTTTAAATTATAAAGAAATTTTAATTAATCAAGCTAGGATTAGATGTTAATAGTCTTGAGAAAGATATTAGCATAATTGAAGAATTTTCACAGTTTAATGAACTTTAGACTATATTAATGTGTGAAGTTAGAATTTCATGAGAAATCCTAGAGGGTTCGAATTCTAGGTACAATTGTCTTCTTTGATTGTTTTCTAGTTTAATATTCATTCTAGTTAATCAATTATGTTGAATTATTCAGTTTATAGTTTTAATTTTAAATTTGAATAATTATCATCACCATAATTTTTAGACTATATATAAAAGAAAGATGGTTAATACTAGTAATTTTAGCTTTTGTGGGATTGGCCTATACTTATTATTACTTCCTTAAAGTGAACAGTATATACTAAATTATGTCTTATGGTGGATATAAAGAAGGAACTACTTAAAGTTATCCCTTACTAAGGCTTAGTGTAAATGGAACCCTCTATGAAGACTTAGATAAGGTCTAATACCAATAGAGACCATCATTAGCTAAACAAGGTAAATTTTATAGGCTTAGAAGCACTATTTTTAGCAGAGAAGATTATAATGTACTTATGGGATTAGAAATAGAGGTATCATCAAGAAATCAGGGAACATATAGGAGTTGTCTACTCATCCATTTCCTTTTAACCAGAAATCTTGGAAACAAATGGAAGTAGAGATAAGTCCTGATGATTGTAACTAATTTAACAATTTAGAGATAGAAGCAATAACTAACCCAAGTTTAGCTGCTGACATTTTAAACTCTTTGAGAACCAGTGCTGAGCTTATAGGATTGGAAATAGGGGAATTTGTTAGAAATTAGTAAACATAAAGGATCTATTTGGTCATACACTTCCCCTGAACCAAGAATAAAAGAAGTAGAAGTAAATTAAGATAAGTCCTAATGATTGTAGCCAATTGATAAATTAGGAGAAAGAAGCAATAATTGACTCAAATTTAGCCACTAATGGTGTCTTTAAAGATTAATCTCCCAAGTATTGATATCTTTATAAATCAAAATTAAGTGGAATAAATAGTAAACTGTTTATCTTTGGAGAATTTTAAGTAGGACCAAAGAAGAAGTTCAAGACGGAAGAATTGACAAGTGATTTATTGACTATATATTTTCTCCATAATTCTTAGTGATTAATGTTAGGATGCACTTAAGATGCTTATTTTGGTTCATATTTTGTTTTAGGTATAAGTAGGACGAACGAGAACTAAAATGAGTTAAAAACATATCCTTGGAATCATTTTATCAATGTTTGATCTTAATTGGCTTTATGGAAGCAAGAAGGAGATGAATTATGGTAAGGATGTGACAAAGAATGCAAAAAATGAAGTTATTGCAACTTACACGATTGTATATGAGTTCGTGTATCTTATTGGAAGCGTGTAGGAGTGTAAAGATGTAGTTTCGAGCGCCTATACAACCTATACAGCCGTGTGTGGACTTACACGTTTGAACATGTAATTTCACGATTCTTATAATTTTCACACACACGGTCATCTACACACCCATTTACTTGAATGTGTATTATGATAGAACCCTAATTTTTACTATAAAAAGGAATATAAGAGGCCAAATGAGGCATGAAATCTTTAGCGACATGAAAGGGGGCATATTCCTTACCTTTTAGAGAGCTATAAGGAGCTAAACTTCATCTTTCCAGTTCAAAGGGGATATTGAGGCTGATGAACATGTTTGGGGATTCATTAATCTAGTGATGTTGTTCTTGCTTTAATTTGGAATTGATTGTGTTATTTTATTATTAATGTTTTGAGATTTATGTATAAAAGATTTATGCACTCCAAATAGATTATTAATGCATGAACTCATTGCCAGAATCTAGATTGCAACATGTAATCATTGAACATATGATTCACTTGTGATAAACTAATGGTTGTGCATCATTAAGGACAACATAACATAGGTTAAATGACTCGACTTATTTGATTGTTACTTAGATTAACCTATTTTCTTATTCCATAATGTGGTGTTACACTAAATCTAGAGAGCTTATTCTAAGTTGTCTGATAGCTAAACCTAATTAAAAAACTTGTTTGAATTAGATACAACTTAAAGGAAGACTGAGATTAATAGAGATTATTGTTAATCTATGGTTAATAGTTTCAAAGAGAGGTATGAGAACAACAAGACGATTAGTTGTGATCATTCGAATAATAGTTGAGATTGAACCACAAACTAGATTTGAAAATTATTGGTTAATTTTATCACTTTTATACTGTTCCATTTGATATACCTTCAATTGTTTAGTAAGCTTGTTTTAATTGGATACAACCTAAAGGAAGACTGAGATTAATAGAGATGATTGTTAATTTACGGTTAACAGTTTCAAAGAGAGGTATGAAAACAACATGATAATCAATTGTGATCATTCGAATGAATGTTGAGAATGAACCACGAACTAGATTTGAAAGCTATTGGTTAATTTTATCACTTTTATACTGTTTGATTTGATTTACCTTCAATCATTTAGTTTCAATTTATTTTGTTTATCAAACTCAACCAAACCCCCTTTTAAAACCTAAACACTGATTTATCTATTACAAAAGCTAGACACACTCTCTCTGTGGATGTGATCCTTGCTCACCACTACTATAAATTTAGTTGTGCAGATAGGTTTTATTTTTTGATGTTTTCGACTCGCATCAAGAATTTTGGCACTATTGACGAGGAGTGAGTGATTTAGTTTTATTTTCGATATTAATTGGTGTTATATATATATTTATAATTAGTTTTTATAGCTATTTCTTAATCTTTTCATATTTTTAGTGTTTGTGAATGATAGTGACGAGATCTCCTCATCAAGAACTTATACAATTTGATCTCGAGATCGAAAGAACACTGCGAAGGCTACAAAGAAAAACTGAACAACTCCAAAAATACATAAAGGAATTGAATTTAACTCTAAGAATACAAAAAGGAATTGAACAACCCCAAAAATACATAAAGGAATTGAACAACTCCAAAAAAACCTTATGTATTACTTTTCCTAATTTTACTGAACATATTGCTTTTGAGCTTAAGTCTAGCTTCATCCATCTTTTGCCTAACTTTCATGGGCTTGTAGGTGAGGAAGCTCACAAGCATCTTAAGGAGATCAATGTGGTCTGTCTTAGTATAAAACATCCGGGGGTGACAGATAAACAGATTATGTTAAGAGCCTTCCCATTTTCACTGAAGGATGTATCAAATGGCTAATTTTTTGATCTTCCTGTAGGGAGTGTGAACATATGGATTGAAATGAAGAGGGGATTTTCTAGCATTAAAGATAACCAATATAAAGAAAGAGATTTGTGGGATAAAGCAACATCATGGAGAATCCCTTTACAAATATTGAGAATGCTTCAAGAAGTTATATGCCAACTGCCCCATCACAATATCGCGAAACAACTCCTTATCCAATACTCCTATGAAGGACTACTATTGACGGATAGGAGCTTAGTAGATGGAACAAGTTGTGAAGCATTATGTGAAAAGACTCCTGAGGAGGCCAAAACTTTAATCAAGGGCATAGTGGCAAACCCTCAATAATTTAACATTCGTAATGATATTCGTAGGGCAAATAAGGTAAACATCTCATCCATAGAACATCTTTTAGATGAACTAACATCTTTTGTTATACAAATTACTTTAGGGCAGGCATGAGTAAAAGCTTGCAATATATGTGTAAATGTCAACCATTCAACAGATAGATATCCAACTTTGCAAGATGGAAATATGGAGTATGTTAATATTATAGGGGAAATTTTTTCCTATCAATATAATCCATAACCTAGGTTGGAGAGATCACCCAAACCTGAGTTATGGAGGTAATAAGCAATAGAACTACTTCCCAAATAGGCCACAAGGAATGCGTCAATTTCAATATAGACCACGAGCCTCTTCTTCCAACTTAGGTACATCTCTGGAAGATATAGTTAAGTCTCTTGCCACTAATACTCATAAATTCCACCAGGATGTAAAAAATTTTTAGAGAGACAAGATCTCAATTTTAAGACATAAGGTCTAGCATTCAAAATTTGGAGAGTAAGATGGGTCAGATGGTAATGGCTAGCAACCGCTTAAATCACAAAGCAGAGGGAAGTTGCCATCTAAACCCAAGATAAATCTAAAGAATGTTAATGTGGTGATCTTAAGGAGTGGTAAGGAGCTTAAGTATCCTAAGAGGACCCCACAAAGTATGGATAATGAAGATGAAACTGAGAAGGAGTTAGGAGAAGAAGGAAATCCCGCATTTAACTCAAAGGTAAATTCTAAATTTCCCATTGTGGTTAAGACTAACCCTCAATCTTTTCATAATAGGTTGGAAAAATCGAAAAAGAGAAAAAGGATGAGGAGATGTTAGAGAATTTTCAAAACTAGAAGTAAATATTCCTCCCTTAGACGCAATCAAACAAATGCTAAGATATACAAAATTCCTTAAGGATTTGTGTACCATAAAAGAAAGCTGAGAGATGAAGAGAAGGTCATGATGGGTGCGAATGTTTTTGCTATCTTCAGAAAGAAAATGCTTCTTAAATGTAAGGATCCATGTATGTTTACCATTCCCTTTAAGATTGGTAAAATTGTAATTAAGAGAGCTATGATAGCTTTAGAAGCATCAATCAATGTTATGTCTTACTCTATTTATGATTTTTTAAACCCGGGCCCTTTAAAAGAGAATAGTGTTATCATACAATTAGCTAACCCTACTAATACTCATCCAGATGGAGTGGTTGGGGATGTTTTGGTGCAATGAATAAGTTGGTATTTCTTGTAGATTTTTATATGGTGGATATGAATGATGAAACCCTCATATAATCTCATACCTATCTTACTAGGGAGACTATTTCTTAACACGACCCAAATGAAGATAGATGTTCATAAAAGCACCCTTATGATTGAATTTAATGTGGAAGTAATTTATTTCAATATTTTTGATTCTATGAAACATCCTCAAGATGATCATTCTTTTTTCTCTATTGACATGATTGATCCCATAGTGCAGGAAATGTTTAAGTTAAATTAAAGAGATCAATTAGAAGCAATTTTGACTCAACATCTAAAGTTGGAAGCCACTGATAATGTTGAGTTGGAAAAGGAGCTAATTGAGATAATAGCTACCCTACATTCTTTGGAAACCTCTCCTATAATGTAACATCCCATTACCTGCGCGGAGGATTAAAATAGTAAATATGAAAGAGTACTGGGAGATTAGAAATACATTGCATGCTCATGCCTTATATGATATACGCATACACATGAATAGTAAATTTTTGCACATGAAAATAATTGTACATGCATTCATTGATAATTCCGGGTATAATTGAATTGTGATGTGATACTATTGAGAATTTGTGAAATTGTTGTATCGAAAATTTAATTGGTGAGTTTATTTGTTAGTTTTGAATTCTGGTGAATTTTAGGAATAATTCCTGAACTTGTTGAAAATTACTGGACTGGAAAAAATGCCAATCGGAAAGTAAACTAATGTATGGAAAATAGAGATAGGAAACCAAATGATATTGGAGAATTGTTAAAAAAATGACTTTGAAAATTTTGGAGATGACTTAGAAATTGAGTGAAGATGATATTGAAACTTTTAAAGACGTATGGAGTAAAGTTGAATTGTGCTAAATCGTCTAAGATATGAACCTTTAAAATCTTATAGAGTCTGTTATTAGTTGAGTCATGTAACCAACTCCAACAAACAAACGTTCTGGTACATTCTTCAATTACATCGTCTACTTCGTCTGCGTCTTGCTTAGATGCGTGTACTTCGTCTGCATCTTGCATAGACGCGTGTACTTCTTCTGTCTTGCTTAGACGCGTGTACTTCATCTGCATCTTACTTGGACGTGTGTACTTTGTCTGTCTTGCTTAGACGCGTGTACTTCATTTGTGTCTTGCTTGGACGCATGTACTTCGCTTGTCTTGCTTAGAGGCGTGTACTTTGTCCGCGTCTTGCTTGGACGCGTGTACTTCGTCTATCTTACTTAGATGCGTGTACTTCGTTTGCGTCTTGCTTAGATGCGTCTACTGTGTCTGAGACTTGATCACTTCGTCTGATCCATCTGAGACTTGATCTGTCTGATCCATCTGAGACTTGATCACTTCGTTTGATCCATCTGAGACTTGATTTGTTTGGATCCATCTGTGACTTAAGCGCTTCGTCTGATCCATCTCAGACTTAATCACTTCGTCTGATCAGGTCAGACTTGATCACTTCGTCTGATCTTCTCAGAGTTAATCACTTTGTTTGATCCATTTTTGACGCTTCATCTCATTCAGCTTTTACTTAAGTATCGTCTTGATTTGATGAATTATGCCGCATATATTTATCTGCGAACTTAACAAATTCATCAAAACAGTTCACACACTTCTATTATTATTATTATTATTTGACTTTCATCAAAATCAATAGAAGAAGTGAAGTCTTCTTGACTTAACAGACCCATTTTACGTTTCTTTATATACTTGAAAGACTAAATTACTTTTTGACTTAGTCTTTTCTTCTGAACTTTCTTCTGCAAGCTTTTTCCTTCATGGACTTTTGATTCACCGAAATCTTCCCTAGAGTTATATCTTGCTTTCATCTACCTTTTGCTACTCCAACTTCGACATCTCTTCCTTTTGCCTCAAGAAAAACCTAACCTAAACCACCGTCAAGATGATGTACGAGGGTGCATGAGAGTTAGGGTTTCTTGGAGTTTTTGAAGATTTTGGAATTTTATCAAGTGAGTATCTTATTAATCCTTTGGAGTTGTTATTTTATGAAACAAAAAATGGTGATTTATTGTGCTGTTATGAATAAGAGAAAAATAGACATTTTTCATGTTCACTGTGAATAAAAGATGAAAACGTGGATCTATGGATTTTTGGTTTTGATGATAAAAATGTTATAAGATAGCGTAGAGATGATTTTGAGTTCGAAAGAACCATAAAAATATGCATGAAAGAGTACAGAGATATGGAAAGTTGATAGAGAAATATATGCTTTGTTTTTCTTTTTACAGTGTATGTATGTATATACGTGGGTTTTGAGATTTTTAGAGATGACTAAAAGAATGAAATTAGAGTTGAGGAATAGTTGTAAGATGATGGTCTGAGATGAGAAAGATTGTTTAAAGGATAGTTAGAGGAAGAAATTTAAGAGAGTATGACCAAATTACTTCATTTTCATTGTCTAAATGATCCCGAATAATAGACCCGAAAGTCAGTTTTTGGGAAAAATCTAAAGGTGATTCAATGAGTTATGAATTTTGATTTTAATGATTCTATTGAGGTATAAACCTATGTATAAATTATACTTAGGTGATTCTTGATATGAGGTTGATTTTGTGATGAAACTAATGGATAAATACTCAGGATTGTCATGAACATGCATTGTACATATTTCATATACATACATGTGCATTTTAAAACACTTACAACTATGCCAAATTGTGATATGCGTATATTGCTTGTTATAGAGGAGCAACTGGAATGTCAATCTCTAGACATTGTCGGAACTTCTAGGTAGTAGCTTTGGGAGTGACTTGTGAGCAACCTAGATGGTCTCACTCAATTAATTGTTTGCTTTATATTATGTTTGAATTATTGAATGAATGTGAATTGATTGTGTTAATTCCGGACAATGAAGGTCCGATGATTGTGATATATGAATGAGATATTGAAGTGTTACTTGAAAGTGAATGCGACGAATTAAATGTTTCATGATATGATTATGAGAGATGCATTCCATACATGAATGCATGATCAGATAATGAGAGTTGTGACTTCAGTAGCCATCGAAAACGAGCTTAAAGCTCCAAATGTGATTAAGAGCTAAAGGCTCACTATGTAAAATGAGCTCTGTATCCCCAACAGATAAGGGATAGTACGAATGAGCTCGGTATCCACAATGGATACGGGACAGTTTAGGCACTCGATCATAATAACGAAAAATTGGAAAGAGTCATATGAGCATTTCATATGCATTTTAATAAGTATGTTTGATTGATTGAAATGCAAAATTTGCCTATTCTTAAGTGAGAACGTGATATGTGATCATTTATGCAAAGTTGTGAACTATATGTTATATGTATGACGTGTTGCACAAATTGAGTGAATCATCGATGATGGTTATCTCATTGAGTTCGCAAAACTCACCAAAATTGTAATGTTGACTTTTCAAGATCGAGAGACGATATTAGCTACTGAGGGACACTACAAGTAGTGCAGACTTGTACTTTTGGGAAAGAGAAGAATTGGCTCAAAGGTCGATCAGCTGGGTTTGGATAGATTAGATAGATTTTTGTGTATTTCCTCTTTCATGTAGCATTTTTTTGGTATTAGGCCATGATATTGTATAAGTATGAATGTTGAAAGATACATTGTAGACATTCGGTTTTTATGAAATGAAATGAGGAAATTTGGTTTTAAAATATTGTGACTTTCCATATGATGTTTTATAAGAGAATAAAGATAAATGATGCCACGCTAAGTGAATGTTGTGATTGAACGTACCGCACCATTATCGTAGGTTATGTACTGGCATGTCCTCAGGACGTCTCGGTATGTACCCTAGGGTATCGAGGCACTATTGTAGGTATGGAGTTGCTTCTATAAACTTACCTGAATCTTATTGGAGGCTACTGCCTTCTGATATGTAAGTACCTGATGTATAGTTGAAACCACTACCTGCCCACTTGAAGTATACATATTTGGGAGACAATCAGACTCTTCCAGTTAATATTTCTGTAGTTTTGATTTCTGATCAGGAAGCTAAACTGGTTTGTATATTAAGAGAGAACAAAAAGGTCATTGGATAGACAATTGCAGATATTCGAGAAATAAGCCTTTCTATATGCATGCATCGCATTTTTATTGAGGAGGATGCCAAGTTCACTAGACAAGCATAACATAGGTTAAATTCTCCAATGATGGAAGTTATGAGAAGGAAGTACTGAAGCTTTTTAACACTAAAGTCATTTATCCTATCTCTCACAATAAGTGGGTAAGTTCAATATAGGTGGTTTTAAAGAAATCTGGAATCACAATGGTGACTAATTAGGATGGTGAGTTAGGTTCCACCTGTGTGCATTGATTATAGAAAATAGAATACTGTAACTTGTAAAGACCAGTTTTCCTTTCCATTTATTGATCACTTGCTTGAGAGACTTATTGGATATAAATATTACTATTTTTTAGATGGATTCTTAAGTTTTCTTCAGATCCTTATTGTACCAAAATACTAAGAAAAGAAAACATTCACATGCCTATATGGTACATTTGCTTACTGAAGGATGTCGTTTGGTTTGTGCAATGCATCCGCTACTTTTCAAAGATGCATAGTGAGCATTTTCTCTTAGTATGTTCAGCAGATTTCAAAGGTATTTAAGGAGGGAAAAATATAATTCGACCTAGACTTGGCCCATGGGGGCGACCTGTGGCCTGTGGGCAGGCCAGAATCAACCAACCCGTAGGTCGGCCCAGGCGGGCCATAGGTAACCCTTCAGGCCTGAGTCAACCTGAAATTTTTATAAATTTTAAAATTTTGATATATTTAATTTAAGAGAATTTGAAAATTTTAGTTATATTTTTTTTGAATTATTAAATTATAAATTATAGCATAACCATTTACAATAAAGTGTAAGATGGATTTACCTATAAATTATACAAAATATTTATATAAAATAAATGATATAAAATACGAACCAATATATATTTATTAAAAATATATAGCTATAATAATGTTGTTATAATTATTCCCTACAAACAAGTGAATTTAATTTCAATTTTGTGATTTTATTATAACAATTAATTATAATGTAAATAAAAAAGTTAATATCTAAGTACAATTTATTTCAAATATTATTTTTACGTGTTTAAAAAATTATTATAATTCTTTTTAATATTATTTTTATAAAAATACGTAGATTAAGTTTATAATATAATATTTTCAAATTTTTAATGTTTTTATAAATTATGTACGGAACTCTTAGTTGATGTTGTTTATTGTTGTAAATTATATACTTTAAATAATAATTATACATGTAACTTTTAGTTTTTGTTGATTTCTTTCCATAAATATTATTGTCTTTTCATATTATATCTATTATTAATTAATCATTGTAAAATCTTATATTTTTATTACATAAATTAAAAGAAATTAAATCATGATTACTCTTAACGCATTTAAACTCTTAGTATATTATATTAAAAATAGCTATTATTTTATTAAAACTATAATACATTTTATAAATACTTTTGATATGTTTTTTTAAATTATTAATTTTATTAAAACTTACTATAATTGTTTATATATTCTTAAAAAGTGAATTTGTAAGATATTATCGAGTTGAATGATTTGATTCTTCAACTCGTAAAAGTTCTACGTCAAGGCACCCAATGGTAGTTAGTATTTGTTAGTACTATGCAAAAGATATGAGGCTGTTGTTGTCGACTTGTCTCTTATTAGAGCATATCTATCTCTAACAAATACACACTCTCATACAAACATTCTAATAAATTAAATAAAGTTTAATAAAGAAAATTTATTAAAAAATGCTATATAAAATTTATTAAAAAATGCTATATGCCATATTATATACTTTAGAAAATTTACCAAGGAATAAGGACTCTAACAAAACTAAATTAATATATAATTAAAAATAAAATTATAAGCAATAAAAGATTAAAATTAAGTAATTAATTTAGTTAATTGAAGTTACATTGACATTATAATGTTAAAAAAAAATACAAAGTTGAATTAATTAATTTGAATTTAGTAATAACCTTCAATTGAAACATGTGATTATATAAATAATTAATTTACCTTCCATTGAAACATATGATTATATAAATACATAATTGATTAGGAATTTTAATTCAATTGATTATGAATTTGTAGAAACATTCATTAAGTTAATTATAGTTTGCAATTTCAATTCAATTAATTACGAATTTTAAATTTACTTAAATAATTTATTAATTATTATAAGAGAGAATTGATAAAACCAAATTCATTAACTATAGAAATTTGTGATGTACACGAATGATTATCCTAATTATTTTACAAGAAATAATACAATTTACAAAATTAAGATAATATCATGCCAGACAAACGAAGTGTGGAAATTGGATACTGGAGGGTGGAGATTGAGAGAGCATCTAAGTGTACTTGTTGCTATGATCGTCAACAGTGTCAGTTTGGATCAAAGCATTTATATGTATAAACATTATATTTAGTAATGTAATATTAAAATAAAAAGAATATTTAGTAATGTAATATTAAAATTAGAAGAATATTAAATATACCTTAATCTTCATATATTTGAAGAAAATAACGTATAATTGGTTGATTAATTTCACTAGTCACCTCCGCATTAATCCCTGAGGTTGTAGGAAAATTAAAAACACAATATTAGGTAAGATAATATAAAAATAGATAAAATTAATATATTAAAAATAAAAGAATTTATAATCAATATCTTCATTATTTGACCAACTTTGAGCACACATAAAGGCTTCCATAGTGTGTTGATGAAGTCGAGCATTGATTGAACCTAAGTTTCTTATTTAAATTGATGACATTTTCGTGGTTTTTACTACACTTCTTGGCTCTTATTTTTAGATTTTATGCTTAATTGAACTCTTGAGTGCTTGCCTTTATTTTATGTAGTTTGCAAGTAAAATTGTCAAAAATAATTAGCAATTGCACCAAATTAATTTTCTAAGAACAATTAAAACTGCAAACTACCATTTGTTTATTGTAGGAGACTTAAGAAGTAGAGGCAAGGAGTGAAGGCTGAAAATGATGAGTCAATAAGTCAATGAGTCAAAAGGTCAACAGGAAAGTTCGCCGCGGCGACGTTGCGTAATTGATGTTTTGCTGAGGCGAATTATGAAGAATTCAGCGTGAAACCTTTCGGGAAAAGTTCGCCGCAGTAAAGAAACCAGGGACTTCCAAGCAAACCTTTCGAGAAAAGTTCGCCGCGGTGAACCTTCAAATACCTGAACCATTTTTGGAAGTCTACCCACTGTGGAACCCGATCCATCAACCCGTTTTTGTAAAAACTACCTATTTTAGGTTAAGTTGGGGAGAGAGCCGGGAGACACTCACTCACTACCATCCGAAAAATCTTTTCTACACACCTTCATTCTCCTCTCATCGTTCTGCTCCTTTCATTGTCTTCTGCTGCCATGGATGCTTATAGTGGATTCTCGGTTGTGAAGTCTCCTAAAGTTATGCTTGACTAGGCACCTCGTTCCTTTTGAAGATTTAGCAATGGCTTGAGTTCAACCGGTTTAAAAGGGAAATAGCTTAATATATGTTTGGCTATGATTTACGGTATCCTAGGTTTAGGAATTGTACTTTGTTGTTAAACATTCTTGATTAGAATTTAATCAAGTGTTGGATATTCAATGTGTTATTGGGATTTGTTGATGTAGAACTTGGAGCATGAATATATGAAGTCTCATAAATGTCTATTTGTGATCTTGTTGATTCTCTCTTATCTGCCTAGTTGTGTTTGATATTGAGTTGATTCTAGATCCCAAAAGACTTGTTGCATTGACTTACCCATTACACACACTAAGAGTATTCTACAAGGTCTTAAGAAATGGAGTTCATTGATTAAAACCTTGGACTTAAAGAGTTTTTTAAGGTTTACTATTTGAAACTTGGTGATTCCACTCCCATCAGAATTTATTTCGAACTATGATAGCCAAAGCTCGTTTTCAAGAGGATACTATCACCATTAGATCATTTTTATCTTATCGTTTTTCTATTCCCAAAAATCCAAAAAATACTTTTTACATATTTTTTTCTTACAATTCAATTAATTTCGTTAAAGGTTTCAAATGATTAAATCCCCCTTCTTACAATTTTAGCTTGCATTTCATAACATATAGGCTAGCTTAGGTCCATTCCATTTAGTTTCGATTAAGTGAAACGACCCAAGGTTGCATTCTATATTGCAATCCTTAGAATTATATTTTTGATTTGACCTCCAAGGGTAAGAACAAAGGCTTCGAATCAAGCACGATAAGGAGTAATAACCCGACCACTAATACTAAATGCAGACTCTGAAGCAACAGTGGATGATGAAATAGCTAACAAGTCTCATGCGATGACTTACACGATTGGATAATTATTTCCAGACTACAACCACCATAACAATATATCGAAGTGCTCACCTTCAAGTTTAGGAACACAATCTTCAGAAAAATATTTATCTAACTTCTTCATATTATAAGAATTCCTAGCTCTTTTCTCTTTCAAAAAATGTGAAAGAGAATCTGTCAATACTGGGTTAGAAGATGAGGTTGAGCCTGAAACTAAAGTTGGAGTTGAACTACCTACATTACTAAGATCCCGATCATGAGTTTTTTACATTCTGACTTGATAATCATTAAACAATTGATACATAATTGTTACATGGTATGTATATGCTCTTGAGCTTCCCACCGTATAATGCATTATAAATATATTCAACCCCATCCTTCTTATAACTCGGGTCCAACATATATAACATTGCAATAATATCTCCAACCTTAGACCAATAAAAATTCTACTTCTCTGGCATCCGCTCTACCATAGCCTGAGTAACTTCATTGGAGTTAAACATCCACAATGATAAAACATGCTTTATGTTGAACATAGTGCTAAAGATAATGTGCGAAGTTGGATATTTTGTACCTGAGAACAATTCAGTCACATTATAGAATAATTTCAACTTCATACAAAGATCTTTAGCCAAGTGCCATTGATCTTCTGTTGGCACGCATGTATACTGAGAATTCCTTTTGGCTAGTCTAATAAACACCTCAGCATATGGGATTGTCGACTCCAACATCTTAAAGGTTGAGTTCCATCTTGTTGGACAATCCAAAACCAACTTCTTTGAACTCCGAATGCATAAAATTTGTGCACCATCTTCAAAAGTTTCAACTCTTTTAGGAGTTGCACTCTAATAAAAAACATTATTCTGAATAAAATCTATTGCTTCCTTTATCGTCTCCAACCTATCCTTCATAATCAAGTTAAGAATATGCACAAAACAATGCATAAATAACTTACCAATAAGCTCGCAACCCGCATCTTACCCTTTAACTTCTCAATTATAGCATCATTTGTGCTATAATTGTTGACTGTGATGGTGGATACTTTGTTATCGATGTTCAAATTCATCAAATAGTCTTTCAACACGTTTTCCATTTTTTCAGATGTATATAGTGCCGGCACATAAATGAACCTATCATGTACAAATATTACCAACATTAATCATTAATTCATAAAATGATAAAAAAAAATGATAAAATATTAAAGAATATAAATTACCTCAAAATTCTATTAGATAACATCCAATCATTGTCAATATAATGTGTCGTCATCGCCACATAACCCTTCTTTTGGTTATCAGTTGTCCACATATCCGTTATTATGGCAATTCGTCCTTCAACTCTCTCTTCTTTTCTCATAAATTTTGAAAATATCCTTCCTTAATATATTCTAACTTGGAACCTTGAAAGTCGGTTGGAGTAAATTAAGAAATATCCTTCATATTTTGATTTCAACCATAGACAATGGTTGTTGATCTCCAATAATCATATTAACCATCAAAATCCTTGTTCTGTTGTTGTCAGAAGTTGTTATGGTCAATTCATTCTTCCCTTTCATAAAGTTAGGGGTCAAAAATGTTTGACTCCTAAAATCATCTTCCTTTTAGTACGCGATTCCGTATGTCTCCTTAAATGAGACGTTCCACCTTTCGAACCGCTCAAATATAACTTTTGACAATACTTGCACTCTGCTTTTCAATTATGTCGGTCGATATAGTTTTGTTAAATTGATTCCAAAGTTCACTTTTATATTGAGTAACTTGAGTTCTAGTTGAACTTCTATCCTCACTTGGTGCCAGAATAGAAGTTTCCACTTCTATCTCCGGTACTAGATTAGAACTCTCAACCGAAGGAATATGCTCATCCATTTGATAAAAACATATAAATACTTAAGGTTAGAAATAATCAACATATAATAAAGGTTCGTTAATTTAAAGTACTTTGATTTAACCAAGATTCGTTAAACTTCTGATTTTTGGAAGTACTGAATATTTAAAGTATTTTGATTGTCAATTCATATTTGTCAGGATGTTAGCGACCTTTTCATCTACTTGCTTATCTTCCATATTGTACTTATATATGATATATAGCTAATGCTTTACTGTGATTTGCTTGTGACTTAAATTTCAAATAGCCTTTTAGAGAGTTTACATCAATTAAAAAGAAGAGGAAAATTTTTAAAAAAGAAGATAGCTATGTCCAAAAGAGTGGAGATACTCAAGTTGACGTCGTCCTCTCAATCAAATTCTGAGTAATATGCTTTATGTTGTAATAGCTTGACTTTATTTAAAAACTTTGCTAAAAGTTAAAAAAATGAGTATTAGATATGTAAGAGAAAATAAATCAATTTAAATGAAATAAAGTGTAGGTAATAATACCAAGATTGGAAAGAAGCTTAAGTGTTAGTTCTTGTTTGAAGCGGACTGAAGTATGCAAAGATTCATGAATACTAATATAATGCAATAGTTGGTATTGTCAACAGTGGTTGTGGTTCAAAAGTTATTGCCACTAGAACTAATGAAACAAAAAGCACACAATAGTACACTTAAAGAATGAAAAGTGAGAGGTTTGGTCATTGGTGCACACGAGAGATACAGAGAGACAAGGTTAAAAGAGGAGAGAGTTCCAAAACCTCAGCAAATGGATAAATTGACATCATCATGGTTTGAAAGTGATGAAATGCTTTGAATTGTATAATATAACATAAACTAACACTTGGCAATATGATATTCCTTTTGAAGTAAATCACACGATAATATAGACTTAATACTCAATATACAAAGTGCACAAGAAGGGGGGTTGAATTGTGTAATCTTTTTCGATGATCCCC
>JAOQMQ010000003.1:9221933-9232356 GCA_027563845.1 Erythroxylum subrotundum
TCACGAAAGATATTGGCCTAAACAAGTCTCAGTTTTCAGAATGTTAACATTTCAATCCAAATGACCAACTTTCACCATAATTTTCTCAATCATTTCATTCATCAAACACCTAGATCTTTAGAAAACATAAACTTTTAGTTCATTCTGAACCTAACCTAGTAAACCTTCTAATGTAACTCAAACCAGACAGATTTACCCTATATGAAAAGTCAGCATAAAAATTATGAAAACTATAGGTCAAAAATTATTCAAAAATCCATATTAATAAAACCATGTTACAAATTAAATATTGCAGTGAATCGTTGTTCATGGTAGGAATAAAGCTCAGCCCAAATACACCTACCAAGTCTACATCTAACATATCAAATTACCAGCGTCAAAAAGGTTGTTATTTCCTTCAGCAGTTAAAAATAATTACGCATGAAGATGTACAATGTAAAACATTACCTAATTAGCAACTTCCGAGGTACACGGCTGATAGAACTAAAGACGATGATAACAACAGCTGAACTCCCACCAAAATTCCGACAATGTTATTTTAACAGCAGAGAAGAAGGAGAAGATTCGATAGCTGGAGGCTACCTTGTGTCATGATTTCGAAGTTAACCTACACTACGACGTAATTTAACAGTTAGGTTAAAAACTCTTAGCCCCTCACCCCTTACCCAAAACCCAATAATTTTTTTTTAACTTTTTGTCTTATTTTATTCTGATTAATCCAGTCACCGTTTTTTTCTTTTTTATTAATTCAGTTACTATTTTTCACGATAAAAAATTGAGTGATTAAATTTCAGTTAACCAAAAAATTTAGATTTATTTAAAAATTACTTCATTTAAATTAGCTATTTAAGATTTCTTCTAAATTTGGTACTCACGGGTCTAAGTTCTTTACTTTTCACATTTGTTTTAAAATGACAAATTTATAATTTTAGTTAAACAAGGAAAGTAAAAAATAAAAGTTGGAGATTTTAATACTAAAAACAAAATTATAATATTAAATCATCTTTTGTTTGGCTAAGTAATATGTATTATAAGTGTGAGTCAATTATATAACAGCTCAAAACAAAATTATAAGATGATTGCTGTAAATAAGGAAAGTAAAAAATAAAATGTGAAAATTTTAATACTAAAAACAAAATTATAATATAATAAGGGAAGTCAAAAATAAAAGTTAAAATTTTTAATCTAAATGGTTCTCACTTAAGATTGTTGTAAATAAAGAAAGTAAAAAAGAATTGATAAATTTAATATCAATACTTCTCACGGGTGTGAAATTTAATATCAACACTTCTCATAGGTGTGACTTAACGTGAGAGTCTCGCAAGTGTGACTTAAAGATCTCACACCCGTGAGTGTGACATCTCTGAGTCACATCTCTAAGTCACACTCGGGAGACATACAACCTTTTTAAATAACTATTGGCTTTTCAAAACCACTTGTACTCACGACTAGGACTTAAATAAGTCACACCCCTCACTTTTACTTTTTAATTTTATTTTTTACATTTCTATTTACTTTCAGTATTTCATAATACATAATCTGCATTGAATTTTTCTATTTTTTCTTAATTTTGTATTTTTAATATTTCTACATTTAAAATTTTCCATCCTTATTTTAATTATTCATTTTTACTATTCAAAAATATATATTTTTAATATTTCTATCATAATTTTTTTCTTAATATACATTTAAAAATTTTAATGCTTATAACTTTATGCCAAAATTTAAATTTTCACAATTTTCATTTATACATTAAATAATATTAAATAATATCAAATGTTAACATTTTTTTATGATCTTAATTGATTAAATATTAATAACTTTCTCGCAATGTATTAAATAGATTTATCAGACTTTTTAAAACCTTGATTAACTATAATATTTCATTTGTAACAAAACATTTGACATTTTTAAATTTTACCACTCAAGTAAATAACTTTAATAATTTATTTTTTACATTCCGACTTATATATTCTTAAGTTTTCTGTAGTTTTTCACCTCTTGCTTTTTTATTCATCCCATATTTTTACTAACTAAATTTACCTGTTTCTTTTTTATATTCAATTTATATATTTTTAATATAAACTAATAGATTTAAATATTCATAATCTTGTAAAAAAATTTAAATTACACAGTATTTATTTGTAAGTTTTTTATTTAGTTTAATAAATATTATTGACTTGTTATATTCTAACTTTTATATTTTCAATATAATATATTTAAACCTTTTTAATTAAATTTCCGTTAGAAATTTATAATTTTTATAATTTTATTACTAATTTTTACGAATTGCATATTTAAAATATTTATAATTTAATTACATATTTTAAATTTTTAGATATTTTAATTCCAAATTTTAAAATTTTCTACATTTATTCATACATTTAAACTATATAATAATATAATCGATTAAATTAACATGGCATTATTACTACGCATCTATACAGTATTCCTTTGCTAGTTTCTTATTCAAATGTGGAATAAGTAGTACTAAAATAGGCACTTCACTCTGCCTATTATTATTTTTTTGTAATAAAAAAATCCAATTTGTAATATAATTTTTTAAATAATTAAAATCTCTCAATTTTAACTGTCTTACTTCCTCCGGAAACGATTGGTTAGTCAATGGAACACTCTCCGTCCCAGAAGCTCAAAGTCGTGTGGATCTATTCACTATTAACCTTTCACTTCTAAAGCCGACTCTGACGGCTACGTTTCGTTTTCCCCATCAATTAGATTGCTGTCTCTCTCTCTCTTTCTCTCGCTCTGTCTCTCTGTGACCTAGATTCTCAATTAAGCTTTCAAAAGGTGACCCTAGCCCTAGTTCTCGCGATCTCTTCTTTGCCTCAAAGTTCTACGTTTTTTGTCATCTTTCATGGGTTCTTTCATTTGTTTAATTCTACCGTTCGTTGCTGTTTGGTTATGATTCTCTTCTGTTTGGTTATCATACTTGTTAGTGTGTAATTGCTTGCTTATTTTTCCGCGTGATGATTTTCGGGAAATTTTTGACGGCGGATGGTAAAAGTTTGATGTTTATTGGTTATGATTAGTTACGAGTTACAATGCTGGGTTGCAGTTTTTCTGTATTGGGGTTTATTATTATTTTCTAGCATATGCTCTTGATTTGCTAATTTGGGAAATTTTCTAAGTCTAATTTTGTATAAGTTAGAATGTCTAATTCGAGCCGAAAATTTAGAACGTCTTGCGATGTGATAATTGATATGAGATCTGGATCTTTCATGTTTTCTAATTTCTCTTTCTTCACATAATTCTCATTAACTTAAATTTGTCGATAAAGACATTTGGCGTAAAGGGATTAAAAGTTTTGTTTCTTTGATCGATTTTTCCAGATATGGAGTTGAGAGGACTGAATTGGCTTGCCTAATGTTTAGGCTTAAATGATATTTCTTATTTTTCAAAGGTTTAATGTTAGTTCAAGTAATCCACTTATGCCTATGCGCTATGTCTTCCATCTGTGTTCATGTGTTTCTAATCTACCTTTCCACTAGGATTCTAGAAAATGGCGGATTCAAAATCAGGATTGAGGAAACCTGTATTCACCAAGGTGGACCAGCTCCGACCAGGCACTAGTGGTCACACTCTTACCGTGAAAGTTGTTAGTACAAAGATGGTATTGCAGAAGGGTCGTGCTGACGGTCCTCAGATACGCCAAATGAGGATTGCTGAATGCTTGGTTGGAGATGAGACGGGAATGATAATCTTTACTGCCAGAAATGATCAAGGTACTTATTCCAACTTTTTCTAGTTTGGGGCTTTGGTCTTATGTGTGAGCATATATTTTACTCGGTTTATCTAGTGCGTGTCTATTCTTCTGTTTTTTTTATTCATTTTTCCAATTTGTTTGTCACGGGCTGTCCATTGTGAGTTGTGGGTTGTGAGGGGATGTTTGCTCACCCTATTTCACTGGTATACTTTTCTTTTATCATCATATCATGATTTCATTTGTTGGACTTGAGCTGATTACGTTATTATACTTTGGTAGGGTAAGTATGATGTACATCTATCAAATAATAATGTTAATAAACTTGAATCTCAGATCACCAAGAATATATGAGATTAAGTTAGTTGTTTGCTACATGATTTAGAAGTCCCATCTGTTAGTCATCAGAAGTTCCTTCTGGTATTTAAATGCTAGATCACTTGGTGGAATTGTATGAATCTATTTTGAGCATATTTTCAATAAGCTCAATCATACTTGATGTTGTCCTCTCTGGCAAAGTACTAGTTTGTATTTTTTGTTGATATGTTAGATGTGAATCGACTGGGATTGGAAAAGAATGTCAAAGGAAAAGACTCTGAGGGTAAATCATGTAAAGTCCTTAAAACTCATTTACCAGTTATGTATAGCTATGAGTGCCCTGGTCTTTAATTATGAAAAAGGAAACTATTTAATTTCATACTGAAAATAAATATTCAAATTCAAAACCTTGAAATGGGATGTTTTACATGTAAATGCAACTATGAAACATCATTATCCTTTTCAGTCCTAATGCTTAAAATGCGGGAACCTTATGTTGAAAGCTTGTTTCTATATATGCATGTAAATGTGAATTCTTACCTATCTTTTCTATTCCTAATGCTGAAAGCTTGTTTCTAGTCATTCAGGGGCTAGCAATATTGGACCTTCCTTAAAGTGTTTCATCACCTTAAATGAGCATAACTGTGTTTAGTAGTGCAGAATGCAGTAGCTAGTTCATTGCTGTTTGTGAATACTGCCTAAAATATATTTAACTATGTTGAAAATATTCTGTTGATACTTGAACTTCCTCGGTGCAGTTATTCCAGTCTCTGGATCTTTTAATTGTTTGCTTTTATGACATCCTTTTTTCTGGTTTGTTAGTGGACTTAACGAAGGAGGGCAGCACTGTAATCCTTCGCAATGCAAAAATTGACATGTTCAAAGGATCTATGAGGCTTGCTGTGGACAAATGGGGCCGTGTTGAAGTCACAGAACCTGCCACTTTCACTGTGAAGGAAGACAACAACTTATCACTCATCGAATATGAACTTGTAAATGTTGTTGAAGAGTGATTTTCAAGAACACTGATGCAACGCTATTAGATGGCGACTTGAAAATAAAAAACAACTCCAGTAAAGCAAACTACCGTTAAAGGCTGTTCTCTGTCCAATTGCTCCTGAAAGTTCTCTTCTAGGAAGAACCTGCAAGCTAGTACTACAAAAGTTGCTTTTTCCTCTGCAGCAGATCCAGCAGAACCTTTTGATTGGACTTCCAAACAGATGGTGATAGCTATAAATTGATGAGTCGAAGCAGCTGCCGTAAGGACTTGGTTTGGTTTGGTTATTAGGTATATGTTTATGAGCCGTAGTGGTGAACTATGTGATTACTGATATTATAAGTGACAAACGTACTGGGTATAATAATCTAGTCCTTGGCATGTTAAATGTTTTTCTGAGTTCTAGTCTGATCTTTGTGGCTACATTTTTGGATGTGAGCAAAGCCATTTCCTTAAGTCTACGTGTATGGGTGTGAGCAAAGCAATTTCCTTTAGTTAACCCTACCGCTTCACCTCACTAGTTGATATATAAATCAGCATGTAATATATTAGGATCACCTTTAGTTTGTAGCATTGAAAATTTATGAGCTACTGCTTGGAGTTTGTTCGTTTTAATACTTCAGAAAGTTATCACTAACTGCGGTCTTAGCATGGACGTGATTAGTTTTTGAGTATAGTCGGTGCAAAATGGAGTCCAGTTTAAACCTTGCGTTCAATGTAGTGCTTTGTGATCTGCCCAATTTCTGATAACTGGTGCTCTCCTGGCTACTTTGAAATATGCATGACATAGACCTTCCAAGCTGTGGCTTCGTTATTGGCGACAAAGCGAAAGGAACTTTGTGTGTAAAGTTCTGTAGTACGATTTCCGGGCATTCGACAGGTCACCATGGGAAGTTATAATGATCCATACTCGGAATTATAAATTGCTCACGTCTTCTATGATGGCCAACCTTTTATCTGTCTTGAGGAAAATGGATCCTTTGAGCCCGAAGAAATCTTTTAGGCGCTGGATTTGGTATCCCAAGTCACTTTTATTCTTGTCTGGCGTAGAAGCTCATTTGGAGATGAGCTGTGCATTCAAGTTGGTATATAAAGATGACACGCATAGGAATTTGAGAGGGAATGAGAAGGCAATGATTTGGTAAAGTGCATATGAAGTTCTAGCAAGATTGAACAGCACTACCTTCTCCACACAAATCTCAAGCTCGAAGGTGAGACTAGTTGGTATTCTCCAGCAGCTTCTGAACTGAATGGTTTTGCTCCAGGGAAGAAGAAAGATTTCAAGAAGATCAACATTTGCTTTTAATACACTGATTGTATTCTCTGTGGCATGTAGTAATTGACACTAATAATCAATGTACATTCCTCACAAGTGTTTGTAAAGGTTTAGTTTCTGATTGTAACTATGAAATTATGCTAACTCTCCAGAAATGGATTTTTCTACTTCAAGGTTTGTTTCTTCCACTCCAAGAATTTTTCCCAGCACAACTTCAAAGCAACTCTCGAAAATCAACTCAATAAGAACAACAGAAAGCAAAATTTTTTACACACAAATGAAGAAGATGGTTTTTTTTTTTTTTTTCATATATTGCAACTGCTACTTCTGAAATTGATCTGGAGCTTTTCTTATTAGTTCTCACATGTTTTGTGCCTTCTTACATCAATGGCTAAAAATGAAAAACAAAACACAACTAAAGAGCAAGATTTTGACATGTATCTCACTCTTATTGGTTCATCAAAGACAAAACAACACTGCTGTCTGAAAAGCTAACAAAATCTGACATTGGTATCACTTAATGATTTAAAGCTGCAGGAAGTAAAAAACAAAAAACTTGATACTGAGAGACAAAAGTTGATGTTCGGTTTTGAGCTAGCTTAATCCCTCTAATGGCATTTGATACTTTGACTTTGAATTACTCTACTTCATTGACTTGCTTGACTTCTTCATGCTTTCTTTTTGGAAATTTAACAAACTCTGCTTCAGGTTTTCTTCAGCTGATTGAAAAATAGCTCTATACTTGCTTCACACATTCTGGTTCTTCATCCTTCAGCTTCCCATCGCATGTTGCTTCATTCTTTCCGCCTTTCTTGCACTGATTTTCAATCATTTGAATTCTGTTCTTCGGATTCAAGCACTTCTGAGTTACTCCCAAGATCGTCATCTCTAGCTTTCTTCTATACAAAGAAATCTTGTTCTTCATTTTGCCTCTCTTATTCACTTTAACTGATCTTGCCAATTCTTCCACAAATTTCAGTATAGCAGGCTCCATGAAACAACACAATTCAGCAGAAGTAGGTGTATTGCTGATAAGCCTACGTTCCTGATACACATCCATTGCAAAGGCAAACCAAGGACCCAATAAAGAAGAGGCCAGCTATTCGAATTATCTGTATCTTTGTTCCTTAAAACTCAGTGATCTGTGCGCGAACTAAGAACATATATTAGTGGAGTATATAACCATATTGTTTTGTAGGGCATACTCAACCCATTACCTTTGTCCACTACAAGAAAAATGGCTTTTGCCGATGGAATATACTGTCGGTGATCATGATATTTCTGTCGGAAACTATAAATACCGACGGATTACGACGAGAGACGTATCCGTCGTTAACAAGGCTGTCGCTAATACTCACCGACGGAAACTATTTCCGTCGCAATATTATCAACGGTTCCGCGACGGAATATAATCCGTTGTTATATTTTAGCGACGGAACGTATTGAGTTTTCCGTCATTGGATATGTAAACTTAACGACGGAATACCACCGTCGGTATTATTCACCGTCCGATTAACCGTCGGAACGTCTAAGCTGATGATTTAAGTAAACGGTTAAAGGTGCCAACGGTTTGATGTTTTCCGTCGGTAAAACATATAAATTTCCGACGGTTTGAACTAAACCATCGGTGATATGCATGTTTGGCTAAATATACATATAGCCAAACATGCATATTTTCAATAGTTCACTTATCTGTGCATATTAACTTAATTTGTATATTTATATATATGACAACTATGGAGTGTAAAAAATGTATATTATTTCAAATTGGTAATGAACAAATTAAAGTGTACTCAAATGCTTACGTTTGTAATTGAAACATAATCAGTTCAACTATCTAAGGTTGTAGTGATCGCGGGTGGTCCTCTATAGAACTTCCCTTCTTCTGTTCCAACGACTGTCTCAGCCGAGCCATGTGCTCCATCTCTTCCCTCATCTTTGCCATAAACTCCATTTGCTCTCTCATCCGTGCATCTTGCTCTCTCATTCGTTGTTCCTCCCACTGTGTCCGGTCCTCTTCCAAATGAGTTATCTTATCCATCAGTGTTGCCACTGTGGCTTGAAGCTCGATGACAATGTTGTTGTTCGCTGGCCTACTGGACGCTGCTATACTGGCCATGGAAGATTGAGAGTAACATGTATTCCCATATGAACCCAGGCCGAATATCCTCCCATAACGATCCCTTCCACCCACAGCTTCAAGATATGTTTGAGTCTCATCCATAGGCTGTTCCTCCTGAGACTGTCGCTGAATAGTTTCTTGTAATTGTTCCTATAAGGTTTGTGACGTTAACATGAATAGGAAGGAAGGGATCATTATTATGAAATATATAGAATGCATTAAGTTGACGTACATTAAGCTCTCGACAGCGGTTGTTGATGAATGTGACACCGTCATGCTTCTTTGTGTGAGTGTGCAGAAATAATTGAATTGGTGTAGGCTTGATGCCCAATGATTTCTCTTGCATGAAAAAACGAGACTGTTAGCAGTGAACTATGGATTTATTGCCAATTCGGCAGAAGTACGTCCCCTTTGTATGATAATTGTGCACCTGTTGAACAAACTACATAACTCCAAACAGCCATAAGTGGCACCAGACAGTTATACCATTATCATTATCTATAATACAACAAAGCCAAATATTAACAAAATAAGTGCACAATGCAAATACTTACAAGTCTATCTGCATGCTCCTGGTGGGTTATTGAACCTCCCGTATGTACAGGAAGACTCTCTCGACCTAGGCCTCCACGCCTGTTGGCCGAGTTACGTCCTGAGATGGACATTGCCGCAGGTGATGCCCAATACTCTAGCCAACGACTCCAAGTGTCCTCCGAAATAAAACGAGGTCGTGCAGCAGTCTTGCGTATCGCGGTAATGAAGTCCCGATATCGTGTACGAGCTCGTCGCTCCCATATTTTATATATGATCCCGTCCAAAGACGAGTGCCAGCAAAATTCTTTCTGATTGAAGAATAAAAAATAAACAGTGGCAGTTAATGTACAACTACATATAAATCCTTTGACTATATATAGAAACATACAAAGGTCTTAAATATTTAATGTACCTCGAACTCTTGAAAGTAGAATTGTTTCGTTGCAGCAGATATATTCTTCCATGTATATCCGTCAGGTTCAATCCGCTCCTTAAAAGTGGATGTCATATGTCTGGAAGTCATTCCAGACGGAAGGAACCTATCACAAGAGGTAATTGTAGTCTTCAAATGAACCGATGAACGTAAGGCGTACTCAAAAGCAAACAGTGAATAATGTTATAGCACTTACTGGTCATTCATAACGGTTATGAACTTGCGCCCATCATCTCCTATAGATCCAGGCTGCAGAGCATCCCCGCCATCCCCTAAAGAGGTATTGGTTGATATATGGGTTGGCGCTGGGGATGGTGTTGCATGAGGTGCTGGAGGTGATGACTCATCTGAAATTGGAGGATGTGTTGGAGGTGGAGGAGAGTCAGTGTGAGGAGCAGATTGTGATGATCCACCTTGACACACCTGTCCGCCGAACATCCCTCTCACCTCGGCCGCATAACCTCACGCCCTCTCTTTAGTCCCATATTGTAACCTGAAATTCAATGTTGAACGAATTCTGTACAAATATAACAATTTTCAAGCAATCGTATACACAATACAAATATCTTATAAGCATATGGCATTGAAACTCAACATACAATTTAAGAACAACAAATCAACTGCTACAATTATACAGTTATGATGTATGATTCCATGTCACATGGGAGTCGGTAAAAGTAAATGAGTTTGCAATGTCTGGATTTCCGAGAAGGCGCATGGCTTGTTCAAACGAAGCTTTGGAAACAGTCACACTTCGTCCATCAGGTGAAGGTCGTGCAACACCTTCTTTCAGCAACGTGTTAGCTCTAGCCGTACTTGCAGAGGAAACCGTTAATGTTTTGCCACTCTTGGTGTGGAAGACGAATTGTCCAGATGAACCACTAGACATGGGAACATTTTCAGCAAAAACTGACAACAACAATAATTAACATTTAGACTCCGTTCTATTACAAAACCGTTAAACAAGAGGAATTTAGCACCCCACTCCCACAAGACACATACCCGACATCTATGGTGATATC
>JAOQMQ010000003.1:9237440-9253607 GCA_027563845.1 Erythroxylum subrotundum
AATAAAAAAGACTGTATATCTTCAAGCAATTGATGTAGCATTAAAATAATTATCTATCTCCATCGAACTGTATGTGTAGGTTCATTGGGAATTAGATTCCTTCCAACATCAACACAAAACACCTATAACGTGTGCTATGGATTGTTTTTGACGTTATCTTCCCAAATTTATGAATCCTGATCCGATACATCGATCAAACCCTTACACAGGCAAATAAAATGCGGCATTGGGTCAATTGATTTTTCTATCTTCCACCAGGATATGAGCTCTTTCGTTGGGCAGTTGAATTCTGAGGAATAAAAAAGGAGGTAATCATTAACGCCCGTGGAGAAAGATTAGACAACTTTTTGTCATCACACCTCCTTTTTACAAGTATGGAAATTAGATGATCATATAGGAAGATACTTTAATTTATGCTTTTAGATTAGAGTTGATGAATCCTGAACGAAACATAAATCAAGTAGAAATATATGAAGTCAAACATGAGAATTGATTAGCAGGAAAAATCTCGAGATTTGTGCTTCTGATACTATTAGGATAATCTTGTTTATTAGAGAGCATAACCTAGAAGACATCAATAAACTGGTTGGCTCCTCTCTGTCTGTCTTTGGCGATGCCTCCTCTGGTAGAAACTAGAAAACGACAATACTCGACTGAGATACTCTAAGAGCAGACGTTTTAAGGCCGAATGTAAGGCGAACATAATTCCTTAGCTGGTAGAATCTTTCGGAATTTGTCTGACAACCTTATTCAGGATTCAGAGCGTGGTTTCACCTTTTGGCAGAAATGACAGTCATGAGGTAGAGGTTAATTGAGAATCTATTATTAGAAACTTTGCGGTCTACATTCAACTATTCAGTCCCGTAATTTTTTAAACTGGCTGCTAACAAGAAGAAACGGTCCATCAATAAAGGTGAAGAGCATTGGTTCTTTCAGGGCATCATAATTAGGAGCTTTATCCATGTAAACTATCCGAGGGGAATAGATCCTCTGGTTCATAAACCTGTTCCAACCTTGTTTTATTGATTTTCATCTACACATTTACGTGAGACTCACACAAATGTGTGGTTAAAAATCAGTAGCGTAGGCTTGGAACAAGTTAAACGACACAGGTGATTCCGTACCCTCTCCGAGCTAATTTAGCTATTGGAGCCTAAAAAGTTGTACTTTTATATAGTTGTTCTGCAAATTGAAAAGAAAGTACACAATCAACACCTCGTCAAGTAGCAGTTTACCAGATAAAAAAGGTTTCAAGTCCTATCATATTGTGATATAGAAACTGCTTCAAACATAAATTATGAAAAATTGTCTTCCTAATAGACTACTTACCTCCAATCTCAAGTTACATTCTTATGCTCCTGTTTGCCTAGCGAGTTTTATAATGCATTGCAAGAAGCAATGAAGTTATCTCATTTCTAACCCATCAATACTAGAAATTATTCTATCCCTTTTGTTGAGGTTGACACCCTAAAAATGGGAAGGATGAAATGCAAGTTTTTGTCCATTATACAATTTATATGAAACTATCTCTTTTTTAACGCAATAGAGAAGGATCAAATGCAAGTCTTTGTCCATTATACAATTTATATGAAACTATCTCTTTTTCCACATTTGTGTAATTTGTGTAATTGTTATCGTAATGCCTATGCTAATATTACTGCAATATCTAAGTATATGCATACAGATTTGGGTACCTATAGCATATTGCATGCATTTATGATGGTCCTTAAGTGACAGAGTGCTTCTTTGTGAAATTGCATGATTAATATTTGGATTGTGTATTGATGTGATTGATTATGATTATGGAGAAGGAAAAGTCTACAGGACGTGCCACCTAATTGATATGCATCAGGACCAGATGCGTACTAGTTTGATTATGAGAAATGATAGTGATATGATATTAAAATATTATACAGACTGATCTTAGTTGATGTTTGACTCCTGGTCAGGTCCTTATTATATGTATATTATTGATGTGATTATAGCTTTGGACATATTAAGTGAAGGCTAGTCTGATGGTAATGCTTGGCTCCTTGCAGCCCTTTTGGATTAATAGAACCTTACAACTATATGAGTATAGGTGTATGACTAGGCCATGCTTAGTTCCCCACAGTCATTCGAGGTATAGTATTGTGAGGATTTATTCTTAGAGTAGGGTACTATAGATATTCCTTCTCTATGATTTATTGTGTATTGCATATGATTTTTCATGCATCATATATGTATGTTTATACTAGTATAAACTGTATATTATGTGTGAGCATGCTATTGGGGATCGCATGGCAATGTGAAGTTGCTCAATAAGGTCTGACTCTCGCTAACTTTATTTTTCAAGTCAGTTACCACCAATTCTGTAGTTTTGACTCTGAGGAGCATCAGCTATAACATATCTATCTCTATGTATGCTTTTTATTTGTTTTCACTTATAGTTTTATTCTAGCATCTGCAATGATATGATTTAGTATATTTAAAATTTTCTTCTGATGCTCGCTAATGTTATTGTAATTTAATATGTTTATCTTTACACATTCCCATGTTATTCTCTACTTTCAGGATTTTATAGTTATTGATATCGCTAGTAGTTAGGTTTATGTATGATCTAAGGGCTTTAAAGCTTTCTAGTTTCACGTGCTAGTCATGTGCCCGTCTGAGTCATGACAAAGTTAGTATCAGAGCCTAGGCTATAAGATTTTAGGCCTAGGGTGTTGTTCTACTAGTATTGCGGACACATAGGAATTTAATCTCTTTTTAAAATAGCTTCTTTGCTTATAATACTTATATATTCTAATCTATGATACTGATAATTCCTTTGCTTCCTTTGTCAACATGAACAAACGTGTGCGATTTTTCGCCCAACTTGACCAGGAGGCCTACAATGAGGTGTCAACGCAGGATGAAGCACCTCCCCCGCTACCTTGGCTAGAAAGTGCAGTAAGTGCAAAATGACCAGGACTCGAGAGGTATATATAAAAGAGCTAGAGATGTCATAGGAAGTTCCTAAGGTGCTTACATTTTTCATGCAAGCATTTCTAGCAGGAATAGAAGCTAACAATGTTATGTTCTAAGATTTGATGATGATGATGCCATAATAACGGTAATAAGCCCCACTAGCAATTATAGCCTTAGAGTAGGAAGGTTCATATATGCAGTTGTCAATGGCATATTCGAGTCTAAATCCCCTAGAGTTTGACGAGAACAAAGCCAAGTAGGCCATTAATTTCCTCAATGAGGTGGAAATGCTAGGCAAAAGGTTCCACTACTCTGGAGCCCAACTGGTGGATCTATTAGATATGTCTTTGTAGCGAGTGGCCAAAGATTAGTATCGAGATCACATCCTTCTATATTTGGGTGCAGTGACTTGGTCACAGTTCAAGGAGAGGTTTATGGACTATTTCCTCTCCTTCGTAGCTTGAGAGGAACTCAAGTCAAAGTTGCTAAATCTACAGTGGGGAGATAGAAAGGTGGATAAGTACATCGCTAACTTCATTCGATTAAGTCCATATACCTTGGAGATTGTTTTAGATGAGATGGAGAAAAAAAAAACAATAAGTACTAGGGTTAGGACTCCCTTTCATCAATATGATTATAAATTATAGAAAGAAACACTCTACTCTGGCAAATATGGCCAAGCAGTGTAGAAAGGATCCTCATGAAGCATGGTGATGTATCTATTGGAGAGCAGAGTTAGAGGCCTTCAACAAAACTCTTCAATTTTTAGTAACGGAAGCAACAACAATCAAACTTTTCACTAAGGTATAGTTAGAATGGAAGCTCTGGACAGAGGGTTATTCGAGCACATGGAAAGGTAAGATCTAGTCGTAGACATCTGGGATCATTCAGTTTCACGTCTGGAATAGGTAGTAGCTGTAGCAAATCAAGCTTCAGATGAACTAGTTTAGGCTCGACATCCTTTATTTACCAAAAGAATGGCAAGGCCCATGCTACATACCACTAGGAGGCTACTACATATATGGCCAATTTGGGCATCTGATCTGGGATTGTCTAGCAATGGTATATCAGTAGTCCTCTTCTGGTGTGGCATAGCCTTCATTTTAGCAGCCACAAGGGGGACCATAGTTTGGTGCCTAGTAGTCGTGAGGTTTTGGAAGGAGGTATTCAGAAGGTAAATTTGGAAGTCAAAGTTAGGGAAAGTCCTCTAGCTCTTAGCATACAAGTTGTAGTCAGGCCATGGTGTTCACCCTTACCCCTTAAGATGCATAAATTTCAAATGTTATGGTGTCTAGTATTCTTCTCATCTTTGGATTAGAAGCTAGAGTTTTGATATATTCGAGACTGATCCATTCTTTTATATTGTGTAACTTTGCTATAAAACAAGAATTGGTACCAGATATGATGAAAGAATCATTTTTTGTATCTACACCTTTTGGTGATGCCATAAAGGTGGATTTGATCTATTGCTCGTGCCCCGTGGAGATTTATGGTAGGATATAAGTAGTAAATCTTATTGTGCTGCTAGTTATAGATTTGACAAAATATTAGGGATGTACTGACTATTTAGTCATTATGTCACCCTGGATTATAGGGAGAAGAAATTGATGTTTCAAATTCTGGGTTAGGTAGAATTTACTTTTGGGGGAGATAATAGGGCGATCCCATCCAATATAGTTTCAACGTAATGGCTAACAATATACTCTAATAGGGGTGTCAAAGGTTCTTGTCCTTAATCATAGATACCTCCACAGAAATTAACAACCTCCAAAATGTTCTAGTAGTTTGAAAGTTTCCAATTGTATTTCCTAAATAGTTACAAGGGCTACCTTAAGAGAGAGATAAAGCTTTGTATTGATCTAGTACCTATTACAACTCTGATTTATATAGCCTCCATATAGAATGTCACTTGCAAAGTTAAAATAATTAAAAGAAAAATTGTAAGATTTATTGGATAAGGGCTTCATTAAGCCTAACACATTACCATCGGGTGCGCTAGTATTATTAGTAAAAAAAAATGATGGTTCTCTTTAGTTATGTGTTGACTACAGACAATTAAATAAAATGACCAGTCACAATAAGTATCCACTACCCTAAATCGATGATTCATTTGATCAAATTCAGGATACTAGGTATTTTCTAAGGTTGACCTAAGGTTTGGATATCATCAGCTGAGGACCAGAGGAGAGGATATACCTAAAACTTCCTTTGAGACTCGATACTACCATTATGAATTCCTATTAATGTCATTTGTCCTTATTAATGCTCCAGTAACTTTCATAGATCTAATGAATAGAGTGTTTAAACTGTTTTTAGATAGGTTCATGGTATCTTTATAACAACATTTTGGTGTATTTGTAAACAAGTAAAGAGCACGCCTAACATTTGAGAGTGATGCTGTAGACACTTCAAGAACATTAATTGTATGTCAAGTTCTTGAAGTGTGAATTTTGGCTTAAAAGTTTCACATTCTTAGAATATGTGGTATCTTAGGAGGGGATACAAATGTACCCAAAGAAGGTAGAAGCTGTAACGAACTAGGAAAGACCAAAGATAGTAATAGAGTGTAAAGCTTTCTGGGATTGGCAGGCTACTATTGAAGATTTATCCAAGATAGCAGCCCCATTGACATGTTTGATGTAAAAGAATGTGCAGTTTGTTTAGTATGATGCCTATAAGGAGAGCTTTCAAAAGTTTAAAGAGTGTCTAACTACAACTCCAATTTTGACTTTACTAACTAAAGGTGGAGAATTTTAGTTCTACTGTGATGCTTCAAGAGTTGGCCTAGGTTTCACGTTAATGCAAAATGGTAAGGTGATTGCTTATGCTTCTACAATTGAAAAAACATGAACAAAATTATCCTACTTATGATTTAAAGATGGCAATAATAATCTTTGCTTTAAATATTTAGAGACGTTATTTGTATGGTGAGATGTGTGAAATTTCAATAGAACATAAGAGTATAAAATATATATTTCAGTAGAAGGAATTAAATTTGAGACAAAGAAGGTGGATGGAAATACTAAAAGATTATAACTGCACAATTTAATATCATCCTGGAAAGGCAAATGTCGTAGTAGATACATTAAATAGGAAGTCCTCAGGTAGTTTGACATATACCATAGAAGAGAAGAAAGCTTTAACTAAGGAGTTACATGATTTGATGGATCATGGCGCTTAGTTTCATATTTTAGATTCAAGAGTACTACTGGCAAGCATCAAAATACAATCAATATTATTGGATAAGATCAAGGTTGCTCAAGGCCAAGACCCTAAACTTCAAAAGCTTATGTAAGAATTTCAAGAAGGATGTCATACAAATTTTGAGATCAATGGGGGAGGTATGCCAAAGATGAATAGTAGATTGTGTGCTCCAGATGTAAAGAATTTAAATGAGGAAATTTTAGAGGAAGCGCACTATGTGGCATATAATGTATGTGTAGTTTCCACTAAGATGTATTGTAACATTAAAGACAAATAGTGGTGGGAAGATATGGAAAAAGATGTGGCTAAATATGTCTCTAAGTGCTTGACTTGCCAATAAATAAAAGCTAAGAATTAGAGACCCTCAGGTAAGTTGCAACCATTGCTAATTCCAAAATGGGAATCGGAAAAGATCACAATGAATTTTTTATTAGCTTACTATATACCAAAACTTAATGTGGTTTAATTTGGATGATTGTAGATAGGTTGTCAAAGTTAGCCCATTTCTTACCTATGAGAATCACCTACTCAGTGTTTGAGCTCAAGCAAGTGTATATCGAGTGGAGGTAGGTGTATATTGAATGGAGGTAGGTGTATATCGAGTGGATAGTGTATCTCCACAAGGTGTCTATTTCGATAATCTCTGACCGAGGATCATACTTGACATCTTAGTTTTAGGGAAAATTATATGATGCATTAGGACTATATTGGATTTTAGCATAACATCTCATCCTTAAGTTGATGGGCAATCTAAGAGGAAGATTTAAACCTTAAATGATATGTTGAGGATATGCGTGATGGACTTTAGCAGTAGTTGGGATTCACACTTGCCTTTGATTTAGTTCACTTACAATAATAGCTGCTATAGTAGCATTGGGATGACGCATTATAAGGCATTATATGAATGAAAATTCAAATCACTAATGTGCTGGGAAAAGGTAGGCAAGAGGTAGTTGGAGGGCCCAGAACCAATCAAGGTCACATTAGAGAAGATTCCAATGATAAAGTAAAGACTATAAACAGGTTTCAGCAAATAGAAGAGCTATACAAATATGAAATGCAAGGAGATGGAATTTCAAGTTGGAGATTTCGTATTTCAAAAGGTATCTCTGGTGAAAGGTATAATGAGCTTTGAAAAGAAAGGAAAATGTCTTTAAGATATATTGGTTCTTACGAGATAACAGAGAGAGTTGGAAATGTAGCTTATCGATTAATGTTGCCTTTGGATATATCATAGGTCTACCCAGTATTCCACATTTCTATACTTCACAGGTACATTGTTTATCCTTCTCATTCACTCTAGTCGTAGAGTGTGGAGGTGAACAAGAACTTGATATACAAAGAGGAGCTAATAACTATTTTAGATTCTCAAGTGTGTCAGTTATGGTCCAAGCAAATCCTGATGGTTAAGTTGATGTGGAGGAGATCACTTGGGAGATAGAGTGAGTGATGCAAGATTTAAGATGTGGTCTTTTAGGCAATAAATGCTAGAGTTTTGGATAAAGTTATCAACTTGTGTGGCAATATGGACTATTGTTATCTTTTAAAAATATATACCGTAAGTTTGTCACAATTTTAGGTAATCAATATATCAGAATGATCGACTGATGCTACTGTTATTAATAATTATAATAGCCATTTTTTATTTGTAACTTTTTAGGCTATTTTAAATATAAATAGAAAACATATGAGTTGCAGTAGTAAGATAGGATATAAATAGAAAACATATGAGTTGCAGTAGTAAGATAGGAAACGCTAAAGATTTGCTAAGAGTTTTGAAAGGCTAAAAAATGCTTATTTTAATTATATAACAAATATTTATCCTTTTTCATTGGTATGAGCAAGAAAATTAGTTTATGAGTTGTATATTTTTTGTAATTGGAAAAGTTGTTTGGGATTAACTTTGCTAGGGTTCCTCTTAACTTTAAGAGATTTATAAAGGGTTACCTTCATCTATAATAATGCAAGACGATCATAAGGGTTCATAGTCACTCATAACAAAGAAGATGTTACATGGAGGGTTGCTTTTCACTTATTGAAAGAAGAAGAATGTGAATTCTTAAGTGAAGTTTGGGAAGTGGACTTAGGTCAACTATTATTTGGTCGAACCATTAAAATCAGTTTATCCCTCTTTCCCTACTCTCTTTTATTATTGTTGTATTTTTATTATTGTTTTATATAAAGTTTACATAATTATTCATTAAAGTAAACAACTAATTCATTAGTTTATAAATAGAGAAAAAAGTGAGCAAATATAATTCACCCGCTCTCATATGCCATTTAGGGACCAATAATTAGTATTATAATAGGTCTATTTCAATGCATATACATTTCTTTCAAAATTTAATAAAAGATTATAATAGCACAATTTGATTCACTTTTTGTCTAAAGAATTCAAAGCACATAGACCTTCATTATTCGATGAGAATAATTATCTTTATTAAAAGAATAGGACGAAACATTTTGTTTTAGTCGAAGGGTTGATGCCAGAGATGTTGTAGAGAATAGACCTTATATCCCAATGAAATCCTTAAAAAGAGACAAAATGGAGAATAAGGTGCTGAAAGCTATAAATGAGTAGGAAAATAAGGATAGGAGACTCATTGCATTGAATAGCAAGGTCATGCATATTTTATTTTGTACATTAATTAGGAATGAATTCAATATAGTATGTATGTATAAAATGGCTTAAGACGTATGACATACACTTAAACTCATATGCGAGGGCACCACTTAATCGAAAGAGAGTAAAGTAAGCATATTTGTGTATCAATTATGAATTATTTTATATGAAAAATAAGAATCAATTTCTAACATGTATGTTTGCTTCATTTATATTATTAATTCTATTAAAGGTATTAGTAAGATTTGCACTAATCTTGAATTAATGAGAAAATTAATTAGGTCTTTACCAACAGCTTAAGAGGTAAAGGTGACGAACATATAAGAAGCTAAAGATTTAAACACCATACCATTGAAAGAGCTATTTGGATCACTCCTTACCTACAAGATGTGGATGAATGAATGGCATGAAGAGGAAATAGCTCCAACAAAAAGAGGTGTGGTATTTAAAGTATATAAAGATAATAAAATTGATGATTAAGATCCATCTACAAGTGTAAGTGATGAGGATGGTATAAAACTTATCACAAAGAAATTTAAGAATTTTTTAAAGAAGAAGAGAGACAAACAATTGAAGAAGAAGAAGAAGACAGAACTTAAGGCTACTTAGAATGATACTATTATTTCGAAAGGTAAGGAATCCCAAAATATGGTGGCAAGTATGTGTTTTGTGAAAAATAATAATAAGGTAACTCTTCTCCAAATTCTTGTGGTGATAATGATGATCGTGATGTTAATGTAATAAGTTAGTAAAATGTTTAGAATTCACAAGCACGAAAAGGAAGAAAGTATCGTCCAAGTATAGAAAGGCTCAAAAACTCTTAAACGTGTGTATAATTGAGAATGAGAAATTGAAATATAATATTTATGAAATGATATAACCTAAGAGTATAGTTGTTGTTATGATAAAATGGATGATTCATTATATAAGAATGGGACATTGAAGAAGGAGATCATATATAAGAATGGGACATTAAAGAAGGAGATTGATTAACTCAAAGAGTCCTTGTTTAGATTTATAGTGTAGTGAAAAATTGAATAGAATGCTTAGAGCCCTAAAAAGTTCTAATAATTGGTATGGAATTGGTTTCACTTATGAAAGAGCATCATCTAATGCAATTTTTACATAATGAGTCTAGGCCTAAATTATCACACAAGTGTTTTGTTAATCAAAAAATTATATTGCAAGCCAATAGCCAAATTATGAACTAGGAAGCAATAAAATTGATTGATTAAATAATAATGAATGCTAGGAATTACTTTTATCCTTATTTGTTTTACCTTTACTTTCTTAATTTAATCATACTTGATCACTCTCTCTCAAGATCTAATCAAGTAATCCCAATTAAATTATATAGAAATTGAATTATGATCCCTAAATCTGTTAAAACTCTTTCTAACTATGAAACTGGATTTGAAGCAATTATATGGATAAATAATAAAAAATTAATATCTCTTTTTAATTGCTTATAAAATTGATGTTTATAGGTTTATTGAGGTACTTGCTCTTGCTATGTAACACAACACAGATGATCTATTCCAATTTATTAATTAAAATTGAATATAAACCACTAAACATCACAAGTATATTCATTAAATCAAGAATGCAAAGTTTAATAAATAATTCAAGAGTAATTTCTAAAAAGGAATTTAACAATCCATTGATGTAACTAAATGTTCAAGTTTAAGCATCATCAATATCTAACAACAACAACAACACCTAGTAAGATCCCACTGAACTGCAAGGTCTAAGGAGGTCCAACACTACACAGCCTTACCCCTACTTGGTAAATTTGCTTCCGAATCATCAATATTTAACAATAACTAGGAAATAAGAAAAGATTAGAGAATTGAATATGGAAGTCTTCTCTTCTTTGCCTTGAGCTGGATAATCTATAACCTTGTTCTTGATAATTCTTTTCTTTTGATATCCTTTAATTATGTTTTGGCCACTGTCAAGTGATTTTTTAAACTTCTGTATATACGCTTGAGTCTTCTAGGGTTCTTTCTAGAGTTTGCCCACTTATTTTGGTTCCAAAAATACCCCTGAATATTAAAGAAATACAAAACACTTGTGAGCTGGAAAAGTTAAAATTTGCTCCTTACACGATTGTTCAAAAGAATGCACGATTGTGCATGGCTTTTCTCCAGCTTTCTAGCACGATTGTGCAAGAGGCTCTCCAACTTGCTGCTTCTTTATGCATGATTGTGTGTGTGCTAGACTTATTTCTCCAACTTTTTTTCTTCTTTTCTTCACTTTTTCCTATCTCCACTCATCAACAAAACCATCAAACAATCCTTGAAATATATAACTAAGATCAAACTCTTCCCTGAAAAAACAATTAATCAAACAAAACACTAACAAGAATATAAATCTAAACCCTAAAAACATGATTATCATCTAAGAAAACACTAAAAAAAACTCACACCTAGAAAACATGCTAAGTTTTGCACTTATCACGTGTTATATGCTAAATCATTTGTTAGGCATGAATATAATACAAATAAAACTCCTAGTCCTCCATATATCCAAAAGAGAGTATTATATCACCCACATTATCTATCAGGACTGAAAACTGCATATAGATCTTATTCTTATAGCTGTTTCTCTGATAACACTAACACTTTCAATGTTTATCATATGAGCTATTATTTTTTAGGAGACTATATAAATATCAATAGAATTTTGTCTTTTAAATAATGGATGTTCAGTAAACTAAAAATTTTTTAAGTTAAAACTAGTTTCAGTAGCAATCGTAAAGGACCTAAATTTATATGGGTATTGAGAAAATATTGATTTCTTTACCTTATAGTTCAATATCATTTGGTATTAAATGAATACCAAAAATTGGTATCACCATTATGGATAACAAAATGAGAAATATTAATCGTATCTCAAACAACTGATCTTAAAAGAAATTTCACTAAAAGCCCTTATATGAGCCAAGTAAAGAGATTGGTATCAAAAGACCAATTATTAAACCAAGTGAGGAAGAAAAGGATGTAACCAATAGTAATAAATAAAAGATGATATAAACTTGCTTATATACTGATAACATTTGAGCATATTAACTTGATATACATATTTAGGGATAGAAAGTGTTGTAGTATGTATCATCAAGGGGAGAAAAAAATATAGATCTTTGAAATTGGTACATAAGTATTAAAAAAAAGATTGCTCTTTACTTTTGTACATGTTTTTATGAGAACTTTGCCCATATGATACAATTGTTGGAAAAAGGGAGAGAGAAATTATTTACTTTTTTCTTTTGAATGCTTGCAATTTGTATATTATATACCTTTTATGTTGGAAAAAAGGAGGAGACAATAGTGATATTAAAACTTAATCGTTTTATGATGTATAAATTAAAGGGTAGAATACATTATATATTACTTTGAAATAAAGAGAATTCACTCAATATCTTTTATTTTCTATAATATCATTAAATGTTTTATTATCTTAAAAAGGATGAAATTGTTAGACTAAGTGAGATTCTATCCCATAGTTTGATGATAACAAAATATGTTAATACTAATGTTTTTATCTTTAATAATATTAGTAAGTTAATATATGAAAAATCAAGCTTAATAGAAGGGTGAATAAAGGAGCTAACTAAATCAATTGAGTAATCAATTGATGATGAAAATAAGTAAATTAAATCATATGCAATTCGGTTGAAGAACAATGAACGAAAAAGAATCAAGCATATAAAACGTAAACAAATCATTATAATTCTTCTTGTAACCTGATTGAATATATCTATAAGTGCATAAAATGGATTATGGTAAGTTATAAATCTAGATTATTTCAGAGTATCAACATAATAAAGACAGCAAGAATTTGTAAAGAGTGATTAAATTTTTAAACTAATAAAAACAAGAAAATTAAATATTAATAATTTAAGATAATAAAACGCTTGGGTTTTTGGGTTCTTTTATAAAGAATTTCAATTATTATGAAAATTTTATTATTAAGGTTGAAATAACAATTAATCTAATGTATCTATACCCTCTTCTAAGATAACACACATATATTTAAGTAGTTAATTACCACCTCTGGATGCATAATTCAACCTAATCAAACTCATTAAATATAGTTAATCTATTAGTTATCATAATAGTCTAGCAAATTCCTTTCTCTAGATCTAGAATATTTATTCTCCAAGTGCAAAAATTATACTTTAGCTCCCCAATCCTTGTACAATTAAGATTGAATCTATAATGATCAGGTATTAATTTAATAATTAAGATCAAAGAGAATAACTTCAACTAAACGATAGCAAATCATGTATTAATAATTAAAATGATCAACATAAACTACATTATAACCCTAACTAGGGCTTTAGTTTCTAAACATATGAAACATATGCCTTTCCTTGGAGGTGCAGCGCAGTTTCTTCTTGGTGACAGTATTCAGTTTGGACATTCAGGGGCCATGGCTTTGCAGCTCTTTATTTCTGTTTCATCTTTGCTTACTGGCTCTGGGTTGGATTGTCTTAGCTAGGCTTTCTACTTGCCCTTGTATGCTTGTGCTTTGGCTTATTTTCTTGGTGTTTTTGTTCTTTCGTTGAGAGGGTTTTGGGTGTTACTTCCCTTGCTGCAGCGTTCTCTTTATTTTTATTTGTTACCCTGAGGCTCTGATGGTTGAGCTTTTTTTTTAGCTTCGCTTGTGAACTTTTCTGTACATATTTTGTTTTTTATAATTTAATTGCTGATTTAACAAAAAAAAATAAAAAAGAGATGATAATATCAAAGAAAGTAAATAAGAAAAAGATATAACAAGATATCTCCAATTGCATCCAAATTGAGGTAAATCTTCTTCCACTCCAGCTTCTAAGCTCTCTTTGATGTTAAGAAAACATATATTAATGACAAAAGAATAAAATGGCTATTAAAAGCCTTTCAAAGTTTCAAGAGTTTCCTTTAATTATAGCTAATAAGAGAATTTATAGTTATGATTACATAATAAATTCCTAAGTTAGGTGAAATTATATTTTTATGCATCCTTAGATTGTATACTATGAGTCTAATGCTGGACTAGCTTCCACACCAATGTCAGTTAGCTTTTGAAACTTTACGTTTGTAAATATTGATAAGTTTGACACTAGTCACAAATACCACTAACATCAGTTTGCTCTTACATTTTAAACTTTTATGTCCATTAACACACCAGTACCTATTCTATTTGTACATTGACATTAATTATATTTTATTTCCATATTCTATAAAATTCTCAAATTTTTGATATCTTCAAGCTTGAATCAATCTCCAATACCTTCTACCAACTTATTTTTCATCTTGCTAGCTTCTAATTACTTTAGTATCTTTTCAATTGGACAATGTTAGAAAAAGTTGAACTTAAATTCGAGATTTTACCTTAAATAATTATCTATAAGATAGTGAACTAAACATAGGAACACATCATATAATTTCACATACAACATGCTATAAAGATGATAAATTATAAACCAATGAGCCCTTACAAGCATGCAAAATATAGACTTATATCAAATTCTCCCGTACTTAACTCATTGCTTGTCCTCAAGTAATTAGAAATAATAACACCTAACGAACTAAGATAACCTAATTATGATAAAAAAAAATATATCCATTTTTATAGGTGTATGTAGCATTTAGCATATGCCACAAGCTGTTAAACTCTTAGATGTCCCTAGTGAAGGAGTTATAATCTTTTGAGGTCTTACCATAATGATGCTCACAAATATTTACCTACATACATTAGTTAACTTAATAATTAATAACATAAGATCTAAGCCTTTAATTGAATTGTAAAACTTAAGCATATAATATTTCTGAAGTAAAGATAAAGTAAATAATTCTCTACCTTGTTCATTAAGCTAAAATACTAATTTCCATGTTTCTCATAAGGTATCACTTATTCATGTAAACGTTTGAATTTTGGATAAGTTACACTCATTATCTTCTTGTGAAATTGAACTTTTCATAGGATTGAAAATCATTTAATCTCCACGACTCAAATAGATATACAAAAAAAATCAAAAGGTCTTTGGATTTGGTTCTAATGAGTCTAAATGGACGAACGGTTAACAAAGGAAGGGAAATAGGAAAACAAAAACATTAACAATTAGTAGAGCAAGTAAATAAAAAAAATGATTAAAAAATCTTCATTAACTACTCTTATCGCAGAAAAATTCCCTCTTCCTTCATTCTTATATGCTAATCGATTTTTTTTAATTGTTTTTCTTTTTTATTTGATTTGACATGAATTTCTCTTTTCCAAATTGCCTTTCCATACATATCACTATGTACCCCAAACTTATTTCTTTGCATACCATATGCACAACATTAAATCACAAGTAAAAGTTCTAGTAATCATAAATTAAGGTTAAAACACTTATTTTTCTTTTTAGACTTAAGGTCCTTTAGGAAAGATTACAAAGAAAAAGGCTAAATTTTTATATAATGCTCAAAGATTTCATTAATGATTCAATGTATAAAGGATAAGAAATTTAGCTCAAACAAAAATCTTAAGTACCTTTATCATTTTATTGCTCATGTGTATCTAACATGTAATCCTAAAGAGATGAAATGTAAGTTTTTAAAATAAAAAATGATTTCCATATTCAAAAGCAGAATTTTATATGATGGCAAAATTTTGTATATTGTAACTCAAGTCAAATCAAAGTATTATCACCTAACGAATTCAGTTTCTTAGCATTCATAAAGATCAAATTTCCATATTATTCATTTAATCATATTGTGCATCAAACTTTTGATAACCAATCTTAGTTTAGAATTATGTATAAACTCATGTTATTAACTGATGATATTATAAACATAAAAACAAAAAGAAAGCTAAACAAAAAAATTAAAAACCTAAAACACAAAATATATAATTTAAAAAGTTTTTTAGTTATAACGTAAATTCTAAAGAAAATTCAATTTTTTTAGAAATCAAACCCCACACTTAAACTTGAAATTATCCTTAATGTTAGATAAGAAAGAATATAAAAGCATTCATGAAGACAAATAAGGTAGAGAAATATCCCTTAAGTTTATACAAGGTTGGTGAAGTAAATAAATTTAAAAAAAGGTTGGTGAAGTAAAATCCAATAGATTTTGAAAATTTTAACTAAAAAAATTAAATTTGCATTAGTAGAAAACTAAAACATTAAAATAAAATAAAAGTAAAATTAGAATGTTGGATTGCCTCCCAACAAGTGCTTCTTTACTGAAGTTGAATCACACGTTAGTAATATGATAATCAACACACAAGAAGGAGGGTTGAATTGTGTTATCTTTTTCGTAAGACCCTTCTTAAAAAAAATTATTTGATTCAGAAAACTTTTGTACTTAAAGATTTTTGAAAAACTTGCGTTACTTGGAAATTAAACTTGCAGTAAATAATAG
>JAOQMQ010000003.1:9339031-9355663 GCA_027563845.1 Erythroxylum subrotundum
AAACCTGAACCTGAACCATGAACCTGATTTTTCAGGTTCGGTTCAAACCGAACCTAAACTCAGGTTCGGTTAACCTTATTTACAGGTTCGGTTCATGCGGTTCAGGTCCGGTTCACAGGTTCGCGGGTTTTCTTGAACACCCCTACTAAATTCTATACGAAAGGGAATGATCAAATTATTGTTATTGTTGACTAAGAAATTATCTTATGTGAGTATAATATGCCTTTCAACAGTCACTCTAAGAACTTCAATGCTTATATCAAAGAGACTTAGGAAAAACCAAAATTAACCATGCTTGAGATAATGATGAAGAGATTTCGTAAGAAAAGGAGCATAATGGAAAATTATGTTGGTGATATTTTCCAAAGAATCATGTCTAAGTTAAAAAGGTAAAATAAGCGTGCTAGTAATTGGATTTCCTATTTTAGTGATGGGGAACTTTCTAAAATTAAGCACATACATTTAAATGGTTAATTTAGGAAATTTGATTGAAGTGGAAATCCCTGGAATTCCTTACCAGTATTATTGGACATGATAGAGGCAAGCTTGAGGATTATATGGATAAAATGTACAATAAAGAGACTTTCTTATAAGCAATGCTTATTACCTATTCTAGGTAAGCATCACTGGCCATAACAACTTTCATTTTCATTTATTAATTTCATTATAAAGGAAATAAGTCAATATAAGGAAACTAAGAAGGAACTTTAGGTGGAAAGAGAGATAATAAGGTCTTAGTTAGCAAAATGCCCCGATAGTACCAAGTTAGGGCATCCTGTTATGTTAAGGAGTTTTTGCAACTATACAATGTCGTTATGGCATCAGAATCTGACAAGGATTACATAGTTAAATGTAATAATACCTACAGTAGTAGTTCCATATATAATTAACAAAGTACAAATTTTATTAGATCTCATCACGATCAAAGCATTATTTCCGACTTTTAGAACTCCACTTTTTCCAGTGCAATTAAACGAATTTGCGTGGGGGTGCTCAAGAAAATCAAATCTCTTTTCAAGTTCAGAATGTGACAACCTTTGGTCAGAGGATCTTAATTTAGATTGTTTTTATCAATTTGTCAAGACTTGTTCGCTATTAGTACACCTAGAGAAACAATTCTTGTTTGCACACATGTGAAAAGAACATGCAGTATCCAAAATTCTATCAAGATCAGGCTCGGACTTCATCTCTGTTACTAAGAAAACATTTTCCACACGTACTCCTATATATTATTGACTTCTGGTGCTTTGTTATTATCACCTTTATTTTTACTTGTCAACTTATAGTAACAACAAATGTAAAGAATACAACAAATGTAAAGTTTGATCGTCCTCGTTAATTTTAGTCTCCATATTTTTACTACAAAAAAATGGAGTTTAGCAACGAACGTTACTAACGAAATGTGTAAGTTTTCCGTTTGTAAGCTAAGTTAGTGACAAAATTTACTGACGGAATAAAGCGTCAGAGAAACGGCCGTAAGCAATAATTTATGATAAAGCACATATTTTTTTGTCGCTAATTTTTCGACGAATATTTTGTGTTCTGTCGCTAAATATAGCGACAACTATTTTGTGTTATCGATAAATTTAGCTACGAAAAGATTGTTTCAGTAGGTAAATTTACCGACGCACAAATCCTATCAGTCGGTAAGTTTACCGACAGATTTGGTTATTCTATCGGTAAATTAACGTCTAACTATACCAACGGAACTTAATTATCCGTCGGTAAATTGATTAGATTTTACCGATAGATCTTGGTTTCCTGTTGGTAAATTTACTGATACTGTTTTTTAAAATTTTTTCCTGCATTTAATTTTATTTAATAATCTTATGATTGATGCATAATTTATACAGTTATCAATTATTTGTTGATAATATTTTGATTTATTTCTACATTTTAATTTGTACAAACAGAGAGTTGATTTATGATATAAAGTAAAAAATTATCTTAATTGATAATAAAAAAATATTTTGTACAACAATAAGTATTTAATTCATACGAAATGACTACAACTACACTATTCATTTGGTGAATGCGGATGCTCTAACTGCTGCGACAAGGTGCTGCCCCTCCCCTTCGACTCATCCACCTCATTACGAAGTTGGGCTATATACTCTATCGACTATTGCAACTAAGTTGCTAGTGTTTGTACTGTGCTCCGAAACTCATGGACTTCATTGGATGCAAACCGCCTACTAGATTCTACTGTACTGGATGTGGAGGATTGTGAATAACATGTATTTGCAAATGAACCTAAGCCGAATATCTTCCACAACGGTCCCTACCACCCACTATATGAAGATAGGTTTGACTCTCATTAATATCTTTAAAATGTAAGTTATAAACGAATAAAAATTGAGAAGAAAGGTGCAGGGAATATGAACGCAAGAATGCAATGCAACTCAATTTTATTCATTCCGTACACATCCTTTAAATAGAAGAAAAAATAACAAACTAAGATTTTTATGCTCCTAGAATAATGCTACTGAAACAGAAATTCAGGTTGCTCAACTACTGCCTAAAGACTAGGTCTTATTGACTAGAAAATAACTGAAAATGATCTTCAGGAGATACTTGAGGTTCTAAAGCAGAAAACTAACACTCCTCCTTGCTTTAGTAACTACAAATTCCAATCTTTTGCCTTAGGAGCTTGAACTTGCTGACTGGAAGTGCTTTTGTAAACAAATCTGCCCACTGATCTTCAGTATTGCGATAAGTCACGTCTCCATTTTGCTAGACTTCCCTTAAGAATTAAATCTTGATATTGAAATGTTTAGTCTTCCCATGAGACACTGGATTGTTTGAGATAGTGATTGTTGCCTAATTGTCAACAAAAATTTCAGTGCTACTCTTTTGCTCCATGTGCAAATCACAAAAAAATTTCTTAACCATAAAACTTAATTTACTACTGCTGTTGCTGCGATAAATTATGCCGCTGTAGTGGATTGTGCTACAATCTCCTGTTTCTTTGAGCACCATGAAAAAAATTACAGAACCAAGGCTAAAACAGTGTCCTGAAGTATTTTTCAGATCATCAATTGATCCAGCCCAATCGCTATCCGAGAATCCATACAACTCGGAGTTCTAACACTTCATGAACTTGATACCATAATCAACAGTACCTTTTATGTATCTTAGTATTCTTTTTTATGCTCTTAAATGCATTTCACTAGCACAATGCATAAAACGAGTAAGAGACTTGCAGCAAATAATATGTCTCACCTTGTTGCAGTAAGATACATCAAACAACCAATCAAACTTCTAAAGTGTCCTTCATCAATCTTTTCTGTACCGTCTTCCTTACTCAGCTTCTCCTTTTGATTCATCGGTGTGCTTATTACTTTGCACTCATCCATATGAAATTTCTTCAGCATCTCTTTTGCATACTTATTCTGAAAGATGAATATTTCATTTTGGCTTTGCTTGATCTCCATTCCAAGTAAATATGTCATAAGACCAAGATCTGTCATTTCAAAAACCTGCATCATTTCTTGTTTGAATTCCTCCACTAGCCTTGTATTGTTTCCTGTCATCAAAAGATCATCAATATAGAGGGATACTATCATTAAGTCATTACCCCTATGTTTTACGTAAAGAGTGAACTCAGATAAGCTTTTAACAAAGCCATAAGCAAGGAAATAATCATTTATCCTTTGGTGGTATCTTAAAATCCTTTGAGAATTTCTCAAATATGATGATAGATTTGAGTTCCTTGATCGCAAATTAACTTAGAACACCTTAGTTTGGATTGGAGAATTAAAAAAATGGTGGAAATTTGGTGATGGTCGATAGATGTTCTTCTCCTCCTCCCTTCTCCTTTCTTCTCCTTTCCTTTAATTAAAACAAAGTGTTTTTAATATTTAATGGTGGGTTGTACGACCACACAAGGAAGAAGAGTCTAGAATGTTGGCTCTTCTTTGACCAAACATGGTGAAATTACCTTTTTGCTCTTAGCTTATGTGAAATTACCATTATACCCTCCAAACTTTTCCTAAATTTGCAATTAAGTCCAAAATTTGAGAATGACCAAAACTTTTATTTTCATTTTGGTCCCCGGACTTTTGAAAATTATAATTAAGCCCTTTAACTTTATAAAAATTACATATTGGTCCTCTAAGAATTGAAAAATTATATTTAAGCCCCTTAACTTTTAATAATTTGTAAATAAACCCTCATGTACATCAACTTTTCCGATTAAGCTTTCTAAGTGTCCAATAAGTCTATAAATCATGTCTAATCACCTCTAAGGCATTGGAACACATTTAACTCAGCCACCATGGTAATATCCATCCAATGGACTCGCTTTTACACACCTAGAAGCTTATATGTAAGAAATCTCCATGATTTCACATACCGATGAACTTTAAGTTCATATAAGAGCATATAACATTATATATCACTGGCATATATACCGAAATGATTCAAATACATTTTGGAACTCATATACAACCATGTATATATCAATATATAGTAGTATCTCCAAGTACAGACCAATACAAAAGGGCTAAGAGAGTCTGGCATTACACATAACTCCAAACATCTTAAATATAGAAACAGAAAACGATGATGATGAAGATGATATAGACTTTGATGATACTGATTGGGATTGGATGGATATTGATCAATAATCTTTTATAGAAGGTCCTTATTTATTTTTCTTTCTCTATTAAATAGATAAATTTTGTTACTATACGTTTAAATATATACTTTACTAATCTAATTATTTATATGGTTGTTAACAACAATATTCTTTATTATTATAGGTCTTCAAAATGAAGAAAGGGAAGAAGCTAACATGTGCAACCAAATTTGTTGCACCAGGGTCTATGGCTAATTTTGTAAGAAAGCAGCGAAAGAAGACTCGTGCTTATGAACTAAAAGATTCATCTGATCTATCACATAGAGAGGAAGAGCATTTGGAAAATAGTGAATAGCAATGCCGATTTATTAAAGAAAAGGTACATGTTTTCTCATTTTCTTTAGTAATATATATGTGATTACTCTACTGTTAAATTTGCTTTGCATATTGTTTCCATATACCTGTGATTATCCTACTGTTAAATTTATTTTTCTTTCCACTAGTTTTCATTGTGACAAATTTTAATAGAAAGGAAAGGACTAATCGTGTAAGAAGAATGGAAGACCGCAACCTTTATGTCCTTCAGATAGTATTACTGACTTTTTAAGGTGGAAAGAACAAAAGAAACTTATTGACAAACAACTACAAATGGAACATGTAAGTGGAGACATGAAAATGTAGTAGAAGGCGAAGCAGGGGAAGCAATTGTTGAAGAAGATTCTACTTTTCTAAGGTGGGAAGAATTAATAACTAAAATGATGGAACGACAATTTGAACAACATGAAGATGTAGTAGAAGGAAATGGATATAATATAAGCATGGATATGGTATAAATTGTTTTTACTCAATACAAAGGTAATCATATATTTACTATTTTTAAAATAATTTCTCTTTCGTATACTAACATTAATAATTATTTTAAATATAAAGTTTGTGAAGAAGAAGGGGAGAGGTCCAACATTGTTTAAGGGTGTTCATGCAAGATCCATGGAACAATGCAAACCAATTTTTTTCAATGCTCTTAATAAGGCGATTGGTCCAGATGAGAAGACGTTAAATGAATTCACACTTTTCTTGGGTACTGTAGCTCGTAAATAAAATCTTGCACCTCTAAACCATGTTAATTGGCGATAGATTCCCAAAGAACCTATTTGGGAATATGTTAATGTAAGAAATCATTATCTTAATACTCCTTTCAATTTTGATTTATGACATTTAAATGAGTATTTATTAAATTGCAGAAGAGATATATTCTACCATTAGAAGGTAAAGAATAGGCTTTGAAAACTATTAGAGATGCATGGAGAATTTATAAGTGTAAAGTGAAGCAAAAGCATTTCAAACAGCATATGACAGATGCAGAAAGAATGGCCAATTGTCCTAACTATATATGCAAAGAAGTCTTTGAGGATCTCATCTTTTATTGGAACCACCACATGTGAAGGTATGATAATTTTTATTACCTTTTACAAATTAGTTACATGATATCTAACTAATATAATGATTTAATGTGTAGAAAATTACTGAAGCAAATACTCAAAATAGAAAACAACAAACTGAAATGCACACAATTGGTCCTAAGAGCTTTGCAAGTATTTATGCTAAGTTGGTAAGTTCTCCAATGAGTTATAATCTATTAAGCAATTGTTTTAATTTTCTAAATTATTTCTAAATTGTAATTAACAATTGTTTTCGTGGATAGAAAAATGAAATAGAAGATAAAACTTCACTCTCTAATGCTGAAAACTATATTGCGACTTATAAAACAAAGCCTGGAAAAGTGTACAAGTAATGTACTGAAGCTATAAGGAAGAAAATTGTGAGTAATGTTGGTTTTGTAATAATTTTCTTTATTGTTGCTACTTTTGTTGAGATGCCCAAATTTATTGTTTACTTCATGGGTTTATAATTCCATTTTATTTGTTTTTTATATTGTTGATTTATTCTTCTTATTAAAATAAGTTATTTATAGTATAATTTGAATTATACTAGGTTTTTTGTAATCATATATGGTGCTTGCATTCATTGCTATGATTGCAAATTTTCTTTTGTAAGCTCGCATTGAAGAAGTGCAAAAGGAAAATGATAGTGAAAAGCTTGATAAAGTTCTGGTTGATTTGGTTGATAAGGCCTGGTCATAATAAACTTTTTGGAAGGGGTACGAAAGCATCTACCATGAAAAGAAAAAAAAATATGGTGAGTGAAGACTTGTATAAAGGTCCTAATGAGTATTAGTAGTCCATCAAGAATGCATTAGAAGAAGAGATGAACAAAAAAGTAGAAGTTGAAAAGGAGAGAATGAGAAAGGAATGTTGAACGCTTGGAAATGAAAAGGCAACTAGAACAAGATAAAGTTGATAGAGAAGAAATGATGAAACAAATGTTCTCCCTCATTCAATCTCAACTTGAGCAAGCTAACACCGCTGACATAGACATGCTTTGTAAATTGATTACACCTAGTCAATTAAGAAAGGAATCTTTTATTCCTCCAAATCGTACATATCAACATGAAGAATATCATATAACAAATTTCCTTAATTCAATATTTTTGTACATCATCTTGTTATCTTTTTTGTTGAGATTAGCAGCTTATGTTCATGCTTTCTGAATATGTTCATAGAAAGAACTGAAACATTATGTTGTTAGTTTTGGACTATATTATTTGTCTTGATTAAATTGATGTCACAATAAAGTAGTTAGTATTTCATTTTTCACTTTGTTACCTTATATGAGTTAAAAGTGTTGCAATATCTATTTACTATTGTTGCTATAGTTTGAAGCTAATGTGTTGTCTTAGTAAAAACTTAAAGCAACATTTTTCTTTAGTTACCTTATACTTATTGCAGCACCACTATATGAATTATGTTGCCTTAAACCAAAGGCAACAATAATTATACTTATAGCAACGATTTTATCTGTTGCCTAAAATAATTTTTGCTGTAGTGCTAAAATCATGGTTTTAAAAATCGGACCGGACCGGCCGGTCCAACCGGTAACCGGTCGGCTATCCGGTCCGGTTCACCCTAAAAACCAGTTTTTAATTGACCTAGTCTGAACCGGTCAAAACCGGTCAATTGACCGGTCGGACCGGTTCGGTTCGTCCGGTTCGATCACTGGTTCAACAAATTTTTTTTTAATTTTTTTAAATTTTTTGATATATTTTTGTATTTTTTTTAATATTATTAATATTATATATAATTAAATATAATTATTGCATAATTATGACGTCACACCGGTGGTCGAACCGGCCGAACCGGTGACCAATAAGGCCTCCGATTTGATGACCAGTTCGGGTTTCAAAATACTGGCTAAAATCAAATGGAAAGAAGTTTGTAAGACAGAATCTCCTTATATGGCTTGCAGTGAGACAGAGATTAGCTATAATGGATAGGTTAAGGGACAATAATAACCCTCAATGCCTTACAACACTATTCATATGCCTTCGTTATCATGTCTTTGTTTTTCACAAAATACAAGCTATTACAACTGACTTTTCAAAACCTTTAATGGGTCATTATTCAACCCTCAAGGTATAGAAACCTGGCAGCAGTACTTGAAAAAGCATGACTATTAGCAGTGTTGTATCATTTTTCGGCTTCATTTGCTTAATTTTGTTCATATTATTACGACGAATGTCTGAAAGCTACAAAAAGAAGAAAAGAGCTCCCGTACGCAACTTTCTCTAAGTTACTATAGGTATGATTGTGCTAAAGGCAGTGGATATTTCCTGTTTCCATATACGCAGGGATGATTACACTGTATTACTTGATAAACACGCGAAATGGTCGGTGCAACCCTTATCCTATTGTCGGCGGAAGAAAAACAATTGATACTTTCTATAATTTCTGAAATTGACACCATATTTCAGGTTTCTTTTTATGCTCTGATGTCAACAATGTCGTCCGAGGGCTGACTAGTTGCTTTCGAAGCAGTCCTATGCTCCTTTCAGAGTTTGGAACTTTGCATCACAAACTGTACATTCAAATGACACTCCAACCAATCTTTAATACTAATGGTAAAATATTTGAAATAATTATTATGCAATTGAAATTATGATAAGATCATAGTTATGAGATTCAATTTATATTTATGTATTATTCCTAAATTATTCATAGTTGTAGTTTTATTAAGATCAGATATTGATGAAATGGTAAAACTAGCACAGATTATATTTTGGTCTTATGAAGAAAGTGATTGGTCTTATAGATTAAAATATGAAGATACTTAAACAAACATATAGTTGCTTATTCGAGAATAAATTCATTGAACTGACATGATTATGAGGATCTCAAATAGAACAATCTTATGTCATCATCATCATCATCATCATCATATCCCGAAGTTCCACACTGAAGCAAGGTCTAGGGGGCCTGATAGTACGCAACCTTACTCCTACATTGTAGAGAGGCTGTTTTCAGTAGACCCAAATGCAAATATAAGGAGGATAATAATGAAACAGGTTGAAAGAGTAAATACGTAAAGAATCCAGTAGGAAGGTATAATAGGAATATAATAAGTACTAAAGAAAAGACTAAAATAATAATAAAAATAATAATAAAATAATAAAAATAAGATTAAAATATAATAATAAAAAATATAGATAATAATAATATAATAGTAATAATATTGATAATAAAGATTGCAGAAATCAGGAGTCAGGTAATTGACACTTAGCAGATGTCTGTGCGGGCTTGTCAGGATGCTCGATATCGCAAAGTTGTCAGCAGATGCCAGGGAGTTTACGTCTAGCATCTTCATCGGCACCCCTCCGCCGTTGTCTTGAAGTAGAGGAAACCTATACACCGTCGTCGGCGTCGTCTTGTTCACTGTGCAGACTCTACCCCTAAACCTGGTGAAAACAGAGCATAACAGAGAAAGCAAAATACAGAAAAGTTGAAAATTTTACTGTAAAGAAGCTAACGGAAACCATGCCAGGCCTCTGGTTCCCCTATCTCCGGCCTCCGCCTCTGGTTCCCCCCTTCCCCTTAAACATGGTTCTGAATTCCTTGTAGCGATGGAAAAAGTCGAGAACCTATCCTTGGTTCTTGTCGGCAGCCAAAACAGAGAAGGAAACTTGCGCAGAATTTCAGAATGTAAAATGTAAAGGAATCGTGTGCATTACAAACCTAGCAAATCTAACATTAAATCATGATCAACCCTATTCATCGTTAAAAAAAAACCCTAGGTTTCATATCACAAAATAAACCCTAAAACCCCAACTAAGGTTGCAGCTGCCACCCCCTTGGTCCTGGTGGTGTCGCCAGCTGCGGTCACTTAGCTTTTGCAGAGCACAGATGTGACCTCCCAGAAGAAGTAAGCAGCCAGCACTGCGAGAGCAGCGGTGCGAGAGCAGCGATTGCGAGTGCGAAGGAGTCGCTTTCAACCCAGACCCAGATCTGTCGTCCTCACTCAAACACATACTAAACCCATAATTGGGTCTCACAAAAGATCAACCATAAAAGAAGACAAGATATAACCAGTGTGTGATCGGTTCTAATGTGGACAAAAAGTAGTGGCATCTTCTGATATGTTTTTTCCCCTTCTCCACTGTCCATGTTGTAGTTCCCACAATTCTCGCATTTAAATTCCTGACCAAGACCATGAAGTTTGTATAACCAATAAGGTATGGGTTTCCCATCCCAACCCATGGGCAACTTGAGGGGATTGTATATCTGCTGCTCCTCGTCATCACTTTCAGTGTCGGCTTGTGTCTCTTCTTCCTCACGTTCAGGTTCCATCTCATCATATGTCAGATCCTGTTTCTTCACTACATTTTCTCTTGTTCGCTCAATTGTCTCATTCAACATTATAATGATTGAATAATTGATCCGTATACTTGTGATTACCAAAGTATCTCATATAATAATTATTGTATTTTGATACTATTTATGACTTATTTTAATTAAGGTAGCTTAGTTAGTAGTACTTGGATATAATATAAACTATATTAAGGTAACTAAGTAAGTCAACAAAGGATTCGTCATTGTAAAGTAGTTAGAGAGAATGTTTCACTATTCTTAATTAGTAGTAATTTGAGAAATTCTCTGCTTAGAGTGACTTGACATTTAAAAAGGTGTTTTCAAATATCAATTATAAATCAATTACTAATTTGCAATAACGCACTTGATTGGATTTAAATAAGTAGAAACTAAATCCATACTATATGTCCAATTAGAATATTGGACAGTGAAAGGATTAAATTATATATCATAACTATGTATATATAGGTCGAGTCAAACTATTTTGACATTTCTAATATTTAAGTGATCATGACAATTTACTAGACATCATTCTTGATTTAAGATTATAAATTGTTTAACTAGAGAGTTAAAGATAAATCAAAAAGAGTCTTAATTTATCTAATTCTAATTATGAATTGTAGTTATAATTTATAACCATTGCCATCATATTAAAAACTTAATAAGTGACATATACAAAGTAATTAAAAAGAGAAATTTTAATTTAAATTAAGTTGAACTTAATTGTGAAGTTTGAGAAACTTTAGGTATATTGTGAGATGTTTGATTTTATTAAATTATAATTATAATTATAATTAGATTTTGAATTCAATTATAATTAGGAAAATTAATTTTAATAATAAATAAAAACCTTAATTTTTACAAATAGGAAATAAGCGTAAATGAGCTACGCTCTTTCCTATTCCTCCAAACTTAGTTCTTTTTCTCCATTTTGTGGATACCGTTAGAGGTTGGATGCTTGGAAAACTCATAGTTGAAACTAGTAAAAAGGTTTTTGCAGGAATTTAAATCATGTACGATTCAATTAATTTTTTATTAAAGTTTTTAAGTTATTTAATTATTAAGAACTGATTGGGAAACTATAAAATTTTATTTTTCTACTGCACTCATTATTTGATCATAGATAGTTTCTCAATAGTCGTATCAAAGTCTCCTTTAATTGTTTAACTTAATTAAATTGCTTGATTGATAATGATTTAATAAAAATTAAGGCTTAAAACGATCAATTAGGGTTTGTTTCAATTTTCTAAAACTTAAACTAATTACCTTTGTTTTGAGTTTTCTAGAAAGCCACACCTTCCCTAACATACATTATTCTTATTTCTGAATCAGCCCACAATCGCATGTCTATTTGTTTTTGTGGTTCTTGAAAATAACTTATGCATGTCCTCGTAGTTAGGTTCTGAAAATATAAAATTGAATGTCCCTTTATTTTGACGTTTTTGGAATGAGTTTATGGGTTTATTTCTTTTGTTTGGAAACCTGTATTTTTTTCCAGTCAATCAGATCTGGAAAACAAGGTTATATATCCCCCTAGCTAGGTTATGGTATAGGTGTGTTTGAATTAGTGTACATGAATGGGTGTCTTGAGATGGAGTATCATGAATCGCCCTCCTCCATCACCTGGTGGCAAGGGCAAGATTTGCCCTTGAATGTAAAGGCTAATGCCTTGGCATAATGTAAGAAGAAGCCAGACGTCTAGGAGATGTAAAGTATCGGTGATAGAGCTAACTATCACTGGTGAAGGTTGATGGAGCAGTAAGCAAAGGATGAATGTGGACAAACCCAGGTAGTGATAAACTTGAAAATGATAAAACTCTAATTGAAAAACGATCTCACATATGCCCCACAAGGAACCAGTGTTTGCTGGTTAGCTATTGTTGGCACGTACAGTGCACACGCCTCACAGAAAAGTTTTGGTTCCATATAGTTCCCATTCTTTTTTTAAATTCTTTTGGTGTGTTTTAAGCTGAAATTTCAAATCCCTCAAATAAATATTAAGTACACATTAAGAACGTGATATTTGCCTTCTATTATTTAAGAATAAAATCAGAGCTCTATTTATTGGAAAGTTTGATGAGTGACTCAAGGTCTCTTTAATACAAATATGTTTTATCTTAAATTAATAGGTTCTATTTAACTAAATTTATATCATTTGGATGAGTGACTCATGATCATATGAACTTAGAGGCAAGGTTAAGAATAATATATAAGATATATTTTGGCAAAGAATTGTCATCTAATGGATCTAGAAGTCATGTAAGATGTGATTAATAAAGTTATTATCTACCTAACTCAAATTAAGTTTGTTAGTCACGAAAGAACAACTTAGTTTGAATGAGATCAACTTAGTTTGAATGGGATCCTCGCCCATTAAAAAATTATTTGATAATTTCTCGATTTAATAGTGAGAGTTATTATTTTGAATAAAATAATGGGAGTAACAAATATTTATTAAAGTTTTTATTTTATTTAGTTTATGGTATAAAATAATACTTGTTCTTTTATGTCTTTTGATTGTTAGATAAGATGAGTACAAATTTATCAGTAAGGAGCATCATAGATGCTAACAAGGTAACTAGACATAATTTTTTGAACATAACTTGAGAATTATTCTTAGGCAAGAAAGAAACTATATGTTTTTAGCATTGTCGTTCCACCATAGCCTCATTCAGTTGTGATTGATAAGTTTTGGGAGAGATATCAACATTATATTGTTGATGTTGAACAAGTTAAATATGTGATATTGGTTAGTTTATCTCATAAGCTTCAGAAGCAACATGAAAACAAGGATACTCTTACTGTAATTATGCATCTTAAGAAGTTGTTTGGTGCACAAAATAAGGTAAAAAGTTATTAGACTTTTAGGGCATTATATCAATGCAAGATGGCAGAAGGATCTTCAGTTAGGTTGCATGTATTAAAAATGATTGGCTATATTGAAAAATTAAGCCAATTTGGTTATGTCATTGACCATAGGTTAAGTATTGAGTTGGTACTTTAGTCTCTTACTCTGAGCTTTTCATAGTTCATTATGAACTTTTATATGACTCAAAAGGATATGTTATTGAATAAATTGCTGAATATGCTTAAGGCTAAAGAAGGATCCCTTAAAAAGAAGCCCAATTTTGTTTTTGTAGAGGAATCTTCTAAGAGTAATCAAAAGAGCTCTAAGAAGAATAAAAATAAGAAACATAAGTCTTTTATTAAAGTAACAAAATCAAAATACGAAGTTAAGAAAAAGAAAAATGATAAGAGCATATATTTTCATTATGGAGTCGATGGAAACAAAAAGAGGAGCTATAAAACTTATCTTACTAGCCTGGTATATTATAAGCTTAAGATAGCTCAATCTTCCAGTTTGTTTATGATTGAGATCAATCTTTTTAATTTTATTCCATATTCTTGGATATTAGATATTGGACAGGGTTATCATATTTGTAACAACATATAAATGTTAACAAAGAGTAAATTATTGAGGAAAGATGAAATAGACCTACGAGTTGGCAATAAAGCAAGAGTTGCTACATTTGCTATAGGAACTTATAATATAGTTTTGTCTTTTAGTAGTGAACTAGAACTAAATAGTTGTTATTATGTTCCCGTTATTACTAGAAACATCATTTCCATTTCTTATTTAGATTTGAATGGATTTTTTATTATAAATAAAAGTTATTCTTTTTATAAAGATGCCATTTATTATGGATCTAGATTACTTATAAATGGTTTATATAAATTAGGACTTAAAATTTGTGAATCTTGTTTGTTAGAAAAGATGACCAAACTACCCTTTAATGGAAAGGGAAAGCTTGCAAATGAATTACTATGGCTTATATATTCAGATGTGTGTGGCCTTATATCTACTTGTGTTGGAGGTCGATACTCATGTTTCATTACTTTTTTTTATGATCATTCAAGATATGGTTATATGTACTTAATCAAATAAAAGTCTGAATCATTTGAAAAGTTCAAAGAATTTAGACTTAAGGTTGAGAAATAAACTGGTAAGAGTATTAAGTCACTTACATCTAATTAAAGTGGTGATTACATAGACTATTTCTTGGTTACATAAAAGACAACGAGATTCTCTCATAAGGACTCCTTCTAGAACTCCACAACATAATGGAGTGTCTGAGAGGAGAAACTATTCTCTGTACTTTAGTAGATACAATATGTTCTATGATGAGTTATGCAATCCTTTCTGTTTCCTTTTGGGGACATACCCTTGAAACTCCTGCTTACCTTTTGAATAGAGTTCCATCTAAATTGGTTGGTAAAACTCCATATGAGATATAGAATGGTAGTAGACCAAACTTGTCATACCTAAAGAGTTAGGGATGTGATGCTTATATGAAGCATGCAATATCTGATAAGCTTCAAGTAGGAACAGTTAAATACAATTTGTTGGATATTCAAAAGAGCATGTCATATATCAATTTTACCATCTTGTTAAGCAAAAGGTCTTTGCCTCAAGATATGTTATATTCTTATAAAGGGAATTATTTTTAAGGAAAGTTGTAGGACTAAGGTGGAACTTAGAAAAGTTTAAGAACCATAAATACACATCCTAATGGAAGATAAACCTCAATTTGATACATATGATGTCTAACTAAAGGTTCAAGAGACATATAATAGGATAATTTATTCCCCTACTAGATTAGATCTACATATTTAACATAAGAAAGATAATGTACCACTCATAGATGACAAGTCTACTACTTTGAAAGAAGGAAAATCTGACATTAGTTCTTTAAAATGACATAAATCCATAAGATCTAAAATGGAATCTATGTATACTAACCAAGTATGGACTTTCTCTTGATAGTATTGTACCTATAGGATGTAAGTGGGCTTTTAAAAGAAAAATTAGCATAGATAATAACATACATATGTACAAAGAACAGTTGCATATCATAATCATGAAATTTGGTAGAAGGATGTCAAAACATCATTTTTCAATGTATTTTGCTTAAGAATCTGTATATGACACAATCTAAGGGTTTTGAATCTAAGAGATTTCCTAATCAAGTATGTAAGTTGCAAAAGTCTATTTATGGATTTAAGTAAGCGTCACAGAGTTAGAACATCCATTTTGATGAAACAATCAAAGAGTTCAGTTTTATAAAAAATGTGGATAAGTCAAATGTCTACAAGAAGGTTAGTGGGAGTGCAATTATCTTCCTAGTGCTCTATGTGGATGACATATTTTTTATTGGAAACAACATACCAATGCTCCAATTTGTAAAAATTTGGTTATCTAAGAACTTCTTTAAGAAGGATATGAGAGAAGTAGCTTATATTCTAGGAACAAAGATCTATAGAGATAAACCAAATAGGTTGCTTAGCTTATCACAATCTATATGTATAGGCGAAGTCTTAAAGAGGTTTAGCATGGATAATTCTAAGAGAGGATTCTTACTTATGTCACATGGGATTTTTTTCTCATAAAGTATGTGACCGATGACATAAGGTAATAGATAAAATAGATTGTATTCCATATACTTCGACAATAGGATCAATTAAATATTTAATATGTAATGTTATGTATTAGAGCAGATGTTTCTTAGGCTTTGATCATAATAAGCATGTTTTAAGCCAATCCTAGTGATGGTCGTTGGACGGCTATGAAAAACATATCAAAGTACTTGAGAAAGACTAAGGATGTTTTCTTAGTCTATGGAGGAGTTGAATTAAGAGTTCAGAGGTATTCATGTTAGTTTTCAGTCTGATCTAGATAATAGCAAATCACGATCAAGGTACATCTTCACTTTGAATAGTGGTGTGGTAAGTTAGAAGAGTTCTAGAAAACTAACCATTATGGATTTCGCTACTAAAGCAGAGTACATTCTAGTATCTGAGGATCAAAAAATCCATCATAGAACTTGGAGTGGTTCCTAGCAATGTTGAGCCACTAGTATTATACTATGACAACATTGGCACCATTAAAAAAGAAAAGTTACCAAGGTCTCATCAATGGTCTAAACATGTAGTCAAGAAGTTTCACTTGATTAAAGAGATAGTGGAGCAAAAAGATAAAGCATTAAAGTGAGTTTCCACGAAAGATAATCATATAGATCCTCTCATTAAGCCATTGTCTCATAAAAGACAGGACTAACATATAGATGGATATGGTATTAGACAGAAAGCAATTGGCTTAAGTGTAACGCCGGACTCTCTAAGCCTTTTTTGTATTGTTCTGTATTTGAAAATATTACTGTATATATATATATATGTGTGTGTGTGTGTGTGTGTGTGTGTGTGTGTGTGTGTGTGTGTGTGTGTGTGTGTGTGTGT
>JAOQMQ010000003.1:9360644-9378421 GCA_027563845.1 Erythroxylum subrotundum
TCTATGGTTCAGGAATCGTTGGGCTTCAAAAACGGGGCCCAACAATCTTATATTTCCAAGTTATTAGATTCTTCATCATCATTTCTCATTATATGTGTTTAAATTTATTTCTGACGTGGCTTGTCACACCAACAAGGTTAACGAAGATATTAACATTAGGCTATATTTGAAAAAAATTGAAAATGCGAGTATTTAATTGTCATATTTTAAAGTTCAAGTTATAATTGCAAAACTGAATAAAGTTTGGAATTTTTTTGTAATTAACCCTTTAAATTAAGTTGGAATTAATTGTGAAGTTGGAGAAACTTTATGAATCAAGTATAAGATATTTGATTTTATTATAATTAAATTGTAATTATAATTAGAGTTGAATTTAATTATAATAAAATTTTAATAAGAATAAGAAATAAAATAACTCTAATGTTTTTTAATAAATAGGAAATAAGATAAGGGAGCTAGCATTCTTGCATATCAGAAACACCCTTTCTACTAGTTAGGGTAAGGCTGAGTACTTCTAGACCTCCTCATACCTCATATCTCATAAACTTTTGCTAGGATGATGTTATTATTGTTGACCTAGCATTCTTACTTATTCTTCTCAAATATTGAATTCTTTTTCTCTGCTACGTGGATACCGTTAGAAGTTTGATGCTTGAATGACTCGCAGTTCACACTTGTGAAAAGGTTTTTGCAGGACTTTCTAATAAGGTATGATTTAATTACTTTTATGGTTTATGTTTTTCAAATTAATCAATTATTAAGATCTGATCGAAAAACTTTAAAATCTTTTTTTTTTACTGCACTTATGATTCGAAGACGGTTAATTTCACAACATGCAACATAAAGTAATAAGTTTATGTTTTTGATGCAACATGGTAGATCGCAAAATGCATTAGCAAACTAGAAGATAAATGACAAAATAATTTATTTATTTATTTTATTAAGCATGATAATATATCAATATATTATGTTTTACCTACTTTAATATGATAACAAATAAAATTCTTTATTAAAAATTATTTTATTACTATGTATTAATAATAATGAATAAGATGGTTAATTTTTACATTTATTAATAGTTTCATATTTTTATAAAAATGAAAATTAATTTGCTTAATTTAATGAAATCATATTTACCTAAAATTACTAATATAAAAATTATAAATGAATATTTAACATATATATTATCATTTTATTTTATTAGACATTAAAAAATTAATTAAACTCTATATTATTAAATAATGTTTATAAGGTTAATATGATAATAAATTTTAGCCTTTCTTAAATTTTATTTATAGATAATAAATAAAATAATCAATTTCTCATATTTTATTTGTGATTTATATTTTAATAAATAGTTATAATTAATTTGAATAATTCTCACTAATTCTAAAGTAAATCGTAATTTATTTATTATATTATTGATTTTTTCATATTTATATATTATTACTTTATAGATAATAGTATGCTTTTTTTAATATAAAATGTTCATTCAATTTGTTAATAATTAGCTAAAATAATTTATTATATTTATCAATAGTTGATAATATTACTAGTTTTATATGATAATTAATTATGTCTTTTTAATTAAAATTTTATTTATTATCTAATAACACTAATAAGTAATGATCAAAATTTATATTTTTATAGTTTATATTTTTCAAATATATAAAAATTGATTCATTGATTTTTAATATTAATGAAGAATTATTTATTAATTATTTTATATGGGCCCAATATATTCATTGCTAAGGCTGATTAAATTTTCATATCATTCAGCCTTTTGGGTTTAGTGTAATTATTGATTAATTTTCATATTTTATCGATATGTTAGGCTAATTGCTAATGTTTCTTTTTTTCATATTGACGTAATAAATTCAATAGTAGTAATTTTCCATCACATGGGCTTGTTGAACTCAATCCTAGTGCTAAGTGATTATTAACGTCACTAAATTATTTATAATTCATATATTTATAATTTTATTGGTTAACATTAAAAATAATCAAATGATTATCAATATTAAAATAACTTAAAATTACATATTAAATATCTATTTATACATATAAGTAATGATACATAAATCTAATAGATCAATAAAAAAATAATAATTTTAAAAATTATTTATTAATTGTGAAAATCAATCAAATTAACTCTTAATAATTTAAAACAAGAATTTTAAATTGTTGGTAAACCAGGTTGAGATTCGATCCCGTCCGCAGCAGAATCACGAACTTTTTTGTGACTTTTGATTTTCCGAAAACCAAGATCTATTTAATTCTATAAAATAATTAACACAAATCATAATAAAGTGGAAACTTAATTTATACCTTATTCCGAAGCTTAATCTTTATCTTATCATATCTCTCGAACTGTTCCCGAAACTGATTCGGCTCAACCACCGCAGCCGCACAGGTGTCCGGCCTCTAACGGTATCCACAGAACAGGTTGAGAGAACTCTATAACTCTTACAGAGAGAGTTAAGCTAGAAGTGTTAGCTTCATAAAGCTTAAGCTTATTTATAATAAGCTTTGAACGTTTTAGTAATTTAATTGAAATTAAATTCTAATTTCAATTAAACTTTAATTAGAATTATAAATAATTATAATTAAATACCAATTATGCCCATATAAGATTTAATATCTAATATTGATCCTTATTTATTAAATATCATATATTTAATCATAAAGTTTCTCAAACTTTACAATTAAGTCCAACTTGATTAAATTAACTTTACTCTCTTCAACTCATTCTATATGTGAGACCCATTAGATTCTCAAATATGTTGGCAATGATTATAAAATCTAATTTTGATTCATAATTAAAATTAGATAAATTAAAACTCATTTTAATTTATATTTAATTCTCTAATTAAACAATTTATAATCATAGATCAAAATTGGCGTCTAGAAACGCATCATGACCACCCAAATATTGAGAAATGTCAAAGTGGTTTTGACTAACCTTCTGTCCATAATTTTTTCGTATAATTCAATCCTTTCATCATACAATATTCCAATTAGACATAGAGAATGAAATTAATGTCTACTCTATTTTGAATCTAATCATATTAGTTATCAACCATTAGCTATCGATTCAATTAATGACATTTGTAAACTATTTATAAAGCATCATTTCACTAATTACTTTAGGGTGATGAATCATATCTTGATCATTCAACTATCTCCATATAGTTCATGCCACGTCCAATGATTACCGATTAAACGACCTATGATTAAATAGATCATAAGTAGTATCAAAACATAGCAATCTCCATACAAGATAACTTTGATGACCTCAAGTCAAATGATCACTTATACAATCATCACAATGAGAATTCTATAGACATACAAGTAATGTTTCAAATGAATTTCTCATATCAGGTCTGTTCAGTGAACCTATTCTCTAGCAAGCACCCACACGTTTGTTTAACTATTTTTATACTTTAGCCTATGAGACCGACTACTTCCTTCATAAGAAAAAACAAAATGTGTGCTAGTTTTTTTTTTTTACGTTTTATTAATGTTCAATCTTAATAAAACAATGACTAGAAACATTTAGAAATAATACATAAATGCAATATGAATCTCATAATTATAATCTCATTATAATTTCATTTACAATGTACAATTATCCCATGGATTTTATCATATACATCTAAACATATACAAGATAAAGAATGCCTTTAAATAATTTGTCACTAAACTACAACCAAAGCGATTGGCTATAGGGCATAAACCAACATAAATGAACTATAAGAAATTAATAATCTTATTTATTATTATTAGTACATAATATACAAAACTGTATGAAATGTTTAAGTTATTATTGTATAAAAACTAACAAAAATATGATTACTTATCCATAAATATGTTTGGTGAAACATATTTATAGATGGCTATTCAGCCTGAGCTCAGCCCGATTTGACCAAACTTCGGGCCGAGTTTGAACTTTTTTCTTTTAATTTTCAAATACTCGAAGCCTAAAAATTACAACAAAATGACATTGTTTTGAGTGAAACAATATCACTTTTATTTTTAATTTAAAAATAAATAAATAATCGAGTATTCCCATTACGAAGTCTAAATATGGTAGGACACATATTATACTTACCAATTAATAATCCCTAAATATCCTGTTAATCTTAATAATAATCATAAAATATTATGTTAATCTCCAATATTAAAGAAATGGATAGACAATAACATAGCCCGCACTTGGTTTTAAGGAAGGGTGTATTCCTCATGTATGTTTGATGCAACTCCACTTAATACATTCCTCCAACAGCCTTAAGAATAATAGGCTTTCTCTTAGGAATCAAATGGTTGTGATGACCTAATCATGCATGATGCGTATATGTAGGAAAAAACGTGATTGATTCAAAACATAAATGATAACTCACAAAACATGCACACGCTTTCATGTCTTGTAGAAGCAGATAATTGAATCACTGTTTCTTTAAGTAGTATAACAACTATTATCCGAGCATGAGATCACTTGTGCAGTTTAACCTGTTCCAAACCTATGCCACTGACTTTTAACCACATATTTATATAAGTCTCACATAAATATATGAACAAAAATTAATAGAATAGGGTTGGAACAAATTTATGAGAATAGAGGATCTATTCCCTATTATCTGAGGTCTATGACTCAATGACTTCTATGTGTTTAATGGAATTTGAATTTCTATTGCGTTATCAGTTGTAAGTGCAGTGTAAGTAGGGCATTCTTAACATTTTATAGGCTCTGAGCAAAGTAAAAAAAAAAAAGATCTCGATAAATCAGCGGCCCTAGGTAGAGTAAAAAAGAGGGACTCTATTAATGTTCTATTGTTCATTACTAAACAAAATTTTTTTACTATCAATTCTTAAGTTAGAACATATTAAATTCATATATTGATAGAAATTTTAAAATATTAAAGGTAAAGAAATACATCCAAAGCATTTGAAAGAAACAAGCCTCTTCCACTTCGTAGCCTTCAAGGTTATTGTGCATTCATAGGAATGAGTGAGCATAAAAAGTCTTCGGATGCCTTTATGAGCGTGGGATAACTCTTGGGATTCCTTTATAAAGATGGGCCCTTTATAAGGGTGTACTTTAGGCAGGTGCCCTTCTTACCCTTATCCAGAGTTGGGACAAAGTGTAAGACATCTAGTAAACTTTCACCGGAAGTGTTTTGTCGAATCAAGTCTATATTATTGATTATACCACTTATTTTGTATATTAATTAAATTTTACTAGTTAAAAAACTCTTAAAAGGAAATCACTTTTTTCTTCTACAAAAATATATTCCTTAAGATAAAATTTGAAATAATCCTATATAGAAAATTTCAAATTTTTAACTACTCTTTGGAAGTTAAATAAAAACCCATTGATAAATGTATCCGTTTATTATGTCCCACTTATATATAATGAGTTTATTTGATTAGAATATTAAAATTCTCCTATTTGTCCAATAATTTGTGAGACTAGTATACAATAAGAGTTCATTCTCATATAATGTTAGGAGTATATCATATCTTAATTAACAAATTGATCCTTAAGTAAATTTACTGTGCGATACCTTAAGTCACATTTCACACTTTTAATCTTATTTTCTCATATACAATTATCACAATAAGAATTTCCGTAACTATACAAGTAATGTTTCAAATGAATTTCTCATATCGGGTCAGTTTAGTGAACTTGTTCTCTAGTAAGCACTCATACATTTGTTTAGGTACCTCCATATTTAGCCTATGAGATCGACTACTTCTTTTATAAGGAAAAATATAACGTGTACTAGTCTTTTTACATTTTATTAATGTCTAGTCTTAATAAAATAATGACTATGAGCAATTTAGAGATAATACATAAATACAATATAAATATGATAATTATAATCTCATTATAATTTCATTTGCAATGTATAATCATCTCATGGACTTTATCATATACATCTAAATATTTACAAAATAAAGAATGTCTTTAAATTATTTTGTCACTAAGTTACTACTAATCGATTGTTTGTAGGGCATAAACTAATATATCCATGACTAAGTTTAGTGGTTATGGAGCCTCTTGCTCTTCAACATATATTGGATTTTCATTTTTCTAAATTTCATAATTTTTGTCATTCAACTTTTCATCCTTATTAAGCTCTGCGAAAATGTTCCTTTATGCTGTAGTCATATTTGAAACATTAAGTTTTTACAGTAAGAAAGAAATAGCATGCACGCACGTTATGTCACATCGTGCATACTTATATTGAATAATCAGGTTTCAATTATTTATGAAATCTAAATATAACTTAACATCTCAATCATCATTTATATAAAAATTGAATTTCAATAATCATAATAAAATGGAGTTTCACGCAACAACATACTTTGTTTTTTTTTTTTTTTTCTCATAAATATCATCACCAACGAGTTATATGCTTTTGCGTTAGGCAAAATCCAAATTACAGAACGTTTCTTAAGAGCTGACCTTCTAGTTATGGCAATATTGAGCCTAAAGGCTAAAGCCGTGTACTTTAACTCAACATCTACAAAAGCAATCAATTCATCCTCCAAAATACAACTCTTATATTAAGTTATTAACAGTAATAATATATTACGTTAGATCTTTTGAGGCAATAATCGCATCTAGAATAATTGTGTTAACATGATGAAGACACGTCTCATTTATGTTTCGAAGTCTAAGTGTGCTCATTATAATGGTAATTTTCTTGAAAACAAATTTTTAAGAACTAAAGGTTTGTTAATTGCTTACAAACCTAAATATCATAAAATGAAAAATGATTGGACTAACACAGTAATGAACTCATGCTCATAATCAAATGAAATTGTGATTATTGTAGTTTACGGAAAATTTTATTTTCAATTATTATTGAAATGATCTAATTAATAATTGTAATTATTTTATTTAATTAGAAACCCATTTCTAATTATTATTGAATTAATCAAATTTCTAATTATAATTATTTTATTTTAATTAAAAACTCATTTCTAATTATTATTGAACTAATCAAATTAAATTTTGAATTTTTAATTGATTAGTGACTTGTTTCTAATTACTAATAAAATAATCACATTAATTTATTTTAATTAAATGTAAAAAAATTTATTTCTAATTATTATTGAACTCATGAACTTAATAATTTAAATTCAATTAGAAACTTATTTCTAGCTATGATTTAAAAAAATCAATTTTAATGATTATAATTTATACTTTGTTTTAAAACTTATTTTTAAGTATTAATAATAATGCATGTGAATTAGAAAATTGTTTCTAAATAAATTTTATTAATGAACTAATCAATTTAACTATTATATATATAATATAATTGTCTTTCTCTAGGCAAAATTGGGTTATCAACTAGCCAATCCTCTAGGTCCAAGTTCACAATCCAAATCGAGAAAACAGCTGGCCTATACATACCCATTAGAGTTTATCTTCAGGAGTCACGGCCCATATTTGTGTGGAAGGTGGGGAAAAACGTTTTTGGTTTATTAGAAAGAATTTTCAAGTCTTCGTTTTTCTGAATTTGCTTTGTATAGTTGACAAATTCATCGTAGAACAGCATGAATTGACTTCACAATTCGAACAAAGCAGAAACAAATTCTTGTTTTGACTTTAGTATTTTTGTCGTAAGTATTGTCTTGTGACCTTGTTTCAGTTTTCCTCAAAACAAAGTTTGAGTTTCTGGATGTCTTTATCAGCTACTTATCTTTGTATAAAACAAAATTAATTTATGATTGCATACTATAATTTGAGTTTAACATAAAGTGCTATGAATAATAGACTCAATTAAGATGCATACTAAAAAAAATGCTCAGATGCCATTTGTAGAAATTTTAACCACATGATATAGCATTGAACCCTACCAATTAAAAAACACTTCTATTTTCTATAAATCCGATCAATCATAAAACCATCATTTTAATTTGAAATAATTTCTTATATACAAATTTTCAAAATTTTACTACTAATTAGAGGTAAGGTTGTATATTATGGGACTTCTCCAGATTCTGCGTTTCAACTAGATTGTTACTGAGTGTTGTTGTTGATACAAAATTTCAAAAGTTTAGGTGCTCTTTGGCAATTAAATGAAATTAATTTGATAATATTAACCCAACAATAGGTGTATCTTGATCAATTAAATGAAATTTTAGTTTTCAACATCTATCTACATTGATCTAAACAAAACAAACCGTTGCATTCTGCATTACTCACAAGTACATAAACAACGTCAAAATAAGGAGTGTTTGGGTACATGAATATTTACTATTTGGGATAGAATAAGGCCCATTTAGTCATAAAATTAAAGTAATCCTAGAATTAGATGAGGGTTGTTGATTCCTTCAATAGAGTATTTCAAGTATGGAATAATATATTCATCAACCTAAATTTTAAAAACAATTTTTAAAATTTTAAATTCAATTTTTAATTCTAAAATTTTAATTATTTTTCTTAATTTGATTGACTCGTAATTAAATTTAAAATATTTTCTAGAAATAGGATTAATTATATTTCAATTATATTGAAATTAATTAATTAGACTCCTTAAAATTAAGAAAGGTAATTTTCTTAATTATCTAAGAAATATGTTTATTCATTTCAATTTGATTTGGCTTAAGTTAAATTTATTATGTTATTTATTTATAGAATTATTATTCTATTTATTTAATTGAATAATAAATTTATTAATATATTAGAAAATTTATTTTCTTGATTAATTTGAAAAGGTATTTTCATTATTAATTAGAAATAATTAATTTATTAATTTATTAGAAAAGTTATTTTCTTGATTAATTTGAAAAGATGTGTTCATTTATTAATTAAAACCAATATATTTATTAATTTATTAGAAAAGCTATTTTCTTGATTAATTTGAAAAGGTGCTTTCATTTATTAATTAAACAATGAGCTTTATTTAATATTGTAAAATTAATTTTCTAATTTACTAAAGAAAAATTTTCTAGTTAATTAAGAAAATAATCTCTAAATAAATAATATAAAGGAATTTCTTAATTAAATTTAAAAATTTTATTTTAATTTTGAAAATAGTTTTGATTAATATTATAAAATAATTCTAAAATTAATAAAAAATTTATAGTTAGAATAGAAATAGTTTTCTAATTCGATTAGAATGTCACTTGTTAAATTTTGAAAAAAAGAGCTTTTTTATAAATTATATGTCATAAGTATAATTAATTAATATTATTTTTCAATCAATTTCATTAATGGAGTTAGGATGGAAAGAATTTTGAATTTGAATTTGAAAATTATTTTTTATATCAAATTAAAATTTTATTTATCATAGGAATTTAATTAATTTAGGAAATGAGTTTAATATAATTTAATTATCCAAGGAATTGAAAATATCATTTTAGATTTTGAAAATTAATAATTAGAATCAAACATAGCTTGACTATTTTTATGCATATTGTTTGATTGTGTACGCCTAAATTGCATGTTTATATATATATATATGTTTGTGTGTGTGTATGTATATATGACATTTTACTTACATTTTTATGTTTGATGAGACTATCTGAAATTAAATTTCTCATTAAAATATTAAGTATATGTTTAGAAAATGATCATTTCCTTTCATTATTATAAGAACAAACTAGAATTATGTTTAATTGTTAGGCTTGTTAAGTAAATTTAAAGTTGCTTTAATACAAATATATTTGGTCTTATAACAGTGCATTCAACTTATCTAAATTTATGTGATTAGAATCAGCAAACTCATAACTACATGAATTTAGAGACAAAGTTAGAAACAATATAAAGGTTATAATTTGATAAGAGTTGTCATTTAACAGATTTCGGAATCACATAAAAAGCGATTGATAAAGATGTTATCTACCTAATTCAGATTTAATTAATTTATTAAACAAGCCCAAGATCAAATAAACTCGAGTGGTATCCTAGCCCACTAAACAGTTTAGGGTAGTCTTTTTGTAATAATGATGAGGGTTATTATTTCAAATAAAATAGTATGAGTAATCAAATATATGATTAAAGGCTTGGTCTTATTTTTAGTAGAAATTACATTTGTTTCGTATAGTTAATACTAATAGACGATGAACCTAATTTCTGGGACATAATTTAAGGTTTGAGAAGAGTTCTCAAAGATAGAAAGAAAAACTATATGTCCATGTGTTATTAATATGTGTTGAGGATTAGGTGATAAAGTTATAGAGATATGTCAATATCATACAAATGATAAAATGTAATATCATTTTGAGTTGATTATTATTTTATAAGCTTTAATGACAACTTATAAGATGTATGTCAACACTATAGTAGCATAATGCAAGAGATTGCATGGAGTAAAGTTGAAAGGTATAGCACTTCGATGAGATCACAATGGTGAGTTTTAAATTTTTGATCATTGATAAGGAATGAGATTCTCTAATGAATATCTTCATAACAAAAATTCCGTAAGAGTGTGATTTATGTAAAGAGGAAAATATAATACGAGATGTTGTATGATGCAGTATTATTTCTTGTATAGCGATGTCTAGTATAATGACTTATCTTCAATAGTTCCAATTAAATCAATTAGCAAGATTTCACATTATATATGAAATATTGAGTCTTTGAAAGAGTCAAAGTTAATGGTTTAGGGACGTAATGCTTAGTTGAAGCATATATTATATCCATTAAGTTAGAAAAAAATTAGTTAATAAAAGGGTATAAGATATTCAAAAGGTTGGATACAATTTTATAGACTTATTGAACAAATTATTTGTTTCAATATATGTTTATAAGAGAATGGTTCTCAAGATAAATAGTATGAGTAAGATGAAATTTGTAAATTTCAAATCTCATGATAATACATCCAATTAGAACTATTGCCTTTATTAATACATTTGATGTATAATTAAAAGGTTACGAGACATTTGGAGATGATTATGAATTTATCATGTCGGTAAAAAGGTTAGTGAGACTATAGTTGTCCTCTTTAGTGGTAGTATGTAGAGACATATTGCTTATAGAGAACAACAATTCTAACTTTCAATTGTTGAAAACATAATTGTTCAAAAACAACTCTTATTGGATAAGAAAAGGTAACAACTTAATTATGAGAATTAGATCTATAAAAATAGACTGGAACTTGTTCACGTATTCTAAATCCAAGTACATAGATTACTAAAGACGTTGAGTATCTGAGATGTTAGATACTTATGAAGTATTAAAGATATCCATTATTCTATGTATGAGTTGATATTTGAATTCAAGGAGATAAGATATAACTTTATAAGTAAATCCTAATTAAGATCTACTTAGAACAATATCATTCAAGATTGGAAAGGTTCCAATATAGCAATGGTTGTTGATTAATCCATAAGACATTTTTCATTTAGTGGAAATAATTAATTGGATTAATAAGTTCTTTAGTGAACTTAATATAGTTCCTTAAATTATTCGAAATAGTATTGTACTACGAAACATTAAAGCCATTGGGCATGTAAAAAGAACTAAGGTCTCATCAAAGATCTAAGGATGTATTTAGGCAAAATTTCTTAATTATCATGATAATTAAGAAGGAAGTTGTAAGATTTAAGTAAATGCTCACTATAGAGAATTTTATAGAATTTTATCACTAAGCTGCAGTCCCAGCGATACCATGATCGTCATATGGTGATATGGTATGTGATACGTAACGATTGGCTTAGTGTAAATGGAAGATTGTTGGTTTTTGCCCTACAACCAATCACTTTGGTTATAATTTAGTGACAAATTATTTAAAGACATTCTTTATCTTATACATGTTTAGATGTATATGATAAAGTCCATGGGATAATTATAGATAGCAAATGAAATTATAATGAGATTATAATTATAAGATTTATATTATATTTATGTATTATCCCTAAATTGTTCATAGTCATTGTTCTATTAAGACTAGACATTAATATAACGTAAAAAGACCAGCACACGTTATGTTTTTCCTGATGAAGGAAGTAGTCAATCTCACAGACTTACTTAAACAAGCGTGTGGGTGCTTGTTAAAGAATAAGTTCACTGAATAGACCCGATATGAGAAATTCATTTGAAACATATTTCTTTGGAAATTCTCATTGTGATGATTGTATAAGTAATTCTTTAACTTGAGGTCATCAAAGTTATCTTATTTAAGGATTGCTATGTTTTGATACTACTTATGACCTATTTATTTAATCATAGGTCATTCATTTTGAAGTCATTCGATATAATATGAACTATATGGAGGTAATTAAGTGATCAAGATATAATTCATCACCTTAAAGTAATTTTGAAGAATGTTCCGTTGTCCTTAATTAGTATTAATTTGGAAAATTCTTAGCCAATGTAGAATGACGTTTTGTAAATAGTTGAATCAATAGCAAATGACAAAAGAACTAATATAATTGGACTAAAAAAGAGTAGACATTAATTCCATGTTCTGTTTAATTGAAACATTGTATAGTGAAGGAATCGAATTATAAGGAAAAATCATACACAAAAAGATTAATTAAAACCATTTTGACATTCATAAATATGTAAATGATTATGATATGTTGCTAATCGTCAATCTTGATATATGATTATAAATTATTTAATTAGAGAATTAAAGATAAATTAAAAAGAGTTTTAATTTATCTAATTCTAATCCTAATTATGAAATATAATTATAATTTATAATCATTGGTAACATATTTAGGTACTTAATGGGTTTTACATAAAGAACGAATTGAAGAGAGTAAAGATATTTTAAAAAAGTTGGACTTGATTATAAAGTTTAAAAAACTTTATGATTAAATGTGAGATATTAATAAATAAGGATTAGTATGAGATATTAGATCTTATTTAGGCATAATTAGTATTTAATTAGAATTATTTATAATTCTAATTAAAGTTTAATTGAAATTAGAAACTAATTTCAATTAAATTACTAAAATATCCAAAACTTAATATAAATAGACTTAAGCTCTAATGGAGCTAATACTTTTTGCTAACTCTCAATGTAAGAGTTCCTGAGTTCTTTCAACCTGTTATGTGGATATCATTAGAGGCCGGACATTTTTGCCGCTGCGGTGGTTGAGATAAATTGATTTCGGAAATAGTTTGAAAGATACAACAAAAATATGATCAAGCTTTAGAATAAGGTACAAATTGCGATTTATGCTTTATTATGACTTATGCATTCATAATTTTATAGAATTAAAGTGATCTTAATTTTTGAGAAATCAAAATATAAAAAAGTTTTGTAATTATTTCTCTACGATTGAGATTGGATTCTGTCTTAATTTCCTAACAAACTATACTGAGATCTCTTACTTATCAAATCATGTACTTGATTACATATAGAAACAAACACCAACAAATTTAATATAATGGTTATGTAAGCCTCCTCCCTAGACCTGTGTCTTAGCGAGACTTCAATTGAGTGTTGATGATATTGATAGTTATATAAGGCTCCTCTTCTCATTAATCGCAAACTAACTAGGGAGGGTTGTGTTAATATCTCACGTGGACTAGGTATGTTATGGCTCGAGACAATCCCTTTTTTTAGTTTGACCCATTATTAAAAAAAAATTCAGTGGGCTATTAAAAGAAGGAAAATTTAGTATGCTTTGTTCAATAGTCTCTACTTCAATTTCGCAAAAGATTTTAAAGGAAAAACTAACATAAATAATTACAAAAAGAATTATAAATAACTATTTCCAATAATATAAAATAATATAAAAAGCTTCAAGAATAATGTTAACTATTTCCAATAATATAAAATAATATAAAAAGCTTCAAGAATAATGTTTACGTATCTTTTACTTAATAATTAATAATTTTATAAGTGATAAAATGTGATTAATAACTATATTATTCCTGTAAGCAAAATTCATCATAACACTTATGAGTATAATTGAATAATAATTTTAATCTCTCTGGAGCCAATAATTAACAATCTTGAAAGTGATTAAATGTGATTAATAACGATTTTTTTCTTGCAAACAAATTTTCCTATAATACTTATATGTAAAAAAAATTGCACTATAAACAATAACAATCGTTTTTGAACCAAAAGCGAAAAATTAATGCTGTCCCAGAGAGGTGATTTGAAAGTTCAAATTTTAATTCTCTGATAAAATGAAATTTGCTTATCATTGCACCAATATATTGTATGTTAATAGACAATAAATTAGCTTGAATTAATAATTAAAATTTTAAGTTAACTGAATTTAAATAAATTAAATCAAATTAGTTTTAATAACAATACTCTAATTTTATGTCACTTAATTTTATCCACTTATAATTTATTATTTTATTTTATCAAAAAAATGAGAATACAAAATCTGATGACAGGATTTCAAACGACATCGTGTCAGCGTGTAGTCCTATCTCAATCAGATGACGTTGGGTGGATCATGTTCAGACGCTCATAGTTCAAAATCTCTAGGACGCACCAGGGGGAGCAGATGACCGTTGGAGCAACGTTCCAATATTCTCAAATTCATTTGTTTTTTCGATAAAAAAAAGAAACACAATTAACCTTTCTCTTTCGCCTACGTCGTACTTGCCGTTACCACCAACGGTCAACTCCCCCTACTTAACCTGAACTCCAAAGTAGGGCAATTTGAGCTCAAGATCGTTCCTTTTTCTTGTTCTTGTTGATTCTTTGAATCCTTCTTTTCATTTTTCTTTCACCTACAAGTCTGATTCCAACTGGGTAGCCTCCCTTTCTCGCTTTCTATTGGTGATTCTTGGAGTTTCCTTCATACAATGGCTTCTCTGGCTCCTGGAGTTCTGTTGAAACTCCTAAATGGAATGAATACAGGAACTAAACCAACTAATGAGCACAGAAGTTCGCTTTTGCAGGTCACAGACATAGTCCCGGCTGATCTTGACGAGAAGAATCTCTGGCCCAAACATGGATTCTTCATCAAGGTTTCTGATTCTTCTCACTCAATCTATGTCAGCCTTCCCTCTGATCAAGACGACTTTGTTCTGAGCAACAAGATGCAGTTGGGCCAGTATATATACGTTGATAGACTGGAGCCAGGGTCTCCGGTTCCTGTAGTTAAAGGCGCTAAGCCACTTCCGGGGAGACATCCATTGGTGGGCACACCAGAACCGATAGTGGGGATTAGAGATAAGGGACAGAAAAGTGAACAAGAACTCAATTCAAAAGTTGGGGCTTATAGTCACCGGCGAGGCTCTTGGGGAACAGGGCCTAATGGGATCGATGGGATTTCATCTCCAATGGTTTTGAAGCCAATTCCTTTGGATTTTGATCAGTGTACTCCGGTTAAGCAGCGAGCGAGTGCTGTGAAGACTATGTCTCCGATGACTACAAGAGGAAGAAGTGGGAAAGATGGGAGCGCGTCCGCAGGGATTAGATGTTCTGTTGCTGGTGGGATGCTTTCTAAAACTAAAATGGTGGATATGAAGGGAGAGAGTCCTGCATTGTTAAGGAAAAGCTGTGTTGCACCTTCTGGCTCCAAGTTCCCAAGAAGCAGAAGTGTGTGTGATCGAGAGGCTAGAATCCCGATTAGTCCCTTCAACTCATCTGTAGGTACATTTCCCTCTTTTTAATGTTCTTTTTTATTTATCCCTTTAACTCATCTGAGCGAACCTTTAGTTGATCATTGCGTTTGAAATAATTACAGCTTTTTGTTATCTTTTAAGTTAAAAGATTACCTATCGTTTTACAGGAAAAGAAAAGTGTCACTCCTCCTCCGAGTTTGAGAAATTCAAGTGTGGTTGCTTCTCTCAAAATGGTTGGAGATTCACAGAACTCGCCCAATTCTAAGGCCCCAACAGAACAGCAATCCCAATCTTCAGATGAATATACCAGTTTATCCATGAATTTACCTGGAAAACTAAGCATGTTAGGAAAGGTGAAATATTTATTCGTGTATTCCCTTTTGCTTTAGCAGATTGGCAATTCTTTTACTAATGACAATGCTCAACAGGAGGCAATGCAGCAGAGAGAAACAGCTCAGAGTATAGCCCTCCAGGCCCTTAGAGAAGCTAAAGCCACTGATATTCTTGTTCGATCTCTAAAGTATCATTACCTCCCTCGCTTCTTCCGCATGAAACTGTTTTTATTCCCTGTTTTTCTCATCTTTGAAGAATGAATAATATCAAATATTGGCTCTGTGTAGGATGTTTTCCAAGCTGAACAAATCGGCAAAAACGGATGCACCAGCAGCTTGTTTCGACGAGTTTCTGGAATTCCATCACCAAATTGTGCAAGCAGTGAATGAAACGTCCTCCATTCAAGCAGCTACTTTGGCAGCTGAAATTGCTAAAAACCCGAAAGTTCTTCAACAACCTGGAGAAGACTTGTCACTACTACAGGAAATAACGCAAAATTCAATGGATCAAGGCACGAACTCAGAACTGAACTCATCAAAAAGAAGATCAGCGCTGTACAAATCAATAGCTGCTTTCCCTGACAGAAGTGAACAAAAAGCCGGCTTCTGTAAATTTCTAAGATCGTCTACTTCCAATCAGAAGGCCACGTTGGAAAGAAAAGGACCTTCCATGCCATTGGGAAAACTTCATCTTCAAGCCATCAACGAGAATGACGAAAACAAGAAACCACCAGCTGCAGCAACAACAACAACAATAACTAGCAGCAGCTTAGTCAACACAATTAGACTGGGAAAGCAGATTGAAACTGAAGCTGGAAATTGGTTTATGGACTTTCTCGAGAAAGCTTTAGAAAACGGTATGAAGAAATCTAAAGGCAGCAACACAAGTGGCGATGCCAAGAAAGTCCCCCAGTCTCTGATACTGAAAATAATAAACTGGGTAGAAGTGGAGCAGTCTGATAGCAGTAAAAGGCCAGTTCATCCCAAAGCAGCACAGGTTGCCCGCAAGTTGAGAATCAAGATGAAAAATCCTTGAACTGTCCATTTTTCTTTGTTTGGAATCCAAAAAACTATATACAGACACGTGTTCTAGTTCAGGGCATTAAACTATGGTGTGTTTGGTGTTATTTACTGCAGATATTTTTGAGAGCTCTCAGTTTTACGTTAGAAAGGGTTTAAAAAAAAAAAGGACAGTTCTGCAGCTTAGTCAACACAATTAGACTGGGAAAGCAGATTGAAACTGAAGCTGGAAATTGGTTTATGGACTTTCTCGAGAAAGCTTTAGAAAACGGTATGAAGAAATCTAAAGGCAGCAACACAAGTGGCGATGCCAAGAAAGTCCCCCAGTCTCTGATACTGAAAATAATAAACTGGGTAGAAGTGGAGCAGTCTGATAGCAGTAAAAGGCCAGTTCATCCCAAAGCAGCACAGGTTGCCCGCAAGTTGAGAATCAAGATGAAAAATCCTTGAACTGTCCATTTTTCTTTGTTTGGAATCCAAAAAACTATATACAGACACGTGTTCTAGTTCAGGGCATTAAACTATGGTGTGTTTGGTGTTATTTACTGCAGATATTTTTGAGAGCTCTCAGTTTTACGTTAGAAAGGGTTTAAAAAAAAAAAAGGTTGATTGGAAAAGAAATTTATAATTGAGCGGAAAAAGAATTCTCAAAATCCTTTTAAAGATTCCTTTCTTCTGACGAAACCAAATATTCTTCGTACTTAAAAGATGACAACGACGACGAATTGGATCTGTCCACACTCTTCTCCTCCACTCCTCCAGGCCAAATCCGCTAACCCCAAAGTCGACGACACAATGCTTGCCATCACGTTGCGCAATCCACCAAAAGCTAGCCAAACCAATCGACCCCATCCAGCATGCGGTCCGGGCGCTCCCTTACGCCAAGGACAAGGAATGCGAAAACCACAAGCTAGGGTTGT
>JAOQMQ010000003.1:9427484-9442367 GCA_027563845.1 Erythroxylum subrotundum
GAATATGCACAATGGCCAGAAGCATAATTGAAAACAGGACATGCATTTGCTAAATAGTAAGCAACACTTACATCGATTTTTCTTTCATCAATCCTCCTTGGCAGATGCTTCCATATCTTGTCTGCAATTGGAAGATCATAAGTAGAGCGTCCTTGATTTAGATAGTTCCATTCGTCTTTCAGATAACTGTAGCACAAAAGGGTTTCATACTTTATGATAAAACATTGTATGTTCGTATGGAATGAGGATAACTAGGAGATGCCAAAAAATATATGCCTCAAGTAGAATAATTGGTATGAAATGTTTTGCAAATATTTTAACCAAAGAAGACTCTCAGCTCACAATAGAACAGCTGAACATCCAAGTCCCAAGAACAATCCAGGTTATTAACATGCAACAATTGCATGACATTTCCTTCCAACTAAAGAATATTAATTTATTCTCAAACTCTGTCTAACAATATAACTTTCCCATCCAATTGAAAAATTTTAAGAATCGTGTAAGGTGCAAGTGTAAGTAGTAATCTAATTGCTATTAATCTAACTATTAAGGCATGAGTTTTCTCATAGCACATGTCCTTAAAAACTATGGTCATTGCAGTTAGGAGGACCGAAGGAGTCACAAAATCAAGAATGGAACAGAGGATTTATAAATTCAATGACGCAATGTGTCTCTATTGTTCTGAAAGGCTCCTATCATGCCAAACCTTTTTATGTTGTCAAAAACTGATCTCTTAGCATGAAGTCCCAATGAATCCAAATGAAGTATTATTGGTCCAGATTCATCTTCCTTATCCGGGATGCAAATAATCACCAAACTCCAATGAAGACTGAATGCACAAGAACCTCAAATAAGCCAAACAATAAAGATAGTTTTGACCAAATGAGTTGAATGCAATGAGGTTGAAAGCATACAACAGTATTAATTCAAAATTAGCACGATGGAGACCGAACAAGAAATAATATCAGGGCACCAGGCAAAGTCATTCCCTTCTCTGAGCAACCATTAGCTTCTTGTTTTGTTTTCTTTAGGGCTGCATAATTTAGCTTTTCGATTGTTTAAGGCAAAGTCAGCCCTAAAGAAAACAAAACAGACTTTGCCTTAACCAATCGAAAAGCTAAATTATGCAGCCCTAAAGAAAACAAAACAACAAGCTAATGGTTGCTCAGAGAAGGGAATGTCAGTCACATGCTTACATCATGCACAACTATGTTCATCTTCGTGCATATTGACTCATATAGTGGAGGTAGTGCATAAGCTCATTCTAAACACTTGATGCTGATTCCAAAATCATGTGTTTCAAAGTGAACTTAAAACCATTCACAACTTTGCGTCTTTTCTGAGAGAAAACAACAAGAAGTCCAATCTTGGGATGGATCACATACGAAATAGTGAGAATTCTTCTGACTTCTAAATTATTATCAAGTCCAAGTCAAAACAATTAGAATGCTAGCATGAAAAACAGTCAACCAACTTAAAGAATAACAGCATCCAAATTCATAAGAGTGTGAACAGTAAACCAAAAATCACACCCGACCAAAAATCGCACCTGACATATGAGGTTATAATCATTTACAAGCTACATGAGATACTCACTCTTCATGTATGGGAATAAGAAGATATGCCTTCCGAAACAAGTTGACACCTCTCCACCACCTCCGGAATTTGGCAAAAGATGATTCCTTGTCACTCCCCTAAATTTGTGAGCAGGAAAAACCCATAATGAGTATGGATAGGAAAAATGAATGTATGATTGAGCATTAAAAGATTAAAGCAAGAACACTAACATGTGAGCATCCACAATCAAAAGCTAACCAACAAGAGGAAATGAAAAGGAAGAGGAAGAATGTTCTCAAAGATATATGCTATTACTAACTTGTGTTCTAAAATTTCCTGTCCTTCTGGTCAATCATGGGCTAAAGTCTGATGCTTAATGAAGCTATGACGCCTCTAAGCAAATACAAAATGATTTCATAACAAAATTGTAAAACATTCATATCATTCTGGAAAGCAATCAATGAAATGATTTTTGTCTAAACTACTCAGAAGTTGCAATATCTAAAAGAACTTGATTTTCACAAATTCACTCTAAAGTTGAGTAGAAGAAGGAAAAATGATCATCAAAAGCATTTATAATAATGAAACTCTTCCTGTAAAATTGATAATTCGAGAAATGTCCTACCTTGTATGTCATAGCCTGTTTCAGCTTCTTGTAGAAGAACGTATTGAAGACGTGATAGTCACCTGTGGCCCTTTTGGCTGGAGACACATTCAACCATAAGTACCTAGGAAAAGGAATAAAAAATGAGTATGCATCAAATTTTAAGCGAATTTGCCACACACTACCCACACAGACAACAAACATGTATTAAATCTATTACATAGACAACTAAATCCCGAGATATAATATGCAATATGAAACTAGAAAACAACATAAGAAAACTGCATTCTCCAACCTATTGATTATAATTAGATGAGCCAATAAACCAGGATCTCTGACCCCCATTTATTGTGATTTTAACTGGACTAACTCAGCACAAGTAAAATCTAAATTTTGAACCTGGTTCAGTTAAGACACTTTTACTAGTAGTTAAAAAAATTTGGTAATCTAAATGACTAGCATTCTAAGATAGCTCGCTCTGAACTTTTTCTCTAAGGGTTCCAACTTTACCACCCCACAATCCATTCATTTTCTAATTGATCAACATGCATCACTCTCAACTCAAATCTGTCGTTCTCACATATCTATACACCAAACAGCTAGCAAGCTTGGCATTATAACCCATGCATCAAGCTCATGCTCCTTGCATCCTTGTAAAAGCCAAGCCAAACAATCTAATAGATCAATAGTCTAACCAAGACCAAAGACCAGGAATCATGGATTCAAATCTTCACCTGGATGAGTGCAGCATAGGGAGGCGAGGATTACTCCCTATTTGTAACCCAGTTTAAATCGGAGAAACCAATAACTAATTAGATACCTATTGTTATCACTCATATCACTTACCAATAGGACTTAGCAATGCAACTATCACTATCAAAAGATGGAATTAGTACTATGAAATCCAGGAATCCAAGCAGAACACTGACATTCTTGACAAAAAAAAGGCATTTCTAGCAAACTTGTCAGGCAATCTGAATTTGTGACTCTTCATCAGAAGATACCCAAGTCGAAACATCAGAAGAAAAGTTTATCTTTTGTTATTTCACATCATGCAATTACCTGATGTAAAAATTCATGATAGGCGATGTTAAATAACCTTCAGGGTCAAGGCAATTTATGTCTGTGTAAGAAATTTCAACTGATTCCGGATCATCACTGGGCATCACAAAACAAGAAATAATGAGGAGTTAGTTATATTCAAATTATAATATCAAAATGAATAATTTACATGTTCAAGGAAGATCTAGCGTACCGTGATGGGTAGTAAATTTTAGCATCCTTCCTACTTATGAAACAAAATATTCAAGTAAGTGTTTGACAACATAATGGCGAATTGGAACAAAAAACATGAAAGACAGAATGTGAAGGTGGTTCCAGTTACCATTCAGCAAGTTTGCTTTGTTGCTCTTTTCTCTCCACATCTTGACACTCATCTTCATCTACAAGTACAACTGTTTTTCCCTACAAAATAATTTATGCCAGATCTAGCTCTTTTAGAAAATAAAGCACAGCACAGGATAGAACAAATTCCTACTGCATGTATGACTCAGCAGTGTCGATGCTGGAGAAATTTCATGCAGGAAGACATCTTCTTGATCTCATATTTGAAATTTTCCTTCTATATGTTCATGACCAAGCACTCCTAGTATTCATTCTCTATGATCTACAGGTATATTTGAATTCTAACATCAACCTCTAAGATTGTTCAGTAGACAAAGGGGTTTATATTCATCAGCTAAAATGAAACAAGTAACTATGCTGTAGAGAAAAACAAACATACAATTGGCACTATGTCACTTCTGGGCGCTCTATATAGATATAGAGTACCTCTTAAAGATTAACACTATTCTTTCTTCATTTCATGCCAGAAACTTTTCAGGACCAGATAGCTCCATTGCCAATGTGAGGCGAAAAACATGAAAGAGAGAGAGACAGAGATTAAAAGGGCCTACCTTTCTATGCCTGAAGCCATAGGCAGATGCAAATTGGGAAGCTTCATCCCTGTAAAAGTAAAAATATAAAACATATAATTGTGCCATTCAAATAAACTAAAATCAAGCAACCAACTCAAGAAATCATGTATGAGGACCATCAAACTGAAAAGTCAAACCAATATGAAATAATGTTAATCTGTCAAACCATGGTCGCCTTAACCTTGCGCATCAGAAGAAGAGAAAATAGGTCTATGCAAGGTGTTAGGAAGTGAAGTATAATACTATCCCAAAATATATGATATGTGTTCTTGCGTAAGATCTAATCACGGGGGACTCACAGGGAAATCCTCGTTTCTCTTGCTAGAGTTCTCCCCTTTCTAGGCACCGTGATTGTTGTTCAGAAAACTCGTCCTTGACAAGCTTTCTATCAACTATTTTTACGAAAAAGTCTGACTGCTTTCTTATTCATGTAATGCCCTTTAAATAGGCTCAATATATAGAGTTTTGTGGAAGTAAAATAAAATAAAAATCTGCTAACATATTCTCTACTAAAAATGACTTATAAAAATAATAGACTTCATAGATAAGATGACTACTGCCTAAATAAGATAACCAATGCAGTTACTTCCTAATCAAGATAATCTTTTATATTTCTTTCCTAAGAATGCATCTCACTTATCAATGTAGCTCTGAATGACTTGACCCATACACACTACTTCATACTCCAAGTCCTAAACATAGCCCCATCCTTATACCACAAAGAAATAAGAACAAGAAAAATCATCATGTCGGGTACCATAGACCAGGCACTTCCACTGTTAATGAATGCAACACAAGAAATTATACCTTTCTAGAGCCTAGAACTTTAAACACAAAAGATTAGCAATTTGACACATGCAACAATCATAAGTAGAAGAATAAGTAAACACATTCAAGTACTCAAACGTAACTACTAAATAAAAGCATGACTTGATATTAAGACATCTATCTCTTTAATGCACAAAAACAGGCACATATACCCACACATATGACTGGAAAACAAAATGAATTCAGATGCTGAAATGCTTACTTTTTGGGTAACCAATTGGATGATCTTTCCTCATTGCGGCAGTGCGAATGAAGTGAAGTTGTACATCTTTGATCGTTTTTTGTGAGATTGGTTTTCTCTCCATTATGCAGACCCCTAACATATTGAAAAGACTGCTGCCTTGATGATGGTATTCGATCTCCCCTTGGCGAAAAGCCTCCGTTAGATCTAAACTTCTGGTGGTTACAGTGATTCAAAGTAGATAAATCTTCACTAAATGTACTTACTGCTTTACAATCTGTCTGTTAAGGAGATACAATAAGGTAATTGGCAATCATTTCTGCTGTGATAAGGGCTCTACTTAAGTAAGTCATATGTAAATGAGCTTTCAGCAACATACATTTTCTTCCATCTTTTTACAGAAAATTGAGGCAAACAACGACTTTGAATTGTCTTGAGGCAATGCATTATCACGTCTGGAGCCATCTGAAGCACCAACAGAATGCATTTAGTTCCCCCAAGACAAGAAGTTTCATACATTATAAATATAGTTGTCCACTTCATCTATAAGTCGACCTTCAAGGATCACTAAAAGCTAATGGTTGTCTATTCACAAGAAAAATTATTAACAAAGGCCAAGATTTCAACCTTTCTTTAGCAACTCAAGGAGAAAACAAAGCCAAGGGAAAAGGGAACATAAAGTTGAACCTACCAGCTATGCATTGATCTATCGCCTGTGTGGACTTCTTGCATTCATCAACATCCTACTCACATGAAAATGCAAGAAATCAAGCTAATAATCACACAAATTGGTTAAGTATTGAATCTAGCCAACATCTACTTAGAGGATATTATAGCTTTTCTTTTTGGGTCTACTGGGTCCCATTGGACCAAACTGGATACACATTCCCGACCCCATACCACCAGCACCCTCGAAGTTCTGCAGCTGAGATGTTGAAGAGAAACTAAGATTTCATGTCACTATTTGCAGGTAGACTTTATTGTGGAAACACACAGCAAACTAGATTGAAAAAGAATGTAATAAACCCGTTTCCAAAACCACTCCCATATCCAGAAACAAAAGCAAAGCAATGTCCTGAATCAAAGTAAAATCAATAAGAAATGCCCACAATCAACGACAATATTTGAACAACACATTTGGTTTCATCTTTTATCACACGATCTACAATCACACAATAAGAGAAAACAACCACATAAAATACCGAGTCCTCAATTTTTGGACGTTCCCTATGGCATGAAAACCACTTAAGCAGGTGAAATACAACTAGCAAAATCTGATCCCAAATCACAAAAAAATCACTAGTGAATAAAAAAGCAAAACTTTCCTATGCAAGCAAACAGCCGACATATCATCTAAATCCCCCAAATGCAAGAACTTTCTTCGATCAATTATATGATGAAGTGAACAACTTTCAATCTTGTCTCCATGCACAACTAAAGAACCCGAAGAAACCACTTTCTCCCAACCAAACCAACGAGCTGAAATCTTTTAAAAAAAATCAATGAACAGAAGAAAATACAAACCATATCAACAAATTGAAGCTTCCTTTGCTGGCGTTCTTCTTCCATGTCCTTAACAGTGGCAAGAATCTTCTCCCCTCCGTCGGGTAATGTGAAGCCTACTTTCTTATAAGTGTTCCTATGCCTCTTAATCGCTTCATCGAGGTCGTGATCGTTCATGTATGCCAAGTCCTCTCTGAGCGACCTACTGGTTAGATTCGACGTCTGTTTAGGTGGGTCCGCGTCCTTTTTCCCGATCACCACCGGGGAAGGTTGTTCGTCGCCATCTGGGTCAGGCATCGGGTCCCAGTCAATGGTTGAAGGTCTCTTCTTGGAATCCTCCTCCATATCAAGGAATTCGCTTTTGTTTACTTGGTTGTGCTGTTCGATCAAAAATTGAAGTTATTAACTTCTTTCCTAGTTGGGTGACACACAACCCACTCTCCCTCGCTCTGCGTTTAGTCTCTCTCACTTTCTCCAGGCAGAACATTATGCGTTTAACAAGTCTTGCCATTTATTATGCTTTGTTATTGACTTTGTTTAGGATTTAGGACTAAGCTCTTTGTTTTTTTGGTGTCATATACACAATTAATATGAGATTAATTTGGCAAATAAAATAGGTTTAGGTCTAGCTCACTTATTATTTGTATGTACTGAGAGGACGAATTGATAATTTACAATAATTCACAACCTCACTTGTTTGAAGATTGACTAGAAGTTAGGGAGCTACAAGAGAAATGTTTGAAGTTAAGAATAGTTGCAAGACTGTATAAAGTTCAGAAAGCTATATAAATTCAGCAGCGTTATAATAAAAAGGCACAACATAGAATCATCATACAATCTTCAGAGATACAAACATACCAAATAAAAAAAATAACCAATCAAACTACTCTAAAAACAATATTTTTTCAGTTTTCTTTACTGTGTATTAATCTTTTTTATTACAAATTCCCTTCGTAGATTATACTCTCCCTTACCTAAAACAAATTGGCTCCTTACTTCAATCCTTATTTTAACATTTTTTTAACATTTTGGTAGCTTAGAATTTCACTTTCCAAGTTTTTTGAAGTCTGTCTATATCACCGATAAGAAGTCTAAGTACAAATTATAGGAGAATTTTTCCCTAGCACTCCCAAATTGTAGATTGACACCAATAATTTGGACCTCCCAATGGGACATGATGTGGCGTATAAGAAATGAAAAAGAAATAGTTGTTCCTCTAATCCTGGAGGCAGAAGTCCTTACTACAGTGGTGAATGAAGATTTTATATCCCAAATAATTGAGAATCTTGAGAATGCATTCACACCTTCAATTAACTCTCCTACTGACAAAAAATCCAAAAATGCTACAATGAAATGACATAGTTTGCACGAACGAATCTCAAAATTGAAGCCCAACTTAGCCTTTACAGTTGAAGCAATCAAGATACTAATACAGAAAGTTGACCAACTTAGCCTCTACAGCTGATGCAATCAAGATACTAATATAGAAAGTTGACAAACTTTACAGCACTCTAATACATAAACTAGGTAAAATTCTCCTACATTAGAAAAGCATATCTTTAAAGGACTCATAGAACATCCTGCTCCCAATGCTATGGAAGTTGGAAAGTGCAATCACCTTCCAGTTTCTTTTTATGTAGACAAAAGATATGTCATTCCTTATAAGAGAGAGGATGTTTTTGTGGCACCCCTACGCATTAATCTTGGAAGTGGTTAATAGGCAGTTAGGCCCCAAGTTCTGGGTTGGCAAGAATTTGGTGTGGAAGATGAAGGTAATATATCACAATACGGTTTAGGGGGTAACATTATAGTTGTAAATTGCAATCCTACTATTGCCCCTCTACAAATGAGACTAAAAGTTGATATGAAAACTACCAAAGAAGCTGTTCAAGAATTGTACAGGCCTAGTTTGAGATAGCTTAGCCTTCCAGAATTCTATAAACCTTATCTGAAGCATATTGACAACAAGAATCCTTATCCCTGTGGCTATAAAATTCCTTAATTCAATTTATTTCCTCGTGAAGATGGTCAATTAACCATTGACACCATTTAGTGTGCATAATTGGCCAATTATGAAATAATATTAAGCTCAGGTTATTCCAAAATTCGTTAATAGACATAGCTTTCTCCTATATGTTTTATTGCCTAGGAGTTATATCCTTTCCTTGTCTTAAATGGAAAGTTTGTTTCATTCTTAGTTTTTTCGTACTGAACTCGAAGTTAGTATAGTTGAGTTGTCTAAAGTTACTTAGAAAAGTGGTAAGAATGTCAACATGTTGATTACACAATTCAAGAAGATGAGAAGTCAATATTGGATTTCATTACTAGAGACAAAATATATGAAGTTAGCTCGAAAAGGAGAGAATATTAAATTACATAAAAAAATTCCACGTTATATAATTTCACGATTTCTATGAATTGGCATAAAAGGAGTCTGAATACAAAAAGCTCCTTAAGGAAGAAGGCCATCAAAAGAAGAATTTAGTAGGAACTTATGTTATAGAGACAAATTTTTATGATTTGACAATGGCTGAAGTCAACATCCGTGGAAACTATGTTTGCCTCTATCTAGAGCATAAATTTGTTAAAGTCAAAAGGAAAATGTAGGCTCCATCTAGCCAAGTTAAATACACCTTTGACACCTCCAAAATAAAGATCTTTGATTTTTCGCTGCAAAAAAAATTCATTACCTTACCACCAGAGCATAGAATTCACACAGAGGAAGAAATCAAAGGCAGAGGTTATTGTAAATATCATAATATATGGAGTCATCTGACAAATTTATGTTAGGAGTTTAAAAATATTGTCCAAGACTAAATCAACAAAGGAACTAAGTTGTTCACAAAAGCTGACCAAACCATACTGATAAATGAAGATCCATTCCCACTAGTTGCAACTAGTAATGTCAACTAAGTTTGATCTACACCTATTGTTAAAAGATTGTTTACCATCATCATCGAATTTAGCTATGAGTATTTTTGCTCCTAACTATAATTTAAATGCTAATGTTAGGACTGTAAATTAGCAGATTCCCATAATTCAATAAGGAGTAGAAATTTTAGGACAAAATCATTGAACAAAGTTCACCCAAGTCCTTAGATAAAGATATTCTCAAATCCCAAGTTTTCAACTTAGATAACCTCAGTTTATAGTAACAGTATGGGTGTTGCCTGTTGAGAAATAGAGGTAGGATCCAATCCTACGTGTAACGGAATAATTAGGAAAGTTTTTTGTATTTAATTTCTCAAAAGCGAATATCACTTTAAACTCTAAAAAATGATTAACACATAAATCATAATAAAGTATGAATCTTAATTCGTACCTTATTCCGAAGCTTGATCATTTGATTGTCGTATCCCTTCAACTTTTTTTAAATCAGCTCATCTCAACCATCATAGCCACACAAGTGTCTAATCTCTAACGGTATCCACAAAATATGTTGAGCGAACTTTGCAACTATTCCAGAAAGGGTTAGGCAAGAAGTGTTAGCTCCTTTAAAGCTTAAACCTATTTATAATAAGTTTTGGAAATTATAGTAATTTAATTGAAATTAAATTCTAATTTTAATTAAACTTTAATTAGAATTATATATAATTCTAATTAAATATCAGTTATACCCAAATAAGATCCAATATTTCATGTTGATCCTTATTTATTACATATCTCATATTTATTCATAAAGTTTCTCAAACTTTACATTCAAGTCCAACTTGATTAAAATATATTTTCTCTATTCAACCTGTTCTTTATATATGACTCGTTAGTTTCATAAATATGCTTATTAACGGATATAAATTATAACCCTAAATCATTTTTTGGATTAGATAAATTAAACTCATTTAATTTATCTTTAATTCTCTAATTAAACAATTTATATCTATAGATTAAGATTGACATCTAGTAGCACATTATGATTATCCAAATATTTAGGAATATCAAAGTGATTTTGACTAACCTTTTCGTGCATAATTTTTTGTATAATTCAATCATTTCATCATACAATGTTTCAGTTAGAAATATATCATAAAATTAATGTCTACTCTATTTTGAGTCCAATCATGTTAGTTCTCCATAATTAGCTATTAATTCAATTAATGACATTTGTAAACTATTTACAAAGTGTTATTCCACCTTGACCAAGAATTTTTTGAATCAATTCTAATCTAGAAAAATTCTCCCTAATTACTTTAGGGTGATGAATCTTAAACTGATTATTTAGCTACCTCTATATACAATAACTATCTACTAACCTATCTTTGACTAGAATAGGTCATAAATAATATCAAAACATAGCAATCTCTATACAAGATAATTTTGGAGACCTAAAGTCAAATGATCACTTATACAATCATCACAATGAGAATTTTCATAGACATGCAAGTAATGTTTCAAATGGATTTCTCATATGAGGTTAATTCAGTAAACTTGTACTCTAACAAGCACCAACACATTTGCTTAAGTATCTTTATAGTTTAGTGGACCACATCTTTCATAAGGAAAAACATAACATGTGCTTTTTTTTTACGTTCCATTAATGTCTAGTCTTAATAGAAGAATTATTAAGAACAATTTAGGGGTAATATATAAACGAAATATAAATCTCATAAAACAACTAGGAATAATTTGGGGGTAATATATAAATAAAATATAAATCTCATAATTATAATCTCATAAAACTCCTTGCTTTATTTGGTAAATTTTGTGCTAAGAAGGTGGAATATTTTCATGGGAAAGGAGAATGCAAAGTATCAGTATTAGTTGTAGGACCAAGAATTCCAAAAAAAAGTGGTGCTAAAAAGGTCAGCTAATCCTATGACACAACCTATAAGATGTTTATATATTAAGGCCCACATCAATGGTAGACCAATTTCAAGAGTTTTAGTCAAATATAGGTTAGCAGTAAACATTATACCGACCAAAATGATATAAGCTTGGGCAAAGACAGTGGAGACTTGATCCAATTGAAGTATTTGTTACTACAATTACTAGAGAAAGTTCAAAGCATGGGGAATTCTCTATACGAATGTCACAGTGGTAGGAAAGTATTTACTGACCGCTTTCTTTGTCTTTAGCACACATGCGAATTATCAAATCTTATCGAGACAAGATTAGATTCCCTCCAACTTTTGTATCCTTTCATCTCTTTATCAACTCGTACTTTTATAGAAAGGTAATGAAGTAGAAATCATTTAGGCAGATTCACAATCCTTTTGCATTAAAGTTGACTTTATGGAGGCAAAATTTTATGGAGATCATGTAAAACCAGTACAAATTTGAAAGTTATCCCGTGATGAATGTCCTAAAAATAAAGATAAATGAAAAGATAAAATGAAGATAAAAGTATTCCTAAAAACTATTCCCATCATACCTGTTAATAGGTCGATGAGGGTTTCTAATTGAGGAAATTGATAAATAAATTTTCATAAAAGGAGATTATGGTAGCTACGATTGCAAAACTTAAATTTATAATGTAACAAATCCTAAACAATTATAGGGAAGTGGAAAAGTCTGATAACTCCAAATTGGTATTTAAAGAAAAAGAATTACAAATGGAGGATGATTGTATCCAGGAGTTAAAAACCACTATTAAAATGATTGGCGATTTTAAGAGCTAAAATCAAGAACCACTAGAAGAAGTGAATTTAGGTAATCTAAGAGAAGTCTGTAAAGTTTTTGTTAGCAATAATCTAGATCTAAGAACAAAGCTGGAGTTAGTTGAGCTCCTGAAGGAATTCAAAGAACATTTTTCTTGGAACTATACTAAGATGCTATGGTTAAGTAAAAGGCTGGTGGAACATAGACTCCTAATAAAATCAAAATTTTGTCCTTACCGCCATTCCCCTAAGTGATGGTCTAAACAAATCGATTTAAAGATTAAGAAGAGGTTGAAAAATTATGTAAGGTTAGTTTCATTATACTAGCTAGATATATTGAGTGGCTAGCTAATGTCACACCTATAGATAAGAAAAAAATGGAAAGATAAGAATTTGTATTGACTTAGGGATTTAAATACAGTCACTCCCAAAGATATATACATAATTTCGATTGCAAATCTTTTTGTAGAACTAACAACTGGACATTCTTTGTTTTCTTTTATGGATTATTTTTCTTGTTATAATCAAATTTTTATATCTAAAAGTGATATTTCCAAAATGACTTTCAGATGTCTAGGGTCAGTAGGGACCTTCGAATGTGTTACAGTGCCTTTTGGATCAAAGAATGTAGGAGTCACTTATTAGAGGGCTATGAATGCTATCTTCTATGAATTGACAGGTCATACATTGGAATATTACATAGATGATATCATTATCGAATAACAAAAGAGTGCAGATTTTATCCAGGATTTAAGGAAGCCTTTTATATGATGAGAACATATAAATTAAAGTTAAATCTCTTAAAGTACATTTTTTGAGTAAAAGGGAAAATTTTCTTGGATTTTTTGGTTCACAATAGAGGAATTAAACTAGATAGGAACAAATAAAAAGCCATTTTCAAAGCAAAACCACCTCAGAATGAGATGAAACTCCAAAGATTTCTAGGCTAGGTGAACTATATAAGAAGGTTCATCACTAATCTAACAGGAAAAAAGTATTCTTAGACCTTTTAAAGTTAAAGAATCTCAAGGCATCTGACAATATCAAAGCATACCTTACTAAACCTTCATTGTTGAAGCTGCCTTGAAAAGGAATTCCTTTAAATCTATTTTTGTTGCAAAAGAATTTATTAGGTGCATATTGGCCCAGAGTAATGAGGCAGGTTATAAGCAAGTTATCTATTACATGAGCATAATTCTAATACCAACAAAAAAGAAGTGCATTCCTATCATTACAATAGAAGTATAAGAGGATATAGTGCACTTAGTTCTCATTTACAAAAAGAAACTATGAGAATTGAAATTTGATGGTTCTAACATAGAGAAGTCAGATGGTGATGGGATAGTCATAACCACACCAAATGAACAATGACTCTTCTTTCCCTTAAGATGGACTTCCTATGCAATCATAATCAAGTTAAGTATGGAGGCTTTATAAAAGGATTGGAACTTCTAGATGCTCTTGGAGCTAAAGAAGTTCTCATCATGGGAAATTCTTAAGTGGTTTTAGGTCATGTGATAGGAGAATATAAATGCTTGAGTTTAACTTTATCACTTATTATACCATCACTGTTCAATTAATAGAACTTTTTGATGAAGTATAATTTTAATATATTCCTTAATTTTACCTTGATTGAAGGATTATTGTTTTAACAAGGCAACAATAGACTTCTTTTAAGGTGCTTCAAGATGCTTAAGGCATTAACAATTGTGAAACAATTCATAGGGGTCTGTGGAGCACATTAGTCTAGTACAAATATGAGATGGCTCATATAATGATATGGTTAAAATTGGCCATTGATCTTTAAAGATTGTATATCTTATGCCACAGGCTATCGACAATGTCGAAAATATGGAAAAGTTTAAGAAATCCCTCCTTTTGAATTACATTATATAACTATACCATCATTGTTTAAAGGTTAGGTCATTGATCTTATTGGGAAGATATGCCCACAAGGCCATAATTTCATTATATTAGTCATAAATTGTTTTAGTTGGTGGTAGCTCAACCTTTAAAGAGTGTTAACCAAACTGATGTAGTAAAGTTCATTAAGGAACATATCATTCATCAATTTAGAATTCCCTAATTGGTAATAAATGACCAAGAAACCATGTTTACTAGTCACAAAGTCAAAGATTTTGCTGAAGATTATGGTATATGATTGTTGATTTTGGCTTTATATTATACTCTTGCTAATAGTCAAGTTAAAGCATCAAACGAAGTAACCATTAAATTCTATTCGGTGTTTTTATGAGAGGTTTAGTTGAATGGAATAAACAACTTGGTCATGTCAAGACTTCTCAAAAGAGGAGAAAACTTTTTCAGCTTTGCTCAAAATCCCTCTAACAGTAGACAACTGAGTTATAGAGTCGAAATAGGATAGTATGTTTAAGAAAGAATTGTGTTGGACTTTAGTTAAGGACTGAAGTTCATATTTGATAGTGAGCTTTAGAGACTCTTTAACCCTTGACAACTCCTCCAAACTAACAATCGACACATCACTGGAGGGAGTGTTAGGACAAACGTCTAAAAAGTTCAAGTCAAAGACTTTCTCTGAGGATGTTATTGTCGTCCATACATCTCCTACTTGTGAGATGTGAAAGAATTTGTCAAAAGTCTGACATATTTTCATAAAGAATA
>JAOQMQ010000003.1:9442467-9453222 GCA_027563845.1 Erythroxylum subrotundum
GAAGTAAGAGAAGTCAGGTAGAACAATGCACCATCACTAATGTCCTTCATAATCTTTTCAGAAGTAGAAGAAGTTTCTTCCATGAGAGTGGTTTCTTTAATCAAAAGCTCCATAATTTCATCTTCTTCAAGATGCCTAATGGATGAATGTGTTGACTTTCTAGCTAATTAATTTTCTTGGAATGAGTGTTTTGGCCTTTATAGAGCTTGATGCAGATGGAGACTTCTCTTTGAGTTTCTTTGGATGAAAGGACTTGAAACTACTTCCTTCTGAGAAGTAATCTTGCCCACTTCTTTTCCTTCAACATCTAGAATCCTAAAATATGTAATGGTAGGGGTTAGCAAGAGAAACTAAAAATCAAATATTTTTAATTAAAATGAGTACCTTTAAGGATGGTAAAATTTAAAAGAGGGGCTAAATTTTTAAGGCTCTTCAACCACAAAGAATGATAAGCTTTGGTATCAATAACACTAGTCATAAAGACCTTGCACTTTAAAACACAACAATGCTCAAAGATTTCTTGAAGAAAATTGTCATTGATTGTATTATCCTTAAATGGGACTCTTACTGGGTAATCCAAAAAATGTACAATAGGGAGAATTCCTAAAGAAAGGTTGAGTTGTAGACTCTAGAGATAAGGAAGATATATCTTAAAACCTAAAGTTGTAATAGAAAGGCCAAGCTTTAAAGCTTTATCACTAGCCACTACAAAGACTCTCAGGTTAGTATAAGCAAGGAAAAATTTTTGGTAAACAGTTAGATAGGAAGATCCAAAAGTTTTTTTTTAATATTTTTAGTTAATAAAGCCTTTAGAGAAGTTATCAAAACGATTGAGTTGGTCTATTAACCTAGACTTCAAAGACATTAAAAAATTAAAGGCATCACTGGAAGATTTACTACACAAATTAGCATACAGACGAAAGACAAGGAAGTATAGAAATCTAAGAAGGAAGGCCTTATCAATCCTCGAGCTCTGGGAAATAAGTAAGGGTCCAGAGTTGAATAAACCATTCACATAAATTAAGCCTCTATAGAGGAAGGTTGAATAGACATCTCCCTGAATTCCTATAAAGGAATCCTAGGAAAGCAGAACCAATAGTGAACAATTTACCAGAGGCTACCGTTCTAATAAAAAGAAGGAGTTCTAGATTCGGTTCTTTAGAGATGGGATTCCTAGAATAAGCATAACTATTAATTAGTCTAGAATAAGAAGAGCACTTAAAAGTGATGGGGTTCATAATAAAAGTTTCCTCAACAAAACAAACAAAGTCATCCCTAATCGCAGACAGCCTGGTCAGAAAGAAAACATTTTCAAATGAAATTGAGGTGTGTCTAAAAGGAAAGATGAAAGAATTATTAGAAGGACTCTAGAATTTCAGGATAACAGATAAAAGGTTGGGTTGATATTCTAGTAGGTTTCTAAAAATGGCTATTAATTGAAGAATTCCTTGTCCTTTCCAAGAAAATAATAAGAAGGGTATACCTTGTTTATCCATTTGACTTACTAATTTATACTCTTTGGACATGATTTTAGAGATCATGTGGTATGGAACGAAGGTAATTCTAGAGGAAAGTTTGATTTACTCACCTCTCTTAAATAGGGAAGAGATGGATGAGAAGATTCAGTGAACAGAGGGATTTTAGTAGTTAAAACTAAACCTTGCTCATTGTCAAAATGGGAAACTCTCCTACCATATTGAAAGAAGAGAATTCAAATTACAAAGAAGAACCCAAAAAGAGATTTAGGATTAAAAAGTTAAACACCTTATTCTGACAAAGGATGGTAGAGCTTCAACTTAAACAGAGAACACCTCAAGTTTTATAATTTGCATAAAAAAAATAAAGTCAACATCATTGACTGAATTTGCATATAAGAGTGCAAAAAAAGAAAATTTAAGATATACGTCTATAGCATCCAATTCAACAGAGTCTATAGAGGAAAACGAAAATGTATAATGAGTAGAAGCCATAGTCCAAAAAGAGTTTGTTAAATTTTGAGAGAATTTGTAAGTAGGAGAAGGAGAAAATACTGGAAAAGAAAATGAATGTTTAAAGTTTGAAGTAGATAATAGAGTGAAATGACACGAATTTATTGCAAAATAGGTGAAACCTAAGGAATTAGTAAGTTTTAAATTTAAATGAAATAGATCTTTTAGCTTCCGTAATAGACAAAGAGTGGGAAAATTTAAATATAGGAGAATCTTGATATAATCTTTGCGCCTAATATTCCTTCTCAATTAATGATTTTTTTCTTATTTAGGGCTAGGCAAAGATCCTCCTAATGGCATTTCCATATTTCCTATTTTAATAGGATTCTCTTTGGCTCTTGAACTTCCCAAAACCATTGATCCATATTTGAGAATTTGACTAATGGTCTTGTATCCATTTTACATAAGTTAAGAGGATTTTAACACTATATATGTAGACAATAATTGTTGATAGGCCAAAAGGAATTTAGCCTAGTAGGCTTATAAGTAAAAGGAGCCTAAAATATGGAAAGCCCAATGGATGTTTAGTTAGAGAACTTGTGGGTATATGGGTGGGTAGAAGTCCTGAATGTGGAGGTTAAATGTGCTAAGAATAAGCAACAGACACGATGGAGAAATATGACAAAGTGGGCTAGAAATTAGGTAGTTACAAGAGAGATGCTTGAGGTTGAATAGCGGTAAGAATTTATCTAGAATGTGAGAAATGGGGAAAATTTTTCCTGAAGTTAAGAAGGCTATATAAATCCGCCAATGCCATGATATAAAGGCACAACATAGAACCTCCAAACAATCTCTAGAGACACAAAAAAAAAATAAAAAATAAAAAACAATCAGACTTCATTATTATTTTCTAGTTTTCATTATGTTGTGTATTCATCCTTATTATTTCAAATCCCCATTGTAGTTTGTACTTTTCTTTAAATAAAACAAATTGTTTCCTTAGTTCAAACCTTATTTAAATACTTATAGCATTTTAATAGGATAGAATTTCACTTTCTATTTTTTTAAGCCCTCCTACATTATTTATAAGAAGTCAAGCACAAATTCTGGAAGAATTCATCCAAAGCACGCTCAAATTTCAAATTGACACCAATAGGTAAAAATGTAGTAGTCTAGTTTTATTTAATTAAATCCCCTGTGTGTATGATATGTACAAAATCTCACATTATTGTTACTCTATGAAAATTCCTCAAAATGGTCATTTGAATAATGTAGAAAATCTTGTCAAGTAAATGCATAAGGTAAACTCACTTCTTATCCTTGTCTTGATATCAAACTTATTTCTCTTTTTTTCACCTCAGTTTATATGTTTAACTCATGAAAATTGACATATGGTGCCATCTCTAGTATGCTTATGTTGTACGGGAATACCATTTACTTATTCATTTAATTATTTATTTAAAAGTTTGCTTGGTGATGTTGATATTGATAATTGATGTGTTTAATTGGCATATATTGTCATGATATGTTTGTATAGATGTTTGTCTTTTGTCTTTACAGGAATTCCTCGTTATTCTTGCTTATAATCAACGAGTAGAAATCTTAATTTTGATCTTCTATTTTAGTTATGTTCAATAAACATAACTTTTGAAATTTTTAAGATCACTTAAAATAAGTGACCTTTTGCTTTCACCGTTGGCATCATTAGAAGCACTGGCAATCAACCAACTCTTTCTTAAAAATCGGTCATCAAAAGCCTTGTATGTGAGCCTCATGCATCGCCTGAAACTTCTACCTCCTCTCTTATACACAGTAATGTGCCAATATATACAATGGAATTGCTCTTCCAACCAACCCTTCTGAGGTCACCTGTTCCTTGTTCCACCTTGTAGGTTTATTGTCCTCAACGCTTCGATAAGCGTACCTGTTAACTTTTTTTACCAATAGTCTAGCCAGTTGTTATGGCTTTTATTTTTTCCAGTCTCTTAGTTTCTTGCCATCAATGTACCATTGCTCATTCTGCCCAAGCGTGGCTAACCTAGTTGATAGGAATTATTGCATTAACTAATTATTAAGAGGGTTCATTTAGAGTGTTCTTATAAAGAGCTAGTTTTAGCGTAACTTGTGGTTAGGAATCTAATCTATTTGGGTTATTTTTATACTTATTCTTGATCTTTTAAACTATTTTATATCTATAGTTGTCGGACACAATGGTTTAATTGTGATGGATATCATTCCAATGATGTCTAAGACCACATCATAAATTGACTAGTCTCAATTTTTAAGATTGGTGTAAGATAATTTTAAATTATTTAAGGAGCATTTCTAAAGACCTTCACCTTACTAATCAGCCATTATCAAACCATACTCGCAAGGAGTGGCTGTAAGATGATGCTTAATTATTCTTGCATATTATGCCAATAGTCGACCAAGAAAGATTGAATGGTGAATATTTTTATGAATTTAAAAAAGACTTATAAAGAATTAGATGTCTTATTACCTTTTAGTCACTATGTTAAAGGTTAGTAGAGCTCAATAGGAGTAGATAATAGTGATGAGCTTTTTAGATAGTATTAACTCTTAGTTTGAGATTTTTAAGTCTTAAAATATCCCCAGTGTTAAGATTTTCTCCTTAGACGAGGCCTTTGATCTAATACTTTGCATAAATAGTACAATTATCATAACCTAATATTAAGAATTCTAATACTCTTATCGATCAGAATAAAGGGTTTGACAGTAAAAAGTCATCTTATAGGAATATTAGGAGGAGAAACAGGCAATTAGGACAATAGGAATCAAGATGTACGAGGAATCATTTATCAATATTTTTATAAGCTGAGCCATACCAAATTCACGAGTCACTAGCTTCAAAGTAAATCTCAAAATTACTATTTCACTCATGTGACACCTAGCTCATTTGTTAAGATTATTAGTATAGTTTTTACATATGAATTTACTAAATTTATCGAGTACTAAGAACCACAAAAAACTTCATCCTATCTATGTTATTATTGATTTAAGTAATACACCTACTTGTCTTCTTTCCTCTTCCCCCCCAATAAGTCATTGATTCCAATACCTCACATTACATTAAAGGTAATTCTAGCGTTTTCTCTACTTTTTAATATCACATGTTTCCTTCCCATTTTACTTTAGCTCATGGATCTACCTCTTTTGTTCTTAGTTATGACACTGTTAATCTTACTCCGTTACTTTCTCTATCCTTTGTCTTAAATATAATAGGATTTTCTTTTTAATTAATATTTATGAGTAAACTCACTCGTTCCCTTGATCATTGTGTCTTGTTTTTTTTTTTTTTTATCATTATCTTCTTCAAGATTTTACAACAAAGAATATTACTGAAAAAGGATTTGAATTAGAAGGACTCTATATTCTGGAAACTCATGTGCCAAGACCCATTGCTTGTTCAAATTTCTTAACTCCTCTTAAAGTGTATTATCAGTTAGGACATCCCTCCTTATCTATATTAAAGAAAATTTGTCCTCAATTTCATAATGTATTTTGCTTAGATTGTGAGTCCTGTCAGTTTCCTAAACATCATTATCTATCTTCATTCTCCTAGGTTAATAAATGAGTTAGTTTTTCTTTTGAATTATTTTATTCCAATGTTCGATGTCTTTGTCTTGATATGTCTAAAATTGGATTGTGATATTGTGTTACTTTTATTGATGATTTCTCTTATCTGACTTGGCTTTATTTAATGAATAGGTTTTTTGTATTAGTTTCTCATTTTACTATTTTTTTTATACTGAAATAAAAATATATTTTGATGTCTATATCCATATTTTAAGAAGTGATAATACCTTTTTTTTTTTTCTGATTTGAAACTTATATGGTTCAAAATGGCATTCTTTATTGATTCTTATATATTGACATATCATCTCAAAATGGTATGGATGAAAGAAAAAAAATTATCTTCTCCTTGAAATAATTAGTGAAATCTTATTCCGAACGTATGTTTCCAAGAAATTTTAGGTTGATGCAGCTTTCACAACCTGATTTTTGATTAACCATATGCCTTCTTTTGTTCTTTATGTTGAGATTCCTTATATTGTTCTTTTTTTCCCTTAAATCTTTGTTCTCCATTATACTCTAAATATTTGTTAGTATTTGTCGTGTAACTAAGTTAGATCCAAATCTTCATAATGTGTTTCCCTAGGCAACTCTCGTATCCAAAAAGGGTATCGATACTACTATCCTAATCTTAACAGGTATCTTGCCTCAAGTAATATTACCTTTTTAGAATATACTCATTGCTTTCTTACTTGTTCAGTTTCCAAGGAGGATGGTGATTTGTTAGTTTATAAGATCACATATTAGACCATTACTATTACTTTTAGACTTGATACTTCTACATAACCACCACCACCACTTATTTGCCTAGTCTTCTCTAAATTACAAGATCATCATCATACAATTTCAATACCTGTCTCTTCTTTGACATTGGATCTAACCATAAATGACCCTAAACTTCTAATTGCTCTTGGCCAAAGAATAATGTACTTATTTCATATTTTGTTTCCTATATTCACTTGTGTTTCTCTTCTTATTCTTATGATGCCTCCTTTGATTCTATGACTCTTCTGAAAATTGTTCATAAATCATTATCCCATCGTCATTAGCATGATGTTATGGTTGAGGAGATGAATAATTAATATGATATTGGTATATGGGATTTAGTGAACTTGCCAATGGGAAATAATGATATTGGATGTAAATGGGTCTTTGCTGTCAAAGTCAATTTTAATGGATTAGTGATTCAACTTAAAGTATGACTTATAGTAAAAAGTTATGCTCAAACTTATGGTGTAGATTATTCTGACACTTTTTGTCATGTACTAAATTAACATCTATTCATTTATTCATTTCTATTACAGTTATTTATGATTGACCCTTGTACTAGGTAGAAATGAAAATTACTTTCTTAAATGGCTACGTTTAGGAGGAAGTATATATAAAGCAACCACCCAAGTTTGTTGTTTATAGAGATTATGAGAAAATGTATCATCTTTAGAAGTCCTTATTTAGTTTAAAATAGAGTTCCAATACTTGGTTTTAAATTTTTAGTGAGACTATGAAAATGACTGAAATGAGTAAGAGTAAGTTTGACCATTCAATTTTTTTAATAAATATTCTACATAATGCATCATTCTCCTTATTACATATATAAATGATCTTGTCATTACTGAAAGTGATAGTATGGGAATTTCATTTCTTAAGTCCCTTTTTCACAGTCAGCTCCACACAAAAGATTTTAAGTGCTTTGAATTATTTTTTGAGAGTAGAGGTGACAAGAGGTAAGAAAGACATTTTCTTTATCTCAAAGGAAATATGCACTTAATGTATTAACTGAGATTTAAAAAAATAGGAGCTAAATCACACAGTGTTGCAATGCTTCCTAATTTACAACTTACTATAGATGGAGATTTATTTGAAAATTTAAAAATTGAACAATCTTACAATAACTCGTTCTAAAATTGCATATTCTCTTAATATGATGAGTCAATTCATGTTTTCCTCGATTGTTCATCATTTGGACTACTCTAAAACAAATCTTTAAGTTACTTAAAGGGAACTCATAGATAAGGGATATTATATGAAAATCATTGACATACTCACATCGATTGTTTCTTATATGCAAATTGAGAAAGTTTTAAGATTAACTAAAAATCCACTACTGCATAATGCATCTTTGTTGGAGAAATTTGGTTCCATAGAAAAATAAAAAGCAAAATGTTGTATCTAGGTCCAGTGCAAATTGTGAATATAAAGTTATGTCACAATCAATATGTGAGATAATATGGATATATTGACTCTTAATTGAAATTGATTTTTAGACCTCAATACTAACAAAGTTATGGTGTGATAACCAAACTACTCTACTTATTTCTAATCTTGTGTTTTATGAACAAACAAAACATGTTGAGATTGACTATTATTTTATTTGTAAAAATATACAACAAAACTTATTCACTATAAGATATGTGAAATTACGAAAATTTTAGAGATATCTACATATACGCTCTAAACAAAAATGGAGCAAATATATTTGTAATAGGCTAAGCATAATTAATACTCATGCTCCAATTTTAGGAAAGTGTTATAGATTAATTTTATAACTATAGATTGACTGTTACAATATTCTAAACAGATTTGTAGACTTGATTGTAAGGATCTCATTTAATAATTACATAATTATCTATTGTTTAATTAGTAAAAAAAATTAGTTATACTTTCGAATAGATCATCAAAAATAAAGAAAATACCCTTTCTCTGAAAATCACAACGTTGAATGTTATACGTCATTAACCAACATAAATAGACAATTGGGCATGATGATAAGAACAAAGCATTGGAAAAACTGCAACCATGCCAAAGGAAGATCATGATAAATCTCGAAGACCGGACACTAAGAAAGGAGGAAGTAGAATTAATAAAAAGATACAACTCAGCCCTGGAAAACAACCATAATCAGCTCAGAAAAAAATCCAAAATTGTTATAATTAAAGGATGGAGACAGATATTCCATGTATTATTTGAATTCTATAATATCAAGAAGGAACAAAAGCAACATCAAGTACTTGGAAGATGATAGAGGCTAGGAAATGCAAGATTAAGAGCAAATGAAAGAACACACATTTTAATTCTTTAGCAAGCAATATGGGAGAGAAACAGAAGTACAGGAAATTCCAGAAGCAATCCTAAAGGGAATAAAGCAAATATCAGACCAAGATAGAATTGAAATCATCAAAGAAGTAGGTGACGAGGAAATCAGAAGTGCAGTATTCTCAATAAACTCAGATAAATCTCTTGGACTAGATGGATATAATGGAATGTTCTATCAATAAAATTGGGACATCCTAGGGAAAGAAGTAACAGAGGCAGTGATGGAATTTTTTCAAAATGGAAAAATACTTTAAAAAATGGAGTAAGAATTATATGAGCCTTATTCGAACGCAGACCAATGCAAGCAATTTGGAGGAATTCAAACCAATCCCCCATTGTAATGTCCTTTACAAGATCATTACTAAGATACTAGACAACAGGTCAAAGAACACCATGGGGAGCATCATCAACTTTGCACAAAAAAGCATTCATTAAGGGAAGATCCATGGGCAATAATATACTATTGTGCCCAGAACTTCTAAAAGGATACAACACAAATGCAAACAGGAAGAATTGCATAATTAAAATTGATCTGACAAAGGCTTTCGATTTGGTGAATTGGAGTTTCATAGCTATCCTGGTGAATGGAGAACCAACAAAGCTAATCAAAGTTAAGGTAAGGGGGTTCTCTATCCCTTTACCTATTTGTACTATGCATGGAGATCCTATCAGTCATCCTAAAGGGGAAAATAAGGAATAATGCTAGATTTCAATATCATTAAAGATGCAAAGGTACCAAAATAACACACCTTGCATTTACAAATGACATTTTACTCTTTTTCTGGGCTAATAATCATTCCATTAATCTCCTATTGCAAGCTATAGAGGAATTCAAGGCAATTTCAAGATTGAGAAGCTATCCCAACCAAAGCTGCTACTACTTATCAAAGAATATCAGAAGGGATCTGGCCTTGATAGCAATGGAAATAGGTCTCAAACAAGGCCAACTACCTATCAAATACCTTAGAGTGCTAATATCATAAAAAAGAATCAATGCAGCAAATTGCAGACCACTTATGGATAGGCTAAACAAAAAGATCAATTACTAGTGCAACAAATTCCTAAGCTATGAGGGAAAATTGCTATTAGTTTAAACCATTCAGAGCAACATGGCAACATATTGGATCAACCACATAGGCCTTCCCAAGAGTGTTCTGAAGGTGATAGACAAGAAGTTAATATACTTCCTATGGGGAGGAAACAATAAAGCAAAAGTCAATTGGAGTAAGATATGTCAGCCAAAGAACCAAGGAGGCTTAGGAATCCATTCATCTAAATTACTTAATAAAATCAACATGGCTAAGAAGTTATGGTGGATTTGCAATTAAAACGAGGAGCTATAGGTAAAATGGGTCCACAATGTCTACATCAAAGAGAACAACATATGCAGCAATATTATGACTTTCGTATCGTACAGGTCAATATCGGGTGAAAAACGGTACAAAACTTAGCTCTTTAGTATCGGTCATCAATATCGGTCGGTACTAGTAATTTCAGGTGTTACTAGCCGCTACAGTAAATTTCAAAAAAATTAAGGACTTATTTAAAAAAATTAACTATTCTGCCATATGCCATAATTATAGGCCTAAAAATATCATAATGTAGGCAACAGAGAGAACACCAGGAATTTCTCTAAGCCTAGTGGCCTGAGCTCTGATAAGGTGAGGGAAGAAGCTAGCGGTGGAAAGTTGGTATGTGAACAGGAGTTTGGTGGGATGAGGGCAGGGAGGGAGGGATTGGATGATGGAGGTGTACCAGTCATAGTGTGTCGAGAAAAGAGAGGGCTTGTATGATTTAGATACATGTATTATGAAAGTTTCTAAAGCATCTGACGGCGACGAGATCAAGAAAAATAAAACTAGGTAGATGAGGAGGATAGAAGAGAAAAGGTAGAAAACTAAACAAATGATGTACGTTCAGGCTCAGTTGTTATTAATGTTGATAGATAATCACATCACACTTAGATGTTTATAAAAAGATCACAATGTGGACAACAAAGAGAATACTAGGAATAACTCTAGGCCTAGTGGCCTAAGCTTCGGTGAGGGGAGTGGAGAAGCCAGCGGTGGAATGTTGGTATGTGTACAAGAGCTTGGTGGGGTAAGGACAGGTAGGGAGGGATTGGATGATGGAGGTGTAC
>JAOQMQ010000003.1:9467906-9478979 GCA_027563845.1 Erythroxylum subrotundum
ATTTCAAATATATTTTAATTATCAAACCAAAATTTATTTGAAATTTATATATTTTGAAGATAATTTTAATTTAATTACATTTATTAATAATTATTTTATTTTATTAAAAATATTAAATAAATTATTATATTAAATTATATTCATAATTTTTATTAATAATTAATATATTAAATAATTAAATAACATATATTTACTTAATAGTAAATTGAAATATTAAAAAATAGAAACAAAAAACAAAAATCATTTTTTGTAGTTTTCATAAATTTTGAAAACTGGAAATAATTAAATAACATATATTTAGTTAATACTAAATCAAAATATTAAAAAAAAAAAATAGAAACAACAAACAAAAATCACTTAAAAACAGGAAGAAACCAAAACTAAAAACAGAAATTAAAAACTCAAACAATAAGGTTATTTTACTAAATTTGAAAATAAAAACAGAAAACCAAAAACAATTAAAACCAACAAACAAGCCCTAAATTCTTGTTTCAAAACAATTAAAACAATATCACAATCAATAGCAGCAAGATTTTAGTGTTGGGCATAGTTATGGAAACAGGTCTGAGATGACTAGGTCATTAAGCTGTAGATTTATTGCAAAGTTAACTTGAAAGTTGAATGGACCATCTTCGCCTATCTTCATACTATGCTTATTTAAGAAATCAAGAAATCAAATTCCAACCAAAGACACAATCAAGCACATTTTCCAATTAAGGTAAAGGTTAAGGCGAAAGGCCAAAATGTAAAGATAAAAATGGACAATCAACGACAAACACTATGCTGATCTAAATCAAAGTATGAGGTGTTATGCCCTTCAACTAGCCATCGACCTTTTAGGCAAGATGGAATAAACTCAAGTAGCCTAATATATGCAGTCAAATCATAAGATACACCATACTCTTCAGTCGATGAACAGGATCATAACCTAGTCTCCTTTCTAACAAACAACGAATATAGACAAGGAAATTGAGAGGTCATGGCACAATATGAAAAGAATTTCTTATTATGGGATCAAGAAAGATAAGAACAAAGTTGTTGAAAAAATTTTACATGACGGATATGGAAAATGCTTGACGCAGTGAGGATGCAGACTGACCTCTTTTTCATATAGTGCTTCAAAGTTCTTTGACAAGGTTTCAGCCAAACAGACCAAATCATCCTGATCAGCATATGCAGAACGAATATGATGCCAAACCTGACAAACAATATGCAGGATGGGTCATATTTTAGATAAGTTGCAAAACCACCAAAATTGCTAAGTTGTATTGCATTAAAGCTTCATAATAAATTTCAAGTGCATAATTACTCCTGCAAGGCAAGGGGGAAAAAAGTAGTAAAAGGATCCAGTTCATAAGGCTTTACCTCCCTAACATCCTCTAGGAAAGCTTCATGTGAACCATTATAGGCCCCAAAAGTAAGCCTCAGATCAATAGTTCTGAAGTCCAAAGGATGAGATACAATTGTAGCAAACCCAAGAAAGCCCTCATCATCGTTGTCAGAAGATTTAAGAAATGTTCTTGCCAGTAAGTTACAGAACACCTTTTCTTCATCTGCTGCTGCAGCACATCGAAGCACTCTCTGGCATTGTTTCATGATCACATCAGATAAAGTGCCACTATGCTTACTTTTTCTCTTTCGAATAGGTTTCTGCTGCTGGTTTTCACCACACACATCTGCCAGTAATGATATAACAGCTTTCTGTAATCAATCAGCAAGAAAAACTTCAGTCCAGCATCAACTACATGGTCACTATAATAAGAATAATCAAAAGAAAAGCTAATGACTTGATGAGTTTTAAAGATCATGAAAACTTTGATCTGGAAGGCCATATATTCTTTATTGTAATGGTGTAGTGATACTTTGGGGTAGTTGTTGACGAAAAGGGAAGGTAGAAAAGAACATTAGTAAAAAAGACAATGCAACATTTTATCTTTTAATAAAATAGAAGCAAAAATTGTGATGCAGAAGCGTATTCTATTTTGATGTCTATGTAATGCTTATTGGATAATGGTGAATTAACTGTTCTGAATCTCAGTTGCTTGCAAAGACTACAACGTAATTCCTACATCACATTGTAGGCTAGTATGATTTTGTCATGCTTTCAATGCTCATAAATATGTAGATAAAAGCAATAAAACGTGAATCATTTGATTTTTTGGTGCCCCAACCCTCAACCTAACCAATCCAAAAAGAAGAAAAGGGAAAAGATAAGAGACAAACCCATTCTTAGAAACCAGAATGGCAGTTATCCATGGCTCACCTTTCTATTAAAGAAGCAGGATAGTGAAGGAAAGAAAATTGAAACGACTGTAGTTAGATGAAACTAAGGCATTGATAAGTAAGTTGTGCAGTACATTTTGTAGTAAAAGATCATAGAATGCCTTTTTACAAGCATTTTATTCTGCAGCTCAATTTGTCAGTTACAGGTCTTATCATGTGCCTGTGACCACATTTAGATCCACTTGGACAAACATCTGGATTTCCCCTGACCCAGCCTGGGCTTCAACTATAGGTAATGTAGCATAAGGATTCTCTCACCTTATCAGAATTAATTTTTATTTAATTTATGGGTCCCAGGGAGGGCGTGGGACAGCATTATCTGATCAAAACTTGATAACATTTTGAACAATCAGATTAAAAGATATGAATTATTTTAGCCTGTGGTACACAAAGTATATGAGGAAGCAATCAAAAACTATAAACCTAATGTAAGCCACGTACACAAACAATAAAATTTCAATAGCAACCAGTACTGCCCATATCATACCTTGGTAGGTCCTGAAGCATTTCCTTTGTAGACTTCCTTGCTAATCGAATGCTCTAAAATCTTCTTTGCCCAATCAGGTGGATTTCTTTCTAATGCCTCATAAACACACTTTCGGATCCTCGCTCCCACATTTGTCGGTAGCTTTCTTACAGGTTCCAGCACTTGTGCCCAATCAGGTATTTCCAGATCATTGGTGGAAACATTTTTATTACCACCCAACGCATCTGGTTCATTGGTATCCATACACAGATTGTCATTTATGCATTTTGATGATCCAAAGATCTGCTTTGTAGCCTCTGCAAGCAGCTGAGGATCAGAACAATTAATGCACCATTATCCAATAAGCATTACGTAGACATCAAAATAAGAAGGCAAACCAAGAAAAGCAAAAGAATGACGAATGGAGCCTCACTCTGTGAAGAAACCAACACTAGAGTACGAATTCTTTTGCCAAAAAGGGGCTTTAAATATATATGCAATGGCATATTCTGTGGCGTCCAAATTCAGAATTATGACACAAGTATACAAATGCATCAACCCTGGCATATTCAATTCATTGACAGAGCTAGTTACTTTTCAACCATACAATTGCTCTTTGGTAGTTGACTTAGATGCTCTTAGGACTTTCCATTTGAGGGTTAAACATGCATGCAAATGATAATCATACCTTCAGGGGTCCAACACAGAAATTCCAAGACAAGTTCTAGCTTGGATGCTTATTGATGTACTTGCTGTTTGTATAAATCCGTAAGTCCTAAGCTAGTACTGTTTTCTATCTATAACCACGCATCAGTCCAATTATCCTGCATTTCTTAAATTAATCATGTCCCTATGAGCCCAGAAATTAATCCACCTAGCCCATATTGTAAAGCATCAAAGAAAGGTGCTAGTCCACATGACCAACCCAAGGTATGCTACAGTTAGAGCAATTTGGGTTCAAAGTTGAATTTAATATCTTTACAATTATAGAAATAAAAATATATATACGATGGAATACTCATAGCACAGCAAACTTGAAACTAAACCAAATTTAAGAATAGCATTTTGCACTTATAAATTAAGTACAGCATGAACAGCTTGACCCTAGCTCAATAACTTGTTGCCACTTTATTGCCAGCCAAATCAAGCAAAAGCTAGGGTTACCATCACAATTTAAATTTGGCTGTCGGGGCATGAAAAATTGCATGATGAAATTGGAAATCAATTGCAACTAGAATAAGTAGTTTGATATGTCTTTTCTTTATCAATGTTAAGATTGAACAATGTTACCTATAATGTTAGGGCTAAGTCAGGATTTGGCTATTTGGCATCAAACCCAATGGAATCAAGACGGTGAATTACATGAGAATCCATTGAATTTGGAATTGTACATATCATAAAACCTACAAGTTATATTCCAATACAATATTACCTACAAATGGCAACTAGAATAGGCAATCAAATCTGTACATTTTTATTTAAGCATAAGTTTTTCCACACAACCATCCATTACGATAATACAAAGTCATGAAAAGAGAGAGAGGTCACAAAGTTTCACCATTCACCCAATGCCATGAAACTGCAACCTAATTAAAGAGCACACATCATCCTCAGCCGGGTAATTCATTTTGTAGGTTAACTTGGAAATCTATGGTAAGACCAGGAAAATAGTTAAGGCAACTACCATGAATACCTATATCGCGATCAACATGCAACATTTATATTTTAGATATATGAAGAAAGATAAAAACAAAACGGAGAATTATTGTTACAAAAGCTAGGAAATGAAAGCCAATCTACCAGTGCATCTGCTTCCATTTCAGCAACTCCAAGACGTGAACCACCTAGTGCCCGAGTATCACCATGTAAACAACGCAACACTTTACAACCCTCACGGTTCAAAATTTCCACAGAATCAAGGTTGCCGTCCATGGATGCAAGGGTTAATATGTATCTTCTAGCTAATTCTGGCCAAGTAAGTTCATTCATTGGAAGTAAATCAAGCATCATTTTCTTTGGAAAGATTAAATTGTCTGAATCTTTTTTCCTCCTCTTCCTTGACTTAGATTCCCCGGTTTCAAGAGAAGGATCTATAAGAGCTGACAGCTTGGATTGTAGCTCAGAAAGTAGAACTCTCAACAGTGAGCAGTGGGCTGTAGTCAAAATTTTACCAGCAGATAAGCTGTTCAATGATCCTTCTTCTACCAATGCATGTTGACTTCTTGTTGAAGGACAAGAACTTCTTAGAGGGGAGGAGTAACAGCAGACAAGTTCCTCTTCAAGCTCCTCGAATGACCACTGTTTTTCCAGCCCCAAAACTTCAGAAAAGCGACAAAGTAACTCCCACGACTAAACATTTAAAAAAAGAAATAATATTGCCATCAAAGATCAAAAACAGTTCTGGAATATGATCACAAATTAAAGTCAATAGCCCATACCTGCAGAACATCACCAATCAAATATGACGGAATCCTTGAGCTCAACGGCTTTCCAGGAGGAGAAGAAACCTTCCTAAATAGGTTGTCAGCCACCTGATTAATTTGGTTTCTACATCCACTGAACATATTATCTCTTTCTTTACCACCTTGTGCATCCCTTTTCCTCTTAACTACTAGAAACCCATCCTCAACAGTTTGCAATTTTGAATTCTGAGTTCTATTGCTCAGTAACGTATAATCTGAACAGGTAACAATACCTGGGAGATGCTCTATTAGTTCTTGGACAAATTCTACATCCAGTCCAAACCTATCCTGGTTCAACCACTCCATCAATGTTTCACAACTAGCAATATGCTGATTATTGCATTGGATATATTGAGGAATATTCACAGGCCCAGATCTGTGACAAAACTTGGTCAATGAAATAGTATATTCAGTTGCTTCACTGTCCTCAACTCCACAGGGTGACTGCCACCAATATGCATCATGTGTGCAACAAAACTTGCATATACCATTTTGCAGGAACGACTGATGGCAAGCACTCACAAGATTTTCAGATACCTTTCTCCACACCGAAGACGATGATCTGCCTTCCACCGTGAATTCACCAATATCGTCAACTAGGATTTTATTATTGGGAACTAGTTTCCCTAGATTTTGAGAAGTAGAGTTGTTATTTCTTTGACAACTATCTGCAGACTGAAAGTTAGAGATTTCATTTGAATTAGTTCCAACATCAGAGAACATATTAGAATCCAGAAGTGGAGGACTATTGTCTAAGAACATTGTGTGAACATTCATATCCTCTTCATCATCTGCAGCCAATGTGGCATCAAGTTTGTTGTCAACAATGGTAGAATCCGACCTGTATAATAGAGTTGACCCAATTGGAATAGACTGAGCAGAACATGGATATCGTTGAACCCTAAAAATTGGACCTGAATTTCCTCCATCTAAGACGTCACATACAAAAAGAGATCCAGTAATCTTATCATGCCAACAGGACTTGTAACCCACAGGCCAGACCTGGTTGGTGTTATGATAGAAGGGTCGTGGATCAATCTTCCCAAGTGAAAGAATGAAAAAATCTTCGAACTGGACTGGAAATCCATTCTGGAATTGCAAATAATATCTTAGTTTTTACAGCATGGTCACACATCAAATTCAAAATATACAAAGATAGTCTGGTGTTTCTAACAACATGAGAATATATGGGATAAAAGAAAATGTTCACACTGCTCTCAAATTAATAAATGCATGCATGCTGACCTTCGATGGAGAGGAGTCAGAGATACCAGTTTCCTTTGAGCTAACTGCCATGACTCGTGAATCACTTCTAGGCACAAAGGTATCAGCATCACTGCTCTCTATTCCAAAAGATAAACTCCCAGCCAAACTGCTCTTCAGATTTTCTTGACATTCTTGAAGGTCCTTGGTTTTTGAAAAGATTAAGGACTCCTTTCTTCTCTGAACATGCCACCTGTTCTGTATCAAAGCAAATCTATCACTCCTGTCCTGAGGTATAAAATTATGGCTATTCCACAGCAACTCAAGATCGTAAGCAACATCAGACACTGACTCAAACTTATTTCCATCAGGTGAACAATAAACTGCAGTGGTTTCGCTTCTCCTTTGAATTCCACACCCCAGCTATCTTCCAGTATGTCATGACTATGTAAAACTAATTCTTTCAAAGAGAGCAAAACCTTTATAAAGTCTAATCATCTTCCCAAAAACTACAAATCATAACATGTCATGGGGGCACTAAATGATAAGCCAATGGTACTATGAAACACAGCGTGGTTTCTACAAATCAGAAAAGATGAAAGAAGTAATTGACTCAGGACCACATTTTGAGCAGTGACATGATACATATTTAAACCCCATCCACCCACCTCGACAACACCCTAAGATACTTGAAAACCCTTAGAAGCATGAGATGATAGACTAATTGAATTTACTTAGCACAGCTACCAAAGAAAACAACTCAACTAGAAATTGAATTAACTGCCAGATCCAATTACTCTCAGTCTCATTTTTATATAAGCATTAAAGATAAATGTGCATTAACTTCTCATTAAGGGTTTCTATATAGATATTCGATTAAACCCTTCACAATAATTTTGTTCAATAAACAATGCTGGATTGTGAAGGCCCTAAAACAAAACAACCACAGCTGCTTCCAACTGAATATTTGCATGTTATATGCATACATGATTGTTCACATTAGTTACAAAGAACATCAAGAAAAAGTTTTTTTATCTCATATAAACCTATCTTTTTGAACTGACAGACCCTGATTTCATCAAGGCAAAATTTGGCTACACTAAATATAGTTACATATGTACAATGTGAAATGGGGTTGTAAAATTAATTCCTGCATACATTCTCAATTAATCTATTCCCTAAATCCAAGTAATAAGCAAACCCTCTAGTTCAAGCAACCGAATCAACGATCCAAATTGATCTATAAATTTGGTCAATTAGTTGTTTTCAGCCAGTGATTTGTGCGGACAACCTGAAGCTGAGTTCAATTATAACTATTGCTTACTCCAAAAACCGGGGGCATAAACAAGAAAGTTTTGTGTTTCATTTTTCTGGCAAGTTTTAAGTGTAGTAATAATAAACAACTAACATGCATCTCAAAACTAAACTCGAGCAAAATAACAACTTTTCGAGGCAAAAAGAAAAAAAAAAGAATCATAACAACATAATATCAAAATTAAACAAGTTAAAAAGAGTATATTAGTGAGTTACTATAATTAAACCAATTTTTCAAATGAAATTAAAGATTATTTAACAAGAAAAACAAATAAAAAAGAAAAGAATAACCAACCCGTTATTATTCACCAATTCACTACCATCTTCTCCCTCTGCGTCGCTGGGCAACGCATTCATGTCCAAAAGAACACCTTTACCTTTACCTTTACCGCCTCCGTCTCCAGAAACCCCCGAAGTTGCATCATCTCCGGCCACCGCAACCTCTCGAGGAGAGCAAATAGGCGGCTCATTAAGATCGATGTCGAAAACCGTCGAACGGCCTCCCTCAGAACTGCCGTTGAGGTCCATCTACCCTCTGTCAAACAACAGATTCCAGCGCCGAGTTGAAATTCCGATTGCGAAACCTCACGAGCATTATAGTATAGTGACTTGCAGGCCCGAGTTCGAGAACCGCGGGATCGAAGTTCTCAAAACGACACAACCGGCGCGGACCACAGAATGAGCGAGAGAGGAAAAGGTTTAGAAGAGAAGTGAGAATAGTTTTGAAAGATTTGGATTGTGTTTGTGTAGAATCGAAGCTGAAAGGCAAGGGGGGTGGTGGGTCTCTCTCTCGGGACTCGCGAAAGAAGTCGAAGACGTTGTGCGAAAAGACAGAAGTGGACACCCAGATATTAGATATACGGCGGCGTTTGGGTGGTGTTTGTTAGTACTAAACAGTTTGCTGCCTTTGCTACTACGACAAATGGTCAATGGCCATTGGGGGCTAAAACGGGTGTTTCTCAAATTGAGGGGCAATGTAAGCAAACAACAGAAGTGGGTGGGTTTGTTCTGTTTCTGTCTCTCCCCTCGTGACTGGTACTTGTCGTGGACCATGTTTCTCTGCCAAATGTTTAGATTTAGTACGTGACTTAACGTACAGGTACAGTCTCCCAAAACAACCTAAATTCTAAAACACTATTGTAGTTGTAAGCATAACCCTATTTTGTTTTTGGTCAGGAGAAAAAGGAAAACTAAGTTGAGACTGCGAGAATCTATTCCTATTCCAAGGCTTGATCTCTGCATACATCAAAAGCGTGTAAGAAACGTTAGCACTTATACCGTCCCCAACAACAGGTGGCGCTTGGGAGAACATACGTTACTAGGTAGTGGCTCAAGGAATCTCTAACTGTCCCGGACGATAAGATATTGCGTGTCTTTCACGGTTTAATCCAGTTTGTTCGTGACTGCCTTTTATCTTGGCCACCGACAGGTAGTGAATGTTTTTGCAAGAGCGGACATGGCAGTCAAGAATGGAACTGAACAAGTATTTAATATATCTATGTTGACTGACTAGTAACCACAGAAGTAGACCCAATGAGCGTCAATTATGAGAGTTGAGTTTTTACATTGCCAATCTAATTGTCAGTTGTCACATACAATACGTTATTATTGACCGCTAATTGAGATTCCCCTGTGCTCAGGTTGCGAATGATTGGGCTATATGGTTAAGAAGTCCAATACGTTATTCTTGACCGTTGATTGAAATTCCCCTGTGCTCAGGTTAGGAATGATTGGGCTATATGTTAAGAAGTCCAAGCCCATAACCAGAAGATTTTCGACGAAATTCAGAACATTTAATGCACACCACAGACAGCATATCATCAACCAGCCCAGCAAAAGAAAAAGTTCCAAGAACCTGGGAGTGTAATCACAATTAATATATACTAGGACACAAAAGATTTACATTCTAACCCCAATCAGACATGTGGGTCTCTGCAGTGCTTGCACTCAATGGTTAGTTGGTGCTAAGGGATTCTTCAACTCTTGAGCAGGTTGGTGGGATCTCAAATAACCCAAAACCAAGCTACAACCGATCCAAGTGCCAAACCAACAACTAGGAATAGTACAATGACAATCCCAGCAGTCTCTGCATGTTGTAGCTGGACAGATTTGGGAGCCAAGATCATCAAAACACTAGTCAAGTAACCATTAGTGAGGCCCAAAAGGCATGTTAGTATTGTCACTGGTATCTCTGTGCGGAAGAATTTTGGACCATGTATGCAACCTAAGAAAAGGGGATAAAAGAGCAATCTCGCGACACACCCACCAATGGCAACTTTATCATTCTCAAGCAGGTAAACTGCAGTCAAAGACTTGCCAACAAGGTCAAATACATTGTAGCCAGTTATGAGAAGGATCGAATACCAATCCTTCAGAATTGCAGAGTGCACATCCTCTGTCACATACCCCGGAAATATCGATAATGTCACCAGATATATGAGGACGACTCCAATCCCATACCATTTGACAGTCCCCACAATTTCCCACAATGTTGATCTCCAGTGAGCACCCGTCAGGAAGCCATTCTCATCTTTTCCCTCATTAACAGCCAGAGTTTTCAAGTCTGTATAGTACCTAATGACTGGTAGTCTATGAGCCAGGTTGTAGAAAACAATGCATATAGCCATAACAACTATCCCAACAGCAAAATAAAGGTTTGCACTTTTTCTCAGGCCATGTGCATCTTGCGTATATACAGCTTTGGTTAAGATCCTAAGAAATGAAACCAGGACACCTGCATTCAGGAACTTTAAGAGTTACAATCACATAAAAAATTTCTCCACGCTATCGATTAAACATGAATAAACTAAATTTTATGTGATGAAACAGATGAAAAGCAAACCTTTCACACATCATGGACAACTGCTCAGCTCTACAAGCAGAACACAGAAGTCTCTTTAATTAGGTTACTTTGACGACCATCCAATTATTTTGAAACAAGCATCGGTTACACAATGGGATTACAGCCAGAGGATATCCTAAAGTAGTGGGAAGCATCAACTACCCTTGAACTTAAACTGTCTATCCAACCCAATTACACAAAAAGTTCCAAACACTAAGCCACATCCAGTAAAGAAGACAATTCAATTCAAAGCAAAGAACTATCAAATTACCAGAACCAGCAGTGCCAGCAACAATAGCCTGCATATACCGCTTCGGCAACTCTCCGGCAGCCCCAACAAGCCCACCTTGAACAAGCGCATCCGCCACACCCGAAAGAGCCACGGCCGTGACGGTCACATAAAACCCATCATACAACCCAACCCGGCCCTTTATATAGACCGCATCCATAATCGGAACCACAAGCAAAGACACAACGAACAACGCAAGACCAGCATTGATTCT
>JAOQMQ010000003.1:9517389-9532796 GCA_027563845.1 Erythroxylum subrotundum
AGAACTATTGAAGTTTCGATATATTTCATGGTCCTTTTATTTTTCCTTACCAGCATAGTAGCGAATTAGACGTGTCATCATTGGTACTTCAATCTTAGCAGCTTGCTCGTATGGTTTCCCATTATTCCATGTTTCCAATGCTGCAATTTCATCATTGTGCTTCTCAAGCAAATCAGCAAATCTCAAAAGCACCATTTGTCTTTCCTGGAATACAAAGGTAAGAGTTTTCAGTCCATAAATCACCAATACCAAAATACGCAAAAAAGAATTATCAGCGAAGAGGACAAAGAATGAGTACATAGGCAGACATTCTTGGCCATGGTCCATCATCGAATGCTTTGCGAGCTACAGCCACCGCGCGATTAATATCTTCAGCATCACCTTCAGCGACATGGGCAATTACATCCCCACTCCTGGGGTCAAGAGTTGGGAAAGTCTTCCCTGTAGGCAAAGAAAGTACCAAAAGGTTCACTAAATTTTGTTTCTCTCTTCATCGATGGCATATCAAAATAGCAATAAACAGAAGACACAGTAATGCACTATATTGCTACTTCACGGATTTATATCCATAGTTCCACGCTAAACGACTTGATTCCCTGGTACTACCTGGTGCCACATTGGAGCTGGTAGCTCATTGAATGCAAACTGACACTAAGACGGTGTATTAAAACAATAACATTAGGAACATCCAAACCTTGACAGATAAAAGCTACTCATAAACGTTGAAGTAGTGGTTTCACCTGATGCCGCATCAACAAACTTCCCATTGATCAAAAGCTGATTATAATTTACTTTGACAGGTGCCTTAATTGGTTCCTCGAGAGCAGCAGCAGTGCTGTATCTAGAAATTACGCTGGCAACCCCATAATTTCTTCCTGGAAAAATAAAATAATCCAAACTGGAAATCTGTTACTGAAGAATTCCAAATTAATTATTGCCGATATTATGGGAAACGGCCATACACTTAATTAATTTCGTCTTATTAGTTTCCTTATGAAAATCGTTCGGGTTTCCTTATTAACAGGAATTAGAAACCCAAGGCTTAAACTTTACTGCTGGGGTCCAGCAACAAAAGAGAGGGAACCCATTTATAGACCCAAAATGCCAAGATGTTACTATCAAAAGGAAAATGTTCTAACGTCGAATCAAAGTTAGCCAATAACAACATGGAACGTTACTATTTTGAGAACCCAGAAATGGAGTCACAGAATGAGCGAAGGTGACGTAGGTGATCCAAACAAAGTAAGTCAAGTAATAGAAAAATCAAAATTTTTGGTTCAATACAAGCTTTACTGTAAAAAAAGACTTTGCTTCCTAATATTTAATAACAACAATAATCAGAAAAAGAAGGCCAGTCCATCTCTTTAATAACCAAGATTTTTTATCCCTTCTTATCTCCAGTTTATCCCTTTCTGATATGTTCTGTTTGGTTATAAGAGAAGGGCAAAGAGAGTGATGGGCATAGGCCTATGAAAACAAAAACAAGGAACGAAAAACATAATCTTCAAAGTTAAATCCTCCATCCACCGGTGTTCTTAATATCCAAACGTTAAACGAGACACCACTTACAGTGAAATAGAAATAAACAGAGAAAAGCAATCACAATCTTCGTTTTTTGATGTGATTAAAAACAGAGAGACAAAAAGTGAATGCAGAGAATCTCATTCATTGAGGTTGAGTACAAAACATCGTTAACATTACCTCTGAAACTACGAAAGGAGGCAGAGGCTCCAGAGAAGGAGCGAGAGAGAAGCCATGAAAGGTTCGAAGCAGAAGCAGCAGCAGCAGCCATGTCAGTGCAGAATATTTCTGTGTTTGGTGTCAACAGCTACCCCTGTGACCACGTTGTTATATATATGGAGACGTCAACGGTGCTAGTTCTTGTGGGTGGGACTTAATTATGAGAACTCATATTTAATTAATTACTAGTAATAAATAATTACTTCAAATTCACTATCTAATTAATTACTAGTAATAAATAATTACTTCAAGTGAAAATTTAATTAAAAAAATATGTTATTTTTATCGGGTGAAATTTAATTAAAGAAGTAGGTTCCTAAATAAAAATAAATTGATTTATTCTAATTAATAAAATTTTAAGTTTTAACTATAGAAATTATTAAAATAAACTAAAGTGAGTAGTTAAAAAATTTTAGAATAAATCGATTTTTTAATAATTGTTCCTATGTATTTGGAGGAGTGGCAGAGAATGGTAAACGCATGAGCCGTCCACCACCCACCAACTCTTGCGCGACTTTTATATTTCTTTGACCAAAACTGAATGATAAAGATGATTGGATTGGATGTGTGGTGAATAATTTTGTGGGTATTTATATTTAAAAAATAAATATTAAATAACTTTTTGAAGAATATCAATGAGTTTTGATTTTTCTCTCAAACTGAAGTAAATCACGCTGTGATTCGGGTTTATCATGGGCATGTGGACATTGGATTTCGCTGTCTACTGTAGCATAGACCATATAAATAAGGGTATGCTTAAGTCGAGGTAAGAGTGGCCAAATCAATATAATAATGTCACACTTCTCCCACGCATATGGGGTATTATTACTTATTGTAATAGCCTAGGAGTGCAAATTAATGAACAATATTTTGTTGATGAAATTGATTTTAAAATCGATCTTAGTGGGTTGTAAGGATCATTTTCTTGATTACAATAAAATACTAACCGAGATCGTATCACTTGTAATTTGAGCAAATACTTACTGACTTGAATTGTAAGATGGTACCATTTAATTATATTTTGTTGGAAGGGAAAGGGATACATTATAAAATTTAGCAATGGCGATGAACTGTTGAGAAGAAGATTAGGGATGACTCGGCAACCTGAAATTGGTGCCATGTGATGCTTAGGGTATGATGCGACTAAATATTAAATGTTGGAAAGGGATACATTATAAAATTTAGCAATGGCGATGAACTGTTGAGAAGAAGATTAGGGATGACTCGGCAACCTGAAATTGGTGCCATGTGATGTTTAGGGTATGATGCGACTAAATATTAAATGTTACATTCTTAGAGCACCAAGAATCATTAAATATTTGGCTAGATCCCGCCTTTTTAGGAGTTCCTATGAGTTACAGTCTGGTTAATACCACATGAGCCATTGTGTATAATCAAGGGCAGGGCTATATTTTAGCACAGCATCTGATGGACCACCACAATCCACCTACAACTGTGCGTTATCTGCACATACCAATTTGTATTGAGGCGCTAACTCATAGTCATTCACTCGCTGGCTGAACCCATAATGGCCATGTCCAAAGAAATGTTCTCGAGTCTGGACAATCTCTGACTGACTGCGCGACATAAGACTTAAATAGTGTGTGTTCCAAAATGATACGTACGAAGACAAAAGCAGCCTATAGAACATTGTATTTTTCATATACAACTATCATTTAATGGTCTGAAGCCAAAACTCTACTCTAAGATAGGTCACACTCGTTCCAAACCAACATTCTAATTTTTGGCTCATAAATGAGTTACTTGTACTGTTACTTCGTAAAACTCAATACATGAGGGCTTGATAGCCAAACCAAAGGTTCATCTCCCTGTATCTGTAACGCGAGATCAAATAAAGCCACTGAAAGGACGCTTTCAAGGTTTTTGTGGTCCTTCCCGTAAGCTTGCTTTGTCCTTACAATATTATTTCCATTACCCGGATAAAATGGACACAACAGTCGAAAGGGATATATCCTGTCGTTCATGACAGCTTAATCAACACGTAACGTTGGACTGTTAAAGCAACCCAGTAGTACTGTCGACATAAAAGTAATTACCAACTCCTTTTATACCTTTGAGGACTTACTGCATACAAAAATAGATAAAAGGGCCCAAATGCAAGCTTTTTCTTTTAATCCTTTTACCTTGAAATACCAAAAATTCAAAGGATGTAATCAAAACCTTCAAACTCAATTCTGACCTTTGCTACAGCCCTGCTCCTTCTAGAGCGGACATGAACATTTAGTTAGTACTACATGACTAGAATAGAAAATGAAGAAGCTGATCGCACTGTGTTTTACTAATTTTGTACCATTCAGGTCCTCTTTATCCTTGAAAATGTTCCTGTCTCAGAAAAGTAGGTACTCTGGGTTCCACCACCAAGTTGGTGTGCATGTGCTTGTGGGTTCGAGAGTTCAATCCCCTGTCAAAATAGGATCCATGCTTACATTACAATAAACATATCAGACAAGATATATCTAAGTAACATACAGAGAAGATCTTCCCAACTTCATAAATTACATTACAGAATACGGTCATGAAAAGGAGAGGAAAGTAGATTTGTCACATGTAACAATAAAATGGCCATTGAAAAAAGCAATATCTACTTGTAGGGTAACATGACCCGACCATCGTGCTGAGCCTAATCCAACTGCCATAAAAAATTCAAACCTATCGAGTTTTACACCTAACAAATTGTTAAAAGGTTCTAAACCAAAACTCTGAGTTGGGTTTTGGGTTGACTATCAACCCAACTAACCAACTCAAATATATAGAAAAGGTTTGTAATTGTATGGATTCATCAACTTAGTAACAATGCAATATTCGATGAAATTCTTTTCCTTTTTCACTTGATGTTGTCTACCAAACAGGAAAAAAAGCAAATAATTCGAGTATTTATTTAATTAGTTCTTTTAGTTTCATATATGTGTTTGAAAACAAAGAAGTACTTTGAAATAAAGAGCAAACATTAAGAGTTGCCACATCTCTCTTTAGAAGTGAAATTTTAAAAACTTGAGTAGCTAAGTAGACCCATAAACCCACTCTACTACACTGCCAACTCACTCACTTTAAGTTAGATGCATTTGTGTGTCTTAAGAATCTACTAACTGAAATACATAGATTCAACTGAACCCAACATGTATTTTCCCTACATCAACAGTTTTAAAATGTGCGACGATGATAAATAAGTACAAACCTGCACTGGTGTAAAAGCCAAGCTTGAAGTCAAGCCTGAGGTCGCACCACTGCTTCCATACTGCTTCTCCTTGAATCTGAAAAACAAGGAATCCATCAATATCTGAGATTGGTTAAAACAATGAAAAGCATTCAGATAATAACATCATAGAAATTTAAAAGAGCTTCTGACCCCTTAGGTATTCCACTGTTTCCAGAAACCAAAACAAAGAACTAAAAAGAGCCGAATATATAAAAAACAAGAGAAAGAGAAAGAAAAACATACTTCTTAGCAACTTTTGCAGCAAGTTTGCTCTGACCAATTGATACACGCAGCTTGCCACTCCCAGCCTGACCAAGCATTCCATAACCTTCACCCAGTCCATCACCTTTGAACAAGAATTATATGCACGTAAGGATCTGGTAAGGATTGCTTGCCTACTTAGAGACTTCCTAACAAAAATTTTTCAATAAATCGGTAGATTCTTTTCTTCACAATGTTAAAAGTGCAATTAAATAGGCAAAGACGAGTAATAAGTAGTCAATTCATAGCAGTGTCCAAAAGCAATTACTATACTAAAATTAAAGATAGCAGCTGATAGTACAGAGAATTTTTACCACTAAGCAATTAATCTAACTTAATGGTCATGAAAGTAAATTCATTGAAAGGGGAAATTTCATAACCAAATCAAAATAGATTTACCTAAGGAGCTCTCTTCAGGTACACCAAATTGCATCCTATTAGCAAGCTTCCTCATGTCCGTCAATGCATATCTGAGAAATTTCACATTAGTAGTCAAGAATACTATAATACCATATCAAGCATGTTGTACAAATAAGCATGTTATACAAATCTACCTTTCCTTCATCTTCCTTAGCCGTCGACCACCTCTCTTTTTCTTAGGCTCAGAATCAGGAACTGGAAGTGGTTTAGGTTGCTTTGCAGGTGGAGGCTCTTGCCACTTCTCTATTTTCTTTCGGATTTCTTCCCTAAAGGTTCTTCCAGTGTTTCCTGATGGATCTCCTCTTGTGCAATCTACTCGTGCTGCAAGGGTAGACTTTGAAGCCAATAGTCGACAAGCACGCATTCGCAGATTAGGTGGTGTTGACTGAAATATCTCAGTTTGCTCAATATAACCTACACGGAATTGACTAGTTGCAGTAGAAAACCCAGCAAGGTTCTTTTTCTTGGCACCAAGAAGTTGAACATTACAGGCAGGCATCTTGGCTAACGATGAGAGGCCACCAGCAGTTCCCATAAGTTTGGCCGCACAAGCACTTCCAACAATAGCAGAAAGATTTGGTGCAATGTACCCCATTCTGCTTTCCACAAAATCCAGGACTTTTTTCTTTGCTAAATCAAGGGCAAGAGCACGATCACAAGCATCAATAGTCTTCTGAAGTACTTCCTCAGGAATTGGCTTTCCACTTGTCGTTGATGCTGTCACTGAAACCACCATAATAATAGCTGAAGGTAAAAGGCCCTCCAAATCAACAAGGGTAAGATCCATCTCATTCCCAATCTTCTTCACCACACGAGCATAATCAATTGGATGGTGCACTAGTGACTCAAGTTCTGGAAATTTTAACCGGTATTTATCACGGATAAAATTGTGGATAATGATAATTTCATTCTCAATGTCAACTGATAGAGCATTACAGTCCACAATTAACTGGTATTCAGGATCATCTTCCAACACAATCCCCTGAATTGATATATCAGACCCCTTCTCAAGTCCATCTTCAACTTTCTAGCAATCAAAGCAGACTTAATTACAAGCATGCTATAATTAGCATGGCAATAGAACAAAGCATCAAATCAATCCAAACCAGCAACCCAGTTTATGCAATTATACATAGGCAATGTAGAATGTGAAAAATAACAGACAGCTACAAGCAGTTATTGTCTCAATGTCTTGTATAGAAATATGAGAAAATAAACATAAGAAAAAGAAAACTAATGTAGGCACAAGTCTAAATGTGCACAAACTGATGAATTAAATGAACAAACCTGCATTATATCATTGTATCTCTGTGTTTTCTGCAATTTTGAGACACTATCCAAGTCATCATAGTTTATTGCTTCAATGTCTGCCATGTCCCTATCAATATCTTCTTCCATATTTGTGGTGTCAACATCTTCTTCCTCCTGAACATGAAAACCATTAAAAAAGTTCATTTTGTTTCCGGAATTGGGAACCAACAAATGCTAAATTTGATAAAAAGGTCAGATTTACAACATCATCCTGTAAAAGGGCAGGAGAGAAATGCAATGGACACTACTTACAACAACATCAGCATCATTGTCAGATAACTCGTCAAGGTCTGCAAGAAAGGAATCAGCAAGAGTAGCCTGAAAATATGATCCAAAAGTAGGACTGTTAGTAGAGAAACACAATAGATTTTCCCTGAGAATCACACAAGAATGATGAACCCATGAGAAACAAGTGGAGAAGAAACAAGTATCTAAATCAAAATCAAAATCGTAATTCCTAACAGTAAGAACCATTATCAAGGAGTTTTTCACTTGAATGAGATTACAGTATAACAACAGACGAGTCACTGGTCGTTGTAGCTTAAAACATATTAACGTAACAGGATGCTGTATTAGCGTAAAATGAAATAACGAACAGAACATGTAAATTACACAAATAAGAAAACCCTCAGGTCTTAAGACACCCACGAACTATGAGAAAGCACCAGAAGAGGCAAAGCTTTAATTTTTTGAACTAATCCATAAAACCCCATGAAATTAAATAATTCACTGCCTAAAGAACGTAAGAATAGAAAAGGGAACGAGAAAGAAGTAGAAGAAGTCACCATATTTGCCCGGAAATCGAAGCACCGACTCGATAAGTTTGTTCTACAAGTCACAGAAAAAGAGAAGAGTAAGAGAACAGATTAAAGGAAATAACAAAATACAAAGGCAAATTTGCGAATTGGGAAACTTAAAAGTGGAAAGATTAGTGGGTACCTCTGCGTCTACCTATAACAAACTGGAATCTGTTAAGCGGAGACGAAGCATCAGAACAGAGGTTATGAATTTTACTATAATACAAGACATTGAGATTGAGAGAGAAACGGAGAGTAAGATTTTATTTTTGGGCCACAGAGCCCAAGTATCGTTAAGCCTTTTTGACCACTGGACTTGGACTGTACTTAATTTTGTGGCTTTCAAATCCACTGGTTTTGGTATAGGATGTGGTCAGTCACCCTTCCAAGGCAAGTTTCAACAACGTGATCAATTTGGGTGCTTGCTTGTCGGCAGACTCTTCTCGTCACTTACTCCTTTAATTATCAGTTTGTTTTTTAAAATAAAATCCAACCACCTTTTGTGCGACACACATTTTGATTCTTTTCGTATCAAATCTTATTAATATTTTAATAATAAATAATTAATATCAAATAATATTAAATTTGTGTTAAAAAACGAAAAAGTCAAAATTATATGCTCTGGTCTTGTTTGATAAATGGTGAATGAGCTATTTATTAAAAGATATTTAGTTGTTTGATCATATCATGCCGTAAATAATCATGCTTAATAATCAACTGATTAAGTTGGCGAATTGAACTCAATCTGTTTTTATTGAAAATGCTCTTATGAGAATATTTTACTGTAACAGCTAAGAAATTAATTGACGAAAAGACGATTGTATCCAAAAATTATTACAAATTACTCAAGTTGTCATATTTTATTATTGCTTTCTCTTCACCAAACTTCAACTCGATTAATACGGAGAAAGGAAGTAGTAGTAGCAGTAATAATAGTATTACTAGTTTATTTATTTTTATTACTATTATTATTATAATTATATGTTTCATATTTTTTATTATAGTCTAATATAAAATTTAAATTTTTATGAAAATATTCGAAGACAGTATTCATGTTTTTACAAAATCTCTTTTTAAATCATACCCTTATTTTATATATAAACAATCAATACTAAACGATTAATTTTATCAAACATTTTTAAATAAATAACTAATTTAGCTAATTTTACATTGTTAAATATGACATAATAAAAAATTTAAAATTTTAATTTAATTGGCTGTAAGAAAATAGTTAAAAGTGAAAACAGAAACACCGGCATCTTTGGAAATGGTCGAGGTATTTGATGAGATATTGTCCAACGACATGTGTCTCTCTCATCATCTCTTCCGGATTCCCACATCCCAAAATGAGCAGATAAGTGGTGACCTGAGCTCCAGAGCTTATGGCTACAACTGATTTGTCTTCTTCATAGTCCTTTCGGCCCAAATTTGGAAAGTACAGAGCCTTGTGTGGTCATGCTTTTTTTATCCGTTTCTGTCACATCCAATTTCAATACGGACCTCACACCGCTACTGGTCTCAAGTGAAATTACGACTTCCTCTTACCAGGTGCTCCGACTCCCGATGAAGAAATGCCTCTCTAAATTAAGGGTTCCAATGCACGAATCAGATTCGCGCTTGCTCCTTGTTCTTGGGAATTCGGATTAGTTGGAACTCCTCAGCCTATCATTATTATTCAGTTGCATCCATTATCTCACTTGATTTAAAACAGGTAACTAACAGATTATTACATGATCTTTTTAAGAATTTGAACTTGTAATGCAATCCATGACAACTTGAAAAAGATGTAAGATCTCTCCCATAAACTCAAAGCATTAATAGTAGGGTTTAGGTTATCTATTAAATCATTATTTGACTTGATGATGTTTCTTCTCTAAAAGAAGGATGAGAGCAACCCATATCCCAAGGGACTACTTAAGAGCCCTATCATTTAATATATCATACAATCCCAATTTAACCCTAAACCCTAGTAAAATAAAATAATGAACTATGTCGGAGATATTTGTTCGAAGCCTCAAAAGACGCGTCTTTACAAGCAGATGCAAATTATTCTCTAATATAATATTCCCATATTTCTTAAATTTTTAAACCCCATTACGGTTTGTTACTGTTTCATTTAACGCTGTTTACTGTTTAGTTTATCATATAACATAAAAGATTTTAAACAATTAAAGGTTCAGTTTGACATGAATTGCCTGTCCACAACACTATATAAAGCTTACAGGCCCAAAGATAAGTGTGTGCGGCATCTCTCGGCTTCGGTGCCCCATTTTGGTTGGAGTCTTTCAAGGTTCAAGCTTTTCAGGGTTTTGGGTGCGGGGGAGAGGTTTGAGGGTGAAAGGGTGTCCATGGCTGAACAGGGTATTGTGTCCGGTGATTTGTCTGTGAAAAGGGCGAGAGAAGACGGAGACAATGGAGTTTCAGCGACCACAGAAGCTATGGAGACAGAGAATAGCATCAGCTCGCAGTATATATCAACTGTTATTCCTGGATGGTTCTCTGAGATTAGCCCAATGTGGCCTGGTATTTTTTTTTTTCTCTGATTTTCTTTTCGGTTGTTTAGAGATTGTAAATCCCAGAAACTGTTGAGTTTCCATTACAGAGCTCTTTCTACTTGAATTTGTTTCTGTTCCTTTGTTGAAGTCGTTTTTGCATTATATTGGAATAAGATTGTGTTTTTTGTTTATAATTCCTCGCTGGCTTGTCTCATAACTTCTTTAACTTCCTTTTTGTGATATAACTTTCACTGGTGCAAGTCTCCTGCGTGGTATTTTGTTTCTTTTTTTTTTCTATATCTAGCATTCGAAACACTCGTAGCTTCTTTATTGTATTCACAACCATATTCTGCCGTCTGCTAACAAAGAATATTAGGGACTTAATGGAGAGGAGCTTCCTTCAACGGAGTTCGAAGGATAGTTGGTTACCTTATTGGAACCCAATGTAGGAAGTCGACGGAACACATATCGTGACGGCTTTAATTTTCATCCGTTGCTTGAGTGTTTCCTTTATACCCTGTCCACCTTCTTCCCTTTCAAAATCTTCTTTGTTGCACTTATATCTGAGAAAGGGGCTGAATATATCCTTTAAACAGCCGCTAGTATTCTATTATTTATGTTGTATCCTATCTAGTTAAGGATTCACCATAATTAACTTTTCTTTTCTTCACGGCTTACTTGAGCTTTTCTTCAAGTTATAGCTGGTTATCTGAAGCCTGTTGCAAACCAATACTATATATTTTCACATTCGTCAGCACTTTCCAGAGTTTAGAGTTTACTCTTTTAGCTGAAACTTCATGTTTAAAACATGCAGGGGAGGCACATTCTCTCAAGGTAGAGAAGGTCTTGTTCGAAGGGAAGTCTGACTACCAGAAAGTTATGGTCTTTCAGGTAATGAGTATACTCGTTTCAGTCTGTAGTTTCCAGTTTCAACTTATAAGTTCATATGGATGCTAAACGGTGTTGTTGATATCTTGTATGCAGTCAGCAACCTATGGGAAAGTGCTTATCCTGGATGGAGTTATTCAATTGACAGAGAGAGATGAATGTGCATATCAAGAAATGATTACTCACCTTCCGCTGTGCTCAATTCCAAACCCAAAAAAGGTAGTTCCCTTGTCCTTTAGAGCCAAGGAAAGTATGCACGAAGTTCCAAATTTTTACCTGATTAATATAGGCAATAGCTTAGAAACTTGTATTCAAACTTGGTTCGACCCTGTTCAAATTTGTCTTAATTGTCATAGACTCCCTAGTGGTTATGACAAATCATATTGTGACATTGGTCTATTATCACAAATCTGCCTTTTCATTTCTGGCATGGCATTATGTGCTTTTATTTTACGAATAGTTATCCACCATTTGGAATTGTGGCGGAAAAATTCCCTGAAAACGTCATATGTCTGATTTGATAGTTCAAAGTCAAACCTTGGGGATTGTGAAATTGATGGAAAAAACGAATGTATAACTGACAACTGGAAGACTTAAAATTTGATCAAAAATTTCCCTTTCGATTCCACATTTTGATTCTATATTCTGTTTCATTTTCAGGTTTTGGTCATTGGTGGAGGAGATGGAGGAGTCCTCAGGGAAGTTGCCCGGCATCCTTCTGTTGAGCAGATTGATATCTGTGAAATAGATAAGATGGTGGTTGATGTGAGTTGGCTTTCCTGCATTCTGGTCTCCCGCTGATTTTTTATGGTCAATTTACCATTGAGTTTATCTATGAATTTTGTGATTTGGGCTTCCTGTGATGGAAAGCGTCATGTGAACATTTTCAGATCTTCAATAATGTGCATGTACTTAGAGTAGATGATATGAACATTCTAGTTGTATTTTTTCAGGTTTCAAAGCGATATTTTCCTGCAGTGGCAGTTGGATTTGATGATCCCCGTGTTACTCTTCATATTGGTGATGGTATGAGCAGCATCTTTCCTATGTTAATTCTTATAAATCCCGCCCATCCATTTACTCACTGTTTGTCATTCTGTAAACATAACAGGGGTAGCATTCTTAAAGGGTGTCCCTGAAGGAACTTACGATGCAGTTATTGTAGATTCATCTGATCCGATCGGTAGTGACACTTACATCTCTATGAATGACCTTGGACATTTTCAATGTTCATTTATAAGTGTTAATTTTGTATTATCCTTTTCATTTGGATGTCATTGTTTCCATTGTCTCAGGTCCTGCACAAGAACTTTTTGAAAAACCTTTTTTTGAGTCTGTAGCAAAGGCTCTTCGGCCAGGAGGAGTTGTCTGTACTCAAGCAGAAAGCATATGGCTTCACATGCACATCATTGAGGATATTGTGGCGAATTGCCGCCAGACCTTTAAAGGTTCTGTCAACTATGCATGGACCACTGTTCCAACTTATCCAAGGTTTGTGCTTATCACCGGCCATTTATTACTCAAGACTTTCTCCTCACCCTCTCCTTAGCTCAGCATGTGACCTAAATTGCACATCATTCCTACAACAAAGGTGCCCTTTTCTGGGCCTTGACAACCTATACGTTGTGGCTTTTTGGTTTATCTACTTTATAATTGGTCTTTTTTGCAATTATGTTTCCTGTTCCAGTGGAGTTATCGGCTTCATGCTTTGCTCCACTGAGGGACCTCCAGTTGATTTCAAGCACCCCGTGACTCCCATGGAAGCTATTGATATCCAGGGACGGCCACTGAAATTCTACAATTCAGAGGTTTGTCAACCACTTCCCTTTTGGATTTTCATTTGCAACTTATTTACAGTTAAGCACAGATTTTCCCATCTAAAGTGACTTTGCAATGTTGCTAATTGCAGATCCACACAGCATCTTTCTGCCTACCATCTTTTGCGAAGAGGGTGATTGATGCAAAAAATAAGTGAGGTTAGCTTGAAGAGACTGTGAGGAGGCAGGAGTCCTAATGTGGTAGTGGACAACTACGTTAAAGAGTGATACATCTATAAATTGGCGACGAAATAAATTGGAGTCTGAATTTTAAGTTCTTTAGGTTTAATTGGGAAGAGTTGCACCCTGAGTTTCAGTTGATTGATTCAGACATTCCCCATTATCATCAGTTCAACTATGCAATTTTTTGAAATCCACTCTGTAATTATTGTTGCTGCTGTTTTTCAACCAAATATCAACCATTTCCTCTGTAAGGATAATTGCATTAGATATATAACGTGAAGGAAACTAGTAAGCATAAAAGCAATTTCACAGAGGAATAAGACAGGGAGCAATTATGCCAATCACAGAAAAGTGCAGCTGGAGCTACTATTGCCGTTCGTGCACAGCTTCAATATCTCGGGTGGTCATTGCTCTCCCTACTTGTTCATCAACTTTCTTCTCCAACTTATGCCATTTGCAATCATAGAAGTAAATCAAGAAGGCCACCCACTTGATCACATTCACCATGCAAAGCAGCGAAATCTGAGCTATGATTCCACTCCCACTTGCATTGCATCTAGAATATAAACATGGCAATCTCAGACCAACTCCACAAGCTACGAAAACAAGCATCAGAAAACGTCCCTGTGATTTCCTTCGTTTGCTCAGAAAGTCTGACAGGACAAGTGCACGAGCCCCGTACACTTTCTCATCTAGTACCGATATCACTATACTCATGTTCCACACAACGCTCCATTCCAAGAACTTCACCAATACTACTGCAGAAGCCACCCCGTAAAATAGGGAATAGGGCACACCAAGTCCGTTGTTTTCCAAATTAACATAGGAGTTCCCAGGGAACCATATCAATCCTGGCAGAGTGCAAGTATAGAGAGCAAGGACGTAGGTTGATGTAATGAAACTACCTATCAGAACATTGCCGTGAATTGGCTTGTGTATCATTTCCTTGAGGGTCATCGGCTTCTCTTTAGTGTACAGTTTCGATGCCAAATCAACAGTTACAAGAACAGTGGAGAACTCGATAAGATGGAGGGGAATCAGATGAAGAAAAAGGAGTTGAATCAACCTATAGATAAAGCCCTCATCTAGTTTAGAAAGATACCCTGGTATTGGCCACCAAAAGTGGTACTGGCCCGGAGGTGGCGTTAGGATGTTGTTAGCTTCAACCAGAGTTGTTTGCAGGAAAATTTCATAGTAGATTGAGAAGAAGAAGAGCGGGAGAGAGATGAGTAAGGTGAAGATGAGGAAGTTGATGTTCTGGGTAGAAAGTATTAGAGCTTCTCTGAGGATACCAAAGACCCCAAGGTTGTGCTTCTCCATGCCAGGATTGTTCTCCAGCACCAGCCTCATACTTGGAAAGCTCACGCGGATGTTCTACAAAATATCTGTCGATCGACAAGTTCTCTGTGGTTTGCATAGACCATTGCAAGTCATAAATTTGTGCTCGGAATTTTCTGTCACCGAGTTACTTGCAAGTTGACTTGGGACAACCTTTTTTGTCTATTTTTTTTAGTTTCAACTTGAACAAATATGTTATTCACTAACATGTTATACCTTATTTGACTTTACTTTTGCTTCGTTGACTTGGCATTCCTTTCGTTTCATCTCCTCTAATTAAAAGAGTGGAAAGGCCAATCTCTGCCCTCTCATAATCGGAAAGTTCCTCTTGACAGAAAGCTTAAAAAGCAACTTCTCAAAGAAAGTTTATCAAAAACGTATTACAAGCACTTGACTCGAATCGAGCAATATTGGACTAATTAATAATATACTTCTACGCGAAATTTTGATTAACTAAGTTCAAATTTAAAGTAAATCAATCCAATTGAACTTGAAAATTAGTCGGTTTACAACGCTCTTGACCTCGTATATTTCATCGGCCATGCCCAAATTACAATATCATCTCAACGGGATCATTCATCTAAACAGCATAACATCTACACATTGCCCACAGCACGTCTCTTATCACACAAGTAGTCCAGAAGTAAATGGCCATCCCAGAAAGGCCAATCTTTTATCTTTAGTCCTGACCAAGTACCCTATTCTAAGACAGGTTTTGGGGAAGCGTTGGGAAAGTGAAGATGCAGGAAACTCCCTAGCTGCTGGTGTCTAGCGAGATGATGCTCTAAGTGGTATCCATAGATTCTACTAAGAGTAGAATTCACCCTTTTGCTTCTATGCGTAACCAAATTCAGTGCAAGTAGTTCAGAGTCGTTTCCACTTCTATCATATGAGCAATGGACAACCACTGGAAAATGACAATGTTGGTAGGTACATGTAG
>JAOQMQ010000003.1:9567900-9603981 GCA_027563845.1 Erythroxylum subrotundum
AATATCAAATAATTAAAATATAATTAATTAAAATATTATAATTAATTGATTAATTATAATATTTTAATTAATTATATTGTAATTAATTAATTACAATATTTTAATTAATGAATATATTATATTTTAATTATTTGATATTTAAAAATTTTTAAAAAACTACTACTAAGTAATGAGTTTCGTTTCTCTACTAAATGGAGGGTATGGAGGATTCCCAAAAAGTGGGATATCAAATTATTGCCACTATAATAATAATCAACAACCAACCACTCACTTTTTATTCCTTACCCATTAACCCTTTTCCAGACCCATCAACCAAGCACCCCCTAAGATTAAAAATGCCTATCATTAATAAACTGTATGGCCTTGTTTGGTGAAGAACTGATCAGCTCTTTTTTAGCTGATTGACTCATTTTAGCTTGTTGACTTTATATAAAAACTACTAGAGTTGTTTGGTTATTAGCTGGCTGGGTTGGCTGATTCAACACAACCAACTGATTTTCAATCAGCTCCTCTAGAGGAGCGTTTCTATCTCCATCAACTAAAATTTTTATTTCAATACCAATTTTGCCCTGCTGCTTTGCTCCGTCTCACCCTCACGCTATCTGCTGCTTTATTTCGGAATGCATAGACACGACCCAACAGAAGAAGCTAACTTTGAAAAGTAGAGAATGCCGTAAGAAGTTAGAAGTGAAAGGGGGAAATACAAAAAATAAAGAGCAAAGCTTAAAGGACAAAGAGTTGTTTGAGAATGGACAATTAAGAAGAAGACAAGTTGCATAGAAAGAAACAGAACAAAAAATTTATGGGAGACGAAGAAGAAAGCGAGACAAAACTAAGAGAACAGTGCAGAGCTTTGGGTTGACCAAAAGAAAGGAACGAACAAAATCGAGCAGTGTTGCGTTTGGAGGCCATGTGAGATGAAAGCTACTTCTCGTTCTCTATTTACTTTTTTCTTGGTTCAGTGAACAAAGAACCCAACTAACTAGAAGTAGGTGATGACTAAATAAATAAGAAACACCACTGCAGATATGACCAGAGCCTTAAGTTCTGAAGGTGATGGGTGAGGTATTGTTATTATTATTATTGTTATTATTATTATTATATATTTTATATTTTTATTAGAATTGTAAACTTCATTTTTGTAAAAATAAATATCTAAAATCTAAAATCTTACGAGAATATTTATTGAAATACTAAAATATATAATATTCATATCCTTATAATTTTTCTAAAGTTATGTCCTCATAAGTCATTTTACACATAAACAGTTAATACTAAATAACTAATTTTACCAAACATCTTTAACAAACAGCCAATGCAATCCGCTGATCAAATCAGTTGATATAATCAGCTATTAGCTAACAGCTAACAGAATCAGCTAACAGCTAAATGCAATAAGTTGATTGCCAAACGGAGCCTATATTAAGGTCTAATAAGATAATATCTCTTTATCTTTTTTTGGAGTAAATAATAAAACAATATTTAAAAATCAGATCGAAAGTTAAATCGGTAAGACAATATGTTTAATGGTTAAGAGGTTCAACCGGTATTAGACTTCATAAAATTAGTTAAAGATTGAATAAAAATAAAAATTTAAATATATGATTGTCACTATTTATTATAAAAGTTGAAATTTAATTGAAAATTAATATTAAATAAAAATTAATTTTTTTTAATTTATAAAAATTGATTGATTAATTAATAAATTGATCATTTTTTAACAACAAAAATTATTAAAATAAATCGAATAAAAAAATTAGATAGTTAAAGATTTTTATAATTGAACTAACAGAATGGTTGAATTTTTTAATTAATAACGAGTAATAATCATTTTCCTAAATAAATATATTTTTGAGGAATTCTGGAAAAGGGTAAAAAAGTAAGAAGAAGACGAAGAGATTTCCGCCTTAGGGAATATTCCATTTGCTTTTTAAGATAAAAATGTAGGACTAGGCCTACTCGCCTCCTGCAGTCCTGCTTCGGAGTCGGGTTTTTCCTTCGGATAGGTACGTCCCGTGAAACGCGGCAATCTGATAAACGTGGGCTACACTTAAGGCCCTTGATTTAAAGTTGCTTTTTGTTTTTAATATCCCATTACCGTCACGTGGACGCCACGTGGCTACATTCTTCAATGGCTTCGCGCGACATGGAAGGGGTTTGTTGGACAGGTCCTACTCCTACACTCCAACTTTGTGGTTCCGTACGGTGGGTGGACGAGGAAGTAAGAAAACAGTATGTAAAGTTCTTTTTGTTAATTTTATTTATTTTAAATATTAAAAAATTTTATATTTTCCAATTGTGCAATATAAGTCACTTAACATACTGCTGATTAAATGAGACAACTTTTGTAATTATTATCGCATAATTGTTATTATAACAAAATTTTATATGAATATGCACCATTTAGGTTATGTTTAATTAGTGGTTTATTAATGGAATGAAATAGAACGTAGTATTATTTTATGAGTTTATAATTAAATAAAATGAGATGAGATGGAAGAGGAGGATTTCATATTATATCTCATTCTGTCCTAAATAATAAAAATGAGAAACTTTCAATTTAAGGGATTTAAGATATAATGTAAAATAATAAACAACTTTTCATTATATTATATTATAAACTTTTCTTTCAAAAAACATTTCACTGTATTACATTATGAACACTTTCATCCATTCTAAATAACAATTTTCTAATATTACATCTATTTACATTTCATTTCATTATAAACCTTACCTCAAACCAAACATAACCTTAGGGGTAGATTAAGTGATAAGAAACTCTTCAAATAATAATAAGTTATAGGTAAAATTAAATTAAATTCACTCACAAACTTAGTGCTAGATATATGATTCACAGTAACCAATAATTAAATTAAACTTATTATCAATTTGTCAAGTAATTTACAATAACAAATTAGATGGTAGCGAAAAAATGTTAAACCTAAAATCTTAATTAAGTTTTTAAAAAACCAATTAATTAATAAGGGGGTGTCTGTTCTACTTACAACGAGATAGGAACCCATAAATTGATATGGAGAACAAACTACGCATCCGCTAACCATGAACCAAAATCCATAAGGATAAGGGTCATTGTCTACTAATATGAATTATCAATTGGTGCAGCTCACGTGTTATCATTTTTATGGGACAAGAAGAGGTGACTTGGAGCAAATTAAACATTGCATTCAAAACCATTATCTTAACTTTTCTCTGCGTTCACGTAAATGATATATATTTTCAAATTACTATATCTTATGATTTGGCTAGACCACCAACTTCATGACCCTGCACTTCTTTCCGTTCCACGTGTTAGGTCACTGGTAACGAAACGGACATGTCGTTGGGTGGGTGTATTCAAAATTTTTCTTATAACTTATTGAATAATTATTTAAAAAATTTATAATAAGATAATAACTTAAAGCTAATCAATGATTGACACTTATTTTGGTAAAAAACAAAAAGAGTTTTAAATTCAAATTTTTATTTATAAAAGACGTATTGATTAATAATAAGAAATATGTAATTTGTTTTATTTTTTATTTCACACATATCTCATTATAAAAATATTTCCAAGGTTTCAGTTAGAATGTTTTTAAATTCTCAATTTGTTAGAACATGGGAGTTTAGTATTACTTTAAAATTTATCCTTCATCAGTTAAATTAAGTATAGCCTGCCTTAATCAATAAATTTGTTGAATAGTATATTCAAAACACATAAATTATTATATATTCTAAAAATTTTATCTAATTCATAGTTTAAGAATTATTATTGTGAGATCTTAAAAACACTCAATCAATCAAACAATTACAATCTTACCTTAAATGAATAATTAAATAGAATTTTTATCAAACTTGGAATAGCTAATAAAGTTACAGATTTAAGTTCCTCAAACAATCTCTTCGTAAAAAAAGTAAAGTGACTAGGCTTTTGTGTATCCGAAACTCTATTTGGACAGATTTTTGGGAGGTGAATAGATATTTTTCTCAACTACAAAGGCCTTAAAAAAAAAAAAAGAGTGTTTAACTGTATAATAAAAAAGTACTTCTTTAATAGATATAACCTTTTTTAAGAAGTTTAAATTTGGAACTTTTAAAAACAGTTTCTCAAATAACTTCTTCGAGTAAATTTTTTAATTAATAAGTCTATTTTTGTCCTTTTTACCCTTATATTTTATACATAATTCTCACAATATTTACAAATTTATCTCATGTTTACCTTGCAAACTTATTATTTGGCTTTTTTATATATTTTATTATTTATTTTTGATATTAGTTTTATTTATGTTATAATCCATATAAAAGATTTAGTTAGATATATTTTTATTTATATTTCATATGGTTTAAAATTATATTGTGCATTGTATATTGTTTAATATACTTTAAATAATATATATATATAATTTCTATTATAAAATAAAATATAATTAAAATTAAAATTTTTTATTTTTATATTGTTAAACAATCTACTGTATAAAACTCTTTTTAAAAAGCTCTTTTTTAAGTGACAATTAAATAATTAACTAATTTTTTAAAAAATATTATTCTAAAAAAGATCTAAAAAAGTTTGACTAATAAAATTTTTATTGATATAAGCCCTATTTGGATAGGTAACGATTGGAATTTTAAAATGTTATACCTTAAATGAATAATTAAATAGAATTTTTTATCAAACTTGGAATAGCTAATAAAGTTACAGATTTAAGTTCCTCAAACAATATCTTTATAAAAAAAGTAAAGTGACTAGGCTTTTGTGTATCTGAAACTTAGTAAGTGGACAAAATTTTGGGAGATTAATAAGTAATTTTCTCAATCATAAAAGTCCTTTTTTTTTAGAAAAATGAGTGTTTAATTGTAAAATAAAAAAGTACTTCTTTAATAGATATAACTTTTTTAACGGTCAAAATATATTTTTTTAAGAAGCTCAAATTTGGATTTTCTCAAAAAAACCTCTCAAATAATTTTTCGAATAAAATTTTCAATTAATAAGCCTATATTTAGTCATTTTTGTCCTTATTTTTTACACATAATTTTCACAATACTTCCAAACTCATCTTTACGTTTATCTTGCAAACCTATTATTTGGCTTTTTTTATATGTTTTAATATTTATTTTTTATATTAGTTTTATTTATGTTATAATCCATATAAAAGATTTAGTTAGATATATTTTTATTTATGTTTCATATGGTTTAAAATTATATTGTGTTTTGTATATTGTTTAATATACTTTAAATAATATTTATATGCATAAATAATATTTATTATAAAATAAAATATAGTTAAAATTAAATTTTTTTTATTTTTGTGTGGTGAAACAATTTATTGTATGAAACTTTTTATAAAAAACTCTTTTTTAAATGATAGTTAAATAATCAACTGATTTTTTAAAAAAATTATTCTAAAAAAGATCTAAAAAGATTTGACTAATAAAAACTTAATTAATATAAGCGTAACCAAACAAATCCTCAGCTAATTTGATAGGTAACGTTTGGAGTTTTAAAAAGTTATACATTGCGCAACAATTACAAACATGTGACAGAGACCTGGCGTAGGATAGAGCATTTTGCGCGTGCAGCTTCTCGTGGGAATTTAAAAAGGGCTAAAGGGGTCATAATCTCAGGGATTTAAAAGGGCAATCCTGTAAATAGGGAAGATAAATGTCTGAAAGGACATATCGTTTATCTCAACTTTATCTATTTGCCAGCTAGGATGATATGCGGCCGGTTCGCTTGTCTTGTTCAAGTTTTTCTTTTTAAATTGTGAATTTTATAATAATATACTCTTGTACTAGTTTACATTTAATATTTAATTATTATTACATTTTACTGATAGAAAATGATTGATTGAAACTGAGACAAAGCGTAAACAAATAAAAAACTTTACTAATTTGTATTCCAAGTGAATAAAAATTTAATTAATAATTATCCACCCACATGTATAAATCGATATTGTTAATTTATGTGTGGTCATTGCCATTGGTCAAACTATTGTTGGTAGCAGGCCAACCTGTAGCTTACCTCCCCCAGTTGTCGTTTTTTCGTACACAGCTACACCTCCATCTTTACTTAATTGCCCATGGGTTTTCCTCTATTTACCTTAACAAGCTTAAATTGACACCCTTGCATACATGCTTTATTCTCTTAATTTTTTGGAATTTTATATATCAATTTGCATTCTCCCTCTCGTAGACCATAACACAAGTTTGTACTCTTGCACTTGCTTTACAGTCACCAATTAGCTAGAGAGTTTGCCAATAGAAATTAACTCTTGGAACTTTGGATGAATGATGTCCTTTTGGCACAGTTGGTTTTTTATCTTCATGTGCTGCTTCCAATTCCGTGGCTACTAGGAGACAAACTAGTTCGCCATTTCCATGGATCTAAAGTTAAGAGCTTTGTCTTATTAAGACTATTTATTGATTTGTTTCCAATGAACAAGAAACTGAAAGTGATGTCCTACAAGGCAACATATGATAGTGTAAGAGTCTATCCAATTGTATGCCCATTTGACTTGATTAAGAGAATTTTAATTGAGGGAGGTAATTGGAGGATTAGTGGAGGATAATGTTATTTAGTGAACGAGCGGTATAGACTACCACGCTTATTTAACTACAATTCTACATTTTAGTGTTACCCAACAAATTATCAAAAAGATAAAAATAAAAATCGCTTTTTTATTTTTTTTTAAATTTGAAAATTGAAAGGAACAAAAATAAAAAATTCAAATTCAAATAAATAAATTTTTACTAAATTTTAAAATAAAAATAAAAATAGAAACAAAGATGCTTAGGTAAAACTACTTTAGTGTTTTTCCTAAGTAGCAACTTTTGGACATCCCAAACTTTCAAACTTTTGGACATCTCCACTCCTAACGAGCTTAGGAAGACAAACTAGAATTGGCTTCCATTCTATCCTTTTGAAATATTCCTTTTTCTAAACCTACCACCAACAAGATTTACGAACCATTTACATTTTTACTCAACCATAAATAAATTATTTACGATTCAATTCAATCTAACTTAGCAATTTATTATGCATAAATAATTTGAAAAATAGGATTTAACGAAGTAAGTGTTAAAAAGATATTTAAAATCTAAAAACATGTGGAAAGAACAAGAAAACGAAACAGACGGGGGCATTTTAGTAAACAGAAGAAGAAAAAGAGCAGGGAACGTGTGATGGCAAAGTAGAAGCAACCATAGTTAAAAGAAATGTAACTGGAGTTAAATAGTTGCATCCACTCTCTGTCCATCCATCACCCGGAAGGAAAGTCTCGTCCCCTATAAATAAATCACATACATACGCATTCTAAATTCTTCTCCTTCTTCTTCTTCTTCTTCTTCTTCCAATTCTCACTATTATTCTGGAGAAAAGGCGTCGCTTTTCTCTTCCTTTTTAGTTTTCGGTTTTGATAATCCAACGCAGCCTCCATTTTCTTCCGTCTCCCTCTCTCTCTCTCTCTCTCTCGCGTTTAAACTTATAAGCGCATACTTCCTGCTGACCTTCACTTTAACGATAATCTCCGCCGGAGTTTCGTCGCCGGTCTCTGAGGTGTGTTCCCTCAGGTAAGTCGTCGAAGTTTCTGTTATTTTCTTCGTTTGCGATCCGCTTACAGTTTGCTTAACGAGTTCCTTTTTTCGACTTTTGAACTGCTTACTTAAGAAAATTTGTTGGTTTGTTTTCGTAGTCAGAGTCGAGAGAAACATTCTTTGTTTTACATTTGAAGGAGAATAAACGAAAGGAAAAAAAAAAGGTTAATTTGTGGTTGGTCCGAGTTTTGTTACGTCTTCGTTTGCAGCGCAATGGATTCTATGTTGTTGCTTCATGTGTGTAGAGTGTTTTTGTTGGTTAATCTTTTTATTTTAATTTTCTTTTTTCAAGTTTACGGAGACTTGCATGGAATTTACTCATTCCTAGTCACGCGTGGATAGTTTTTTTTTTTTTTTGGGTTCCGGAACGATAATTTTGTGTGGCGATATGTGATCATAGTGCTTTTCATTTTGCCGTAGACGCAAATTAAGTTAAGTTGGTCGTTAAATTTAAATGTTAACAAATTTGGGGAAACGATTGTACTTTTTGCTTTGCATGAGGGAGAAGGATTGGCAAGTACTTAAAACAAAATGTAATGCTTGTACCATTTCGTAGTGATAGTTTACGGGTTGTCATTCTAGTGATATGAAGTTGTCTCCTTTCGGTGCGGATCATTATCATTTTTAACCATTGTTGTTTTCGTACATCTGATGAATCTGTATTGATTGATCAGGCGTGTTTGGTTGCTGAGAAGGTGTATTACTATAGTTACTTTGGTGGTTGTGCTATTGGATAGAGTTCAAGCAAATACTGTTGATAAACATTATGGATTCTAGTTTTATTTTTCCGTATTGTTTCTAACTTTATACTTGATGTTGAGTTACTAACTTAAACGTGATGCCCAATTTCCAACATGTGCATATTATTTTTCCTTTAATGTTTTTGTTTTTGTTTTGCAGATTTTCTGCTACCTACGACTAAAACATTTGTGGTTGGAGGTGTGCACCTCTTATGAGTCATGGTGTCAAGTTCGTGTGTCAACTCTTTAGATTTAGCTGGAAATCTCTTTGATATTCCTCAAACCCCAAGATCTCTTCCTAGAGTGATGACTGTTCCAGGAATTATCTCTGATCTGGATAGCTATGCCGGTAATGATGGGGATTCAGAAGTCACTTCATCTATTGTACGTGAGCGGAAAATTGTAGTGGCAAATATGTTACCTTTGCAAGCTAAAAGGGACACAGAAAGTGGGAAATGGCAGTTCACTTTGGACGAGGATTCTCTTTTATTACAACTGAAGGATGGGTTTTCTCCTGAAACTGATGTTATATATGTGGGGTCTTTAAAGGCTGATATAGAACCTAGCGAACAAGAAGAAGTTTCTCAGAAACTGCTGGAGGATTTCAACTGTGTGCCTGCATTTCTCCCACAGGACCTACAGAAGAAATTTTATCTTGGATTCTGTAAACAGCATTTGTGGCCTTTATTTCATTACATGCTACCAATGTGCCCAGACCATGGTGATCGCTTTGACCGTGATCTTTGGCAGGCCTATGTTTTGGCAAATAAAATATTTGCTGACAAGGTTATGGAAGTAATTAGTCCAGAGGATGATTATGTTTGGATTCACGACTATCACCTTATGGTTCTGCCAACTTTTTTGCGAAAGCATTACTACCGGGTCAAGCTAGGATTTTTCCTCCACAGCCCATTTCCCTCTTCAGAAATATATCGAACTTTGCCTGTCCGGGATGAAATTCTGCGGGGACTTCTGAATTGCGATCTAATTGGTTTTCATACGTTTGATTATGCCCGGCACTTCCTGTCCTGTTGCAGTAGAATGCTAGGCTTGGACTATGAGTCAAAAAGGGGACATATTGGACTTGATTACTTTGGTCGTACAGTGTACATAAAGATACTCCCTGTAGGTATTCACATGGGTCGTCTTGAATCAGTAATGAACCTTCCCTCTACATCTGTTATTGCAAAAGAGATTCGCAAACAGTTTGATGGTAAAAAAGTGATTCTTGGAATTGATGATATGGACATATTTAAGGGCATCAGTTTGAAATTGTTGGCAACGGAACAACTCTTGAAGCAGCATTCTGATTTGCGTGGAAAAGTGGTGCTGGTGCAGATAGTGAATCCTGCAAGGGGCTCAGGGAAAGATGTAGACGAAGCAAAGAGGGAAACATATTTAACAGCAAGAAGGATTAATCAAGTTTATGGTTCACCTCTTTACCAGCCAGTGATTCTGATTGATCGTCATGTCCACCGTTATGAGAAGACTGCATATTATGCTGTAGCAGAATGTTGCATTGTGAATGCGGTGAGGGATGGAATGAACTTGGTTCCTTATAAGTATATCATTTGCAGGCAGGGAACCTCTTACATGGATGAAGCTCTCGGTATAAAATCAGATTCCCTTCGCACTAGCATGCTTGTTGTATCTGAGTTTATTGGCTGCTCACCTTCTTTAAGTGGAGCAATTAGGGTAAATCCTTGGGACATTGATGCTGTGGCTGAGGCCTTAAGTTTGGCCATTACTATGCAAGAATCTGAGAAGCAGTTGCGCCATGAGAAGCATTACAGGTATATCAGTACTCATGATGTGGCTTATTGGGCTCGTAGTTTTATGCAAGATTTGGAGAGAGCATGCCAAGATCATTATAACAAAAGGTGCTGGGGAATCGGTTTTGGTCTGGGTTTCAGAGTAATGTCTCTTTCTTGTAGTTTTAGAAGATTATCTGTCAATCACATCGTCTCAGCTTATAAAAGGACAAGTACAAGAGCTATATTTTTGGACTACGATGGCACTGTCATTCCACAATCCTCTATTATCAAAAGCCCCAGCCCTGAAGTTATTTCTGTTCTGAAAACTCTTTCTGAGGATCCAAATAACACTGTCTTTATTGTAAGTGGTAGAGGGAGAAGTTCCTTGAGTGAGTGGCTTGCCTCATGCGATATGCTTGGAATTGCAGCTGAACATGGGCACTTCATAAGGTAAGCCAGTAATGTGGTTCAAGTTGGTAGCTTGTAGAGGGAGATGATTGGTAGGGTGATAATGTATAATGCTTTCCTGTGTCTCTTCTCAGGTGGAATAAGACTTCGGAGTGGGAAATCTATCCTCTGGATGTTGATCTTGATTGGAAAAAGATTGTGGAACCTGTGATGAGACTTTATACTGAGGCAACAGATGGCTCCAGTATAGAGATTAAAGAGAGTGCTTTAGTTTGGCACCATCAGGATGCAGACCCTGACTTTGGATCTTGCCAAGCTAAGGAATTGCTTGATCATATTGAAAGTGTTCTAGCAAATGAACCAGCTGTTGTTAAGAGGGGTCAGCATATCGTTGAAGTTAAGCCACAGGTAAATCTCCCTTCTGTTACTTCTTGACATTCTTCTTCCTCTGTGTGATACGTGCTTGTATATACTGACACAAACATACTAATGCCTGTATTTTACTAGAGGAAGTATTAACCTTTTTCCCATGCAAATCAGGGCGTAAGCAAAGGGTTTGTTGCTGAAAGGGTTCTGATGAATATGGCCGAGGAAGGGAAGCTTCCTGATTTTGTTATATGCATTGGTGATGATAGATCGGATGAGGACATGTTTGAGAGAATATTAAGGACAGTCTCTGGTCCAACTTTACCTGCAGTTCCGGAGATCTTTGCTTGCACAGTTGGACAAAAGCCAAGCAAAGCTAAGTATTATCTTGATGATACTGCTGATGTTGTGAGATTGCTTCAAGGCCTTGCGGCTGTATCTAGACCCAAGCCTGAGTGTCCTGTTCGAGGCCAGGTGTCTTTTGAGAGCGCTGCTTGAGCCAATTGAAGAACTTACCTGCACAGTTTTCTGTGACCTTCATTTTGCTTTATGGATTTTCTGTGCCGGAAGAGAGACCAAGTTATTGTTGTTAACTTAATCTACTGTACAGTGGCAAGTGCATTTTCATTTGGTAGGTTCTGGGATGCTTTGGTTAGGAGATGACGATACAATTTGAGGAAGTTGATGCCCGGCTATGGTTGGTTGCTAGTTTATTTGTGTGGTGGATGAAACATGCACTAGTTCCAATATGACAGCTTCACCGGCAGGGCTATCAGATGTTTGTGGTGGATTTTTCTTTCCTACAATGAGAGGACACATCATAACTTGTATAGGTATACTGCTTTTAACATACAACTTTATTCTGTCGGAGGCACAAATGTATCCATTCTTGACAGACAGCTAAATCAAATATATCCAACGTATCTGAATGTAGATGATTCCGAGGCATTGGAGGACTGGTGAGCAACTCATTGGCATATTACTGTAAATAGTCACATGAGATTGTATTTAAGCAAATAGGATTGCATCTCTCTCACTTGCCAACCCTATAAAGTGATATGAATGTATGAACGTTTCTTTGAAATTTTTGCAAGCTCCAAGCAATTACTTGGGACTGGTAGTACAGGTTGAAGCCGTATTGGGTGTCTAGATCTATACTGAAATGCTGTAAGCAATATGTATGTATGAGTGAATGATTAAATTGTGTTGTTTGGCACAATTCCTGAACAATGGTAGGACATCTATGTACGTCCGTATTTTCCAGAATGTCTTTTACAAGATGGCAGGATGTTTTTTACCAGGGAGGAATGTGTTATATACGCATAAAATAATTTGCCCATACAAATTGACAACTCGTTCCCGCAGAAATTGAGTTAAGACACCTGTGTTATGGATTTCAAGAGGGTGGGTTCACTGGATTGGCTGGAAATGGCACATGGGTTGCCAACTTTCTTCTAGCTGGCTCACAATTCACAAGCTGTTGTTAATGTCGTTCGACCGTTACCTGCAAAGGATTAAGATTTGTTTTTTTGACCATTTTCGTGTACATTCCCGATGCTCCAGACGCAGAATCCTGAAGCCAGAGAGAGAAAATTGGATACCTGCAAATAATACAACAACGGAAGGTTATGTTTTGAGGAGCAGAAGCAAAGAAAAGGGAATAATGGAAGATGTTACGAGGTAGGATAGGATAGCAGAGGTTGAGGTGACAGTGGCAGTTGTTTTCTTTTGTTTCATACCAAGATCAGAATGATAATGATTTTAACGTTTTGTTGCTTGTTTCTTACCAAGATCAGAATGTTGACAACGAGTCGATGCTTTTAACGTACTGTTGCTTGTTGCGTGTGTGTGGGACAGTCTACATGATTTGTACTACGGCGATGGCCTTTGTTCAATTAATTCGTACCCGCCTGTGGGATCCCTGTGTTTCATATCCCTCGTGAATCTTACCTCATCTTTAGAATTACGGATGTGTCTATGTTTCCTAGATCTTTTGTGTTCTATTGGCAAAACAATCAGAGGACTTGTACATGATTCATAGTAAATGTATATATTTATCTAATTCTATTTATAATCGCTCTGTTTGACAATGCTAATTATAATAATTATTAGTTGATTCTATTAGTTGTTAGTTAATAGTTAATTATATCAGCTGATTTGACCAGTAAATTGTATTAATTATTTATCATTTGATGTTTGGTAAAATTAGCTGTTTAGTATTAGCTGTTTATGTGTAAAATGACTTATTAGTACGTGATTTAAATTTTTTTTATAAGCATATGATTTTAGTATTTCGTTAAATATTCTTATAGTAATTTAGATTTTAGATATTTAATTCTACAAAAAATAAGTTTATAACTCTAATAAAAAAATATAGAACATATAATAATAATAATAATAATAATAATAATAACAAAATATAATAATAATAATAATAATAACAATAACAAAATCTAAATCCCATCTCTAGTTTTATACCTATGTTGTCTGCAAACTTATTCGATGAACTACCATATAGACGTTTTGATGAATTTATAGATAATAGTTGTAGTTAATCTCGTACATTTTAGATAGTTTAGAAATAAGTTTGAAGGTATGATTGTCTTTCAGTAAAATTTTTATTAGCTGATTGGTTGAAAAGCTACTCCCAAATAGCTTTTCAAAAAATAGCTGGTTGAGTTGAATCAGCCAACTCAACCAGTTCCTAACTAAACAAGTGTATTAACTGTTTAACTATACTGTTTAACTATGTTAAACAGCTAATACTCTTTAATAAGTTAAAATATAGCTGAAAAGTTATCTACCAAACACCTCTAATATCATGAAGCTAAGTAATTGTTTCTAAGCTACTTGTCATATGGTCTGTCCAGGCTTCAAAGACAAAGAGGAGGACGACAACAGCCACGATGATTCAGAAAAATTTGATAAAAGCCTATTCTCATATTCTTTGGTACGATAGTTTTTAATTAATCAAAATGTCTACAATTTCTTTTTTTTGTGTGAGTTATTTAGAAATAATTTCTCTATTAGTTAAAAATAAAATTGTGTACAATTAAATCTTGCACTTTAACAAAATTTCTACTAAGTATTGTTATTAATATGTGTACAATTGTAATGGGTTTTATTAATAAAAAAGGTAAAGCATATATTAGAATATTATTTAAAAATTTGTACAAATAATTGCAACTGTAAATATTTAAAATAAACTATGTTATCAATAAACAATTTTATCCAAACACATGAGCTTTTCGGTAGTACTGTATCGAAATTGTATTTGTATTTAAAAGGAGGAAGGAGGTGGGTGATGTCAAATCACGTGGCATCGTTAGCCAACTTGCAAAGCCAACCCATGCCTTACTTACCAGATATATTCATATATTTATTTACCTGTTTTAATTTATTTAAGTACTACTCATGGGGATGGGGTTGGTTTTCCAAACAAACACACCTGAAATTAGCTGCCACCCACCAACCATTCCATTTCAACAGCAGTCTCTCACTATTTCTAGAGGACCACTCAAATCATATAATGTGCTCCCCTTCACTCATCAATCACATCACATTTGCGTTCTTTTCTTCACCAAAACAATGAGTTTTACTAAAAAACCCAGTCGCATTAAGAAGGCCTAAACTAAAGGTTGAAGCAGCAGCAGCAGCAGCAGCAAGAACTTGTGTTAACAGAATAAGTTTACATATCATATTTTAAGATATAACAAAGCAAAGGCATTTAAAGCGTTAAATCTTACTACGAGGCAAGAATTTAAGAGTAACTTAGAGAATAAGTGTGGGTTTGTTTGGTTTTTAACAAATAACATAACACGGAAGGGGCTTGTGATTCCTCTGCCCTTTTTTCACACTGCCCCCACTGAGCAGCAGACCAGTGTGTCCTTTCTTCACTCTCTTTTTCCAGCTTCCTTTCCTTTCCTTTCCTTCACTTTTCTTTCTCTCATTTCACTCCCACCCTCACCCTCTACATTTCATTTCTAAAAGATCCCATAACCCAATTAGCAGTCTCTCTGCTTTCCCTTTTCCTTTTCTTTCTTTTAGTCCTCATTTTGCATCAAAGTTCACTTCTTTTTGGCTGATACGGACTAGGGTTTTTGAGCATATAGTGGCTTGAATCTTTGTTCCTCAGCTTCTTTTTGTGTTCCTCTTCAGAATAGAAGCAATGCGGTTGTTAAGCAAGAGTGTGTTGCTTCTGGGTCTCACTCTTTTGCTGCTTCTTGGGCATGTCTCTTCAGCTCCTTATACCACTTCACCTGCAAGTGAGTGAGTCAGTCAGTGCGTTCCTTTTGTGTAAATAAGCTTGAGAGCAAGTTTTCGTTTTTGATCTGTGTTGATAAAAAGGCCGTGAACTTGTATCATTATATTGAAGTTTCTTCACTTTCTTATGCAGAGTTTGTGAGTGGGTTTTTCTCCAATGCTGTGTCTGCTTTCATGAAATGGTTATGGTCCCTTAAGGCCACCACCAAAACAGGTTTAGATCTGTGTGCATACTCTTTCTCTGATGTGCGTGGTTTTTGTGTGCAAATATATTGGCGTGAATGTAGTATTTAAGGTTTCTGGTCTGGTGGGATTTTTGTCCGCAGCGATTTCCGGTCGTCCGATGATGAAGTTTGAGAGTGGTTATACTGTGGAGACAGTATTTGATGGAAGCAAACTTGGGATCGAGCCTTTCTCTGTGGAGGTGTTGCCTAGTGGGGAGCTTCTAATTTTGGACTCTGTTAACAGTAACATCTACAGGATTTCATCCTCCCTATCAACATGTAGGTGGTTTTCTATAGTGATAAATGTAGTATCTTGTTTTACCAGGACTTTTAATGGCTTGTTGGCTTCAATTACTCGAGTCCGTCCTTAGCTAAGTTTATGCTTCTACTACCCATCCATTGGTCAAAGATTGTTGGAATTTAGTGTGTTGGCGTAAACCTGTTACCTCAGCTTCTTTGCGCTGGATTTGTTCTTTCATTTGAGTTAATTAAGTTAAAATGGTCTTCAAAATTTCGTTATCTCAACTTCAATTTGCAATTTCCGTAATCCACGGGGATGGACCAAGTCATTCTGCATTATGTTTTGATATCTTCTTGGCTCTACTTGGTTCAATTAGGAGGCATTTTTTTTATGGAAGTTCTGTTTTGCTTTATCTGTCTTTGTAATTATTTTTGCAAAGGTTGGGAAGAAAAATCCTAGAGAAAATACATTTCCCAGTTAACTGTGCAATTGATGTTACTCGCAGGGTGGAGCAAATGGTGCTGACACATTAATCCATACGAAATTGTCTTAAAACTTTTAGAGCTATAAATTCATACATGCTGCAATATAAAAGTATTACAACCCTATTTGAAGCACTTGGGAGACATGGCCTTCCTTAATCCAAAACGTAGCTGTATTTTGGAGCCATATGTTTGCTTTTGAATTCCTATTTTAAAATCTGAAATGTCCATGTGAAACAAAGCAGGTTGCATTTGCGTGATGTCTTACTGCACACTAAATGTAACATGACGATTTGGTCAATCTTTTTCTTAAAAGTTTTGTTCATTGAATCTCCATAATTTGTATATTGGCTTTGTCTTACCTGTTCTTTTTTGGGTGGACCATTTATGAATCACAGACAGCAGGCCTAAGCTGGTTGCTGGATCCGCTGAAGGATACTCTGGACATGTAGATGGAAAACCCAGAGAAGCAAGGATGAACCATCCTAAGGGCCTTACAGTGGATGACAGAGGAAACATCTATGTTGCAGACACCATGAATATGGCTATCAGAAAAATCAGTGATGCAGGTAAATCCTTATTGGGTGGTGCCTGTAGGTATCATATAAAGCATCTTCAAGGATCCTTGTAACAGCCTTATGTGATCATTAGATTTATCGTTTACAGATTTTTATAGTCTTGGTGACAGTACATTCATTGTAAATCTTTCCATAGGGGTCACAACCATTGCTGGAGGGAAATGGGGCCGCGGAGGGAGCCATGTAGATGGAGCAAGTGAGGATGCTAAATTTTCCAATGATTTTGATGTGGTTTATATTGGAAGCAGTTGCTCCTTGCTTGTTATAGACAGAGGAAACAAGGCAATTAGAGAGATTCAACTCCATTTTGATGACTGCGCATATCAGTATGGAAGTGGCTTTCCTGTAGGTAAGTTCATCTTTAATGTTTTTCTTTGTTTGATTCTCTCAACATGATAGGCTTTGGCAACATGTTCTTTCCTTCAGGCATAGCAGTGCTGGTTGCAGCTGGGTTTTTTGGTTACATGTTGGCATTGCTGCAACGCAGAGTGGGAACAATTGTTTCTTCACAGAATGTAAGTGTCACCTATTGGCTTCTGCACTTGATAACATAGTATTGCATTTTACTTGAACAAAAAAGAAGATTACTCATGAAAATGATCAAGTTTGTGTGGTATGTTTTATCCTTTAATTATTGGCTAAGAACTACTGTATACCTTTCTCCCTCTTTTTAGAGTTTTGGTAAATTTTGTTTTCTTTTGGGAATCACATGCCAGTTGTTTGATCAGTTGTCACATGCCAGTTGTTTGATCAGTTTAAGTTCAATTCGATAAGAAAGTAGTTGAGCATAGTTTCCCCACCAAAGAATATATGTAGATTTTAGCCTCGTTGGGTATGAAACTTGTAACAACTTAACCATATCATCTTGTCCTTTTGAAGGATCTGGGTGCAATGGCAACCAGCACTACAGCAAGTACATATCAGAAGCCTTTCAAATCAGTTAGGCCACCCTTAATCCCAACTGAAGATGAGCAGGAGAAGCAAGAAGAGGGTTTCTTTGGATCTCTTGGCAAGCTTTTCGCCAACACTGGGGCATCTGTTGCAGCAGTTATGGGAGGAATAATTCCTGGTTTCAGAAGGAAACCACTGAGCTACCAATACCAAAGCCAACAGCTGCATCCGAAGTACTCAAATGCTTGGCCTCAGCAAGACAGCTATGTGATACCAGATGAAGACGAGCCTCCTTCAATTGAAACCAGAACCCCAACACCAAGAAAGACTTATGCTTTCATGTCAAAGGATGCGGAGAAGATGCATCAGTGGCGGCAAGGTCGAGCCTTTTATAGTGATTGGGATGGTGACTATCAGCAACAACATCAGCAGAGACAACATCATCAACGATATCAATCTTCTACCCCACAAACATACTACGAACAAAGTTATGAGAAAACCAATGAGATAGTATTTGGGGCAGTTCAGGAGCTGGATGGAAAAGGTGCAGATGTGGTCATGAAGCCTGTTGACAACGGAGATCCCATTTACAATCACCATAATATCCACTCTCGACGCCGTTCTGTGGGTTACAGGAATCAGTATTAAACATGTGCAAGAGAGATTTTGAGGTTATAAACAAAATCCGTGGACATTATTAGTCCATAAAACTTTAGGTATACTTGGTGCTGGAATTAATTGTGATAGAGGGGAGTATTTGTGGGTGACTGGGAGCTGTTTTAGGTGGTCAAAATGGTGCAGCGCTATTACCTGGAGCAGCAATTGCCATAAAAGTGTTATAAGGAAACCCAAAAAAAAAAAAAAGAAAGTTTCTGAAATTATGTGGCTTTTCCTTGGTATATTGCAAACTAAACCTTACAAAATCTCCTTCTCAAGTTCTTGTTTGCTCTTTTTCTCTGATCTGGTATGCGGAGATGGAACAATCCAGAAGAAAAAGGGGGAAAGAACTACTACGAACCCTACTTGTTCTGCATTTGCAGTTCTTGCAGTAGCCAACTGCTTCAGTTACGAAGAAATCTAAGCAGGGTTTCCCTTCAGAGGCTAACACAGCAGATGATGTGACTAGTTAGTCTTGTGGGAAAAGTTTAAAAAGAAATTTTAATAATCAATTCATAAATTGAATTTGAGTTTAAAAAATTAAAATTAAAAATTTAAGAGTCAAATAAGAATTTATATAAAAAAATAAAAATGCAGTTCAAATTTATTTCATAAGTATCTTTAAATTGAGAATATAAAATATGAATCATATTAAATCTTTTAGTTTTTGTATTTATTAATTATAGTTCATTTATTCATATCAATAGATTAAGATTATAGTTTTTCACCTTTATCACTTTTTCACAAAACATCAGTCTCTTCTTATGTTTCTCATCTTTTGTCTAATGATTTAAGTATTTTTTTTATATTCATCACAATGAATCAAACTGGCTCGTGTGAATTAAACTGTTGAGGCCAACACAAGAAGAATGTCAAAAGCAAAATTACCATAAGCCAAGACAACAAACATTAACATCTCAATCCCCCTTGACAAACATAAATTAGACACAAAGGAGTCTTAAACAGGCAAGATATCAGCAGTCACAATACATTCCTAGCTACTTCATCTCCTCCTCACTAGACCGGAGCTCCCAACTGACGACCCAGAAAGTGAAATAGTTTCAACTGCTGTCTCCGCAAATCCCATTAAGTTTGCCTGTATCATCTTATCAATATCTCCATTTCCATCCAATTCAACATAACTTCTTTCTTGATCACCTTCTCCATCTTTCAATAGGTCATTCTTTGTGCTTGACTGCTGTATGGGACCATCCAATTCTACCAAATCTTGCAATTGGTTGAAAACAGGCTGGGACATAGTTAACTCACAGCTATTTACACTAGTAGTTAACTCACAGCTATTTACACTAGAATCTAGCAAAGACACAGAATCCTCATACAAAGTTTGATCTTGTGCAAGATTAATACCAAACATAAGTAACAAGTGAGACAGGCTTAATTGTATAAGGCTCCTTGGAAGTGCATAAAGTCTACAGCTAGCAACTGCGCTTCTGGTGTCGGAGAAGATTGTCTGCACTAGTTTCACCAAAATGATTAGGTAATGCCTCCATATCTGCCTGAAAGGAAGTACGTTGGACCGATCCTGTCTACAAAGTTGAGTTAGAAATGGTACAATTCATGTTCACCTCGTAGAGGATAACGTTCATACAGGAGATACTTACATGAGGGATCACATACGGACGCACCGCAATCCCAATGATCATGCCAATTAAACATGATAGCCCCAGTCCTAGTGCCCAAACTGAAACTGCTCCCAATGCTGTGAAATTATAGCAACATATAGGTCAGGTTGCAACACCAAACGTATCTTATATTCTCTTTAAGCATTAACATGAGACATTAACCCTTCGCAAGTGTGGCAATTCAGATACAGAATAAATCAACTAAGAACCTCACCAGAATGAGACCCTCTCACACAATCCTCGGGCTTCAGATTAATCTGGCGAACCAGCTGGTTCCCATGATCAGAAACCAATAACACACATTTTTCTGGGACAAATGCCAGCTCAAAATCATTAGAAAAAGATGCAACTTCTCCAGGACCATCCGCCTTCCCCTCCTTAGAGTAATTTCCAGCAATTGTCGTCACACCTAGCATCAAAAACATCAGGAAAGTAGTTTCCACTTGCAGGAACTATAACTTTAGAGAGAGACACAGCAATACCTTGCCTACAATTTACAAGTAAAGAACTTCAAAATATAGGGTCAAACAAATAATGTTCATCATATGAAACCCCATCAAGATTAGGCCTCCCATTCCAACCTCACGTAGTATGACCCATGAATAAAAGTCAAAGTTACTAATACCTCAGTCTCCTACAACTGATAAGCTGCACTTCCATGCACAACCTACACAGGCAGATAACACCTATTCGCACAACTTTTCCTCTTTATTATTTCTCTCGAAAACTTGGGGACAGTGTACCCATTTGACATGGATCCCACAAGGTAGTCCGAATTGTTTCCAAATAAGAACATACAAATACGAAAATCCACTTGCAAAAAAAAAAAAAAAAAGTTACAGCGACCCAAGAACCTGATCCGCTGATCTTTCTAATAACACGGTTGATTTTATCAGCAACATAAACATTCCCTTTAAGATCAATAGCAAAACTCCTTGGCCCATTGAATCGAGCAGAACTCAGTTCCCCATCCAGGTACCCTGCAACTCCATCTCCCGAAAACCGATTAACCACAGCCTCTGCAGGAACTTGTAAACCAAGCAATCATAGTCACAAAAAAACTCAAATTTAGTCAAGAATATAACTTTTTTTAATGATATGGTGAAAAAAATTGGACCTTGGGAAATGGGAAACGATACAGTGTAAAAAGCACTGCCGGCAGAATCGAGGATCAATAGATCAGAAGTTCCAGGTCGAGAAAGGACCTCATGAGGGTTTATGTTAAGTTTGTGACCATCGATCAACGTAGTTACCATGTAGCCTTCTTCCATTACAACCTTAGGCTTAGCTGACACAAGAAATTGTAAGAAAACAAAAATACAATGTATTAGTACTAATACACCAAGCTACAAACATCAACCTGTTTCACGGTTACCTTGATTAAGAGGTAGACTGAGGATGAAAGCGAAGAAAGGTAGTGAATAAAGAAGGGAAGCCATCGGTAACAGGCTGAAGATCATGGAGAGGAGAGACTTGAAGACTAACAACTTTTCTTTTTTGCCAAGTAAAATAGTGGGTCAGGTGATTTAAATAAAAAATTAATTATGTTTTGTTAATATTAAACTAAATAAAGCAGTCTTAATGGGATTGGGAGCTGCTACACTCACCCGTGTGTGACTAAGACTGTGACCGTATCGAATGTTTTTGGTGCCTTACCTCCCCTTTCTTTATTTGTAATTTTTTTTTTTCATATGTCCATGGGAGGAAAAATAAAATAAAAAGCAACACCTACGTTGTTCTTTTCTTCTTCTCTCTCTCTCAGATCTAAGTCTCTCTGTTCATTTCTTCGTCTTCTCAGATCTCTTTGTCGAATCTCTATTCCCGGACCCGTTTGGCGATTAGGTTAGGTCTTACGAATTCTTGATCTGATCAGACCTAGAAAGCTGGACCCAATCATGAATCCCTTCTCGTCCGGCACGCGCCTCAGGTCGGTCCAATTCCATCAGTTTCTCACTGCCACGCCATTTTCTTGTTAACTTTTGGGTGTTAAGATCATTGAATTGGACTGGTTTTTATGTCTTTTGTTTGGTCAATTCTGGTTTTGGTTGAATTCGGTAGCTTCAGTGGCTTGGGCTTATGATCATTTTCCTGCATTTTGCTTCTGAGTTCTGGTATATTCGTGAGAGGAACTGTGTAGTGTCTCTTTCTCTCTCTGGTGAATTCGCTTTTGTTAGTCACGGTTTTGGACTCGGTATAGGGATTGTGGGTTTTGCTCTTCAAGAATTGTCCTGTCTTAATATTGTTGCTTTATGAGATTAACTAGAAATTATTAATGTTATTGCATAACGACTAGTCTCTACCTTATTTTAGCACAAACATCGAACTGATGAGAGTAGATGATGGCAGATGACAATATCTGGATAAGATCTCTACCGTTTTGTGGCCTATTATTTGTGGGATGACGTGCTTAGATAGTTGAATAATAACATCGAGATGCATTTGTTTGTCCAGTGTATGAAGGGCCAACTTTTGTAGAAGATCTTAAGTACGTTGGAATTGTATTAATGAATGTGTATCTTTCTAAAAAGGAATTGAGTAGATCTATTGGTTCATTTCTTGTATCCGTAGATAGAACATAGAATATTGCACTTTTTCTACTTCATACCATAATACCTCCTTCATGTGGGTGCATTTGTTTGAAATATGGGTAGAAATGTTGAATTTTATTGTGTTGAGGGAGCTCTGATACCTCCCTCTGGTGTGGCATTGAAGTGTTGATACCAAACAGCTTTAAAATCTGTACGATCAACTAGCTGTTGGGAAGATGATACAGTGTGGAGAAAATTCATGTTACCAAATATGAATTTGCCTATACTGAACCAAGCTACAAATTATGTGCTTCGTCAAGAAATTGCATAAATGAATGTGCACTATGTAATTACCTGTTCAATGCAGGGACATGATTCGGGCAATACGTGCTTGCAAAACTGCTGCAGAGGAACGTGCTGTTGTGAGAAAAGAATGTGCTGCTATTCGTGCTGCTATTAATGAAAATGATCAAGATTATAGGCATCGCAATCTTGCAAAACTCATGTTTATTCACATGCTTGGCTATCCAACACATTTTGGGCAAATGGAGTGCCTGAAACTGATTGCTTCAGCTGGATTTCCAGAGAAGAGAATAGGATATTTGGGCCTTATGTTACTTCTTGATGAGAGACAAGAAGTTCTTATGTTGGTTACAAACTCGTTGAAACAGTATCCTTTTTGTAATGTATATTTCATCTTTAGAATGCTCAGAATCCACAAAATTCACTGATGTGCTTCATGTGGTTGAGTGAAAGCTTTTTCATTTTGATACGCTAATCTTAGAGATGAGTAAAATGAAGAATAACGATAAAACAAGAAAATTATCACCCCCTTGTGTAGTGGCCTTAACTTGTTTTAAGAGATCTCAACCACTCTAACCAGTATATTGTGGGACTTGCTCTTTGTGCATTGGGCAATATCTGTTCAGCTGAAATGGCTCGTGATCTTGCTCCGGAAGTAGAACGGTTGCTGCAATTTCGGGATCCAAATGTTCGAAAAAAAGTAAGTTCTGCCATAATGCCATTGTACTACTTTAGCAACAGATCCCTGAAACTCAACTTTTGCCTGTTCATTGTTTATTTTCACTAAAGAGGGGCCAATAGCAAAAACAAGGAATAGTGTACTATTTGACTGATGTTTGCGATTTTTGTATCTTTATGGTGTAATGAGGTTAAAGCCTAACTATAGAAAGACTCTTATGGTGGCTATTGTGCTGAATCTCTGGTTGAAAAGTGCAAATGGAATACTTATTCTTGCACATCTTGATTTCATTTTTGATTTATAAAATTTCCCCTTGTCTTCACATTCTTGAAAATTGACAGTTCTGTGTTGGATATAGGCAGCTTTATGCTCCATACGGATAATAAAGAAAGTCCCAGATCTGGCAGAGAATTTCATAAATGCTGCTGCTGCCTTACTTAAAGAAAAGCATCATGGAGTTCTAATAACAGGTGTTCAACTTTGTACAGATTTGTGTAAAGTCAGTCCAGAAGCTCTCGAATATTTCAGAAAGGTATCCTTGTGATGTTCCTTTTGAAACAAGTTTTTCTTATGTAGCCATTCAATTATTACTAACTCCAACATTATTATTGTAGAAATGTACGGATGGTTTGGTCAGAACTCTAAGGGACCTTGCAAATAGTCCTTATTCACCTGAGTATGACATTGCTGGCATCACTGATCCCTTTCTCCATATCAGACTGCTTAAGCTGTTGCGTGTGTTAGGCCGAGGAGATGCTGATGCTAGTGATATTATGAATGACATACTAGCACAGGTCAGTTGGTTTTTGCCTTGTAGATGTAATTGTTTTCTATTTTAAGCAATTATAGTTTATTGGCATGTGTTAATCATTGAATTTCTTATTATTTTCTATTGAGATAAAGGGATAACTTGGATGACTAGATATTTTCAATTACAGGTTGATGACAAACTAATTACTTCTTGTTTTTCTGTGTAAATCTGGGTTTTGAATGGTTGAGTTTTACTTCAAGTGTCTGTAAGTCAGGGGATAGGAGAAAAAAGGTTTCTGGAGATTGATCATAGGATGAAAAATGACATTTTTTCTTTAACATATATGACATAGATTCTCACATACTGGGTCTACCTGGAGCTTCTGCATTCTTTTTGTTGCCTTGACTTGTATGTTTTATGTCGTTTCTTTCTTTCTTGTTTTTTTTGGGAGTTGCATGGAATAGATTCTTAGTTTGTGATGGAGTTGGAATAAAGGAGCCACATAATCACACTTTTGAAATATTTCTCAAGGACTAACATTACAACTTACTTTAAGTAAATAGTATTCCCTTAATAAGATTTTAGAAAGAAAATCTACTGACTGTATATGATCTACTATGTACTTATCCCCAAAATATATTTCCTGAGTTCTATTTCTCAGCTCCTGCCTAGTGCATTGCTTTGTCATCGTCACCTGATATAATACTTCATGCCTGTAGTTCCATATGAATGCTTTTTCAAGAGATTAAATGGTCTAAAATTAATCAGCTCCAGTCTTTCTTTATTTCCCTCACATTCTTAATAGGTGGCAACAAAAACTGAGTCAAACAAAAATTCGGGGAATGCTATTCTATATGAATGTGTTGAGACTATTATGAGCATTGAAGATAATGGTGGCTTACGAGTGCTTGCTATCAATATCTTGGGAAGATTCTTATCAAACCGTGACAACAACATCAGGTTATATCTTTTTTCCAGTTTAGTGGGTTATTTATTTCTGTTTTTTATTTATTTATAGTTACTGTCTGCTTATAAAGTTTCTGAATATGTGAAGTGTCTCCTGCACGTAAGAATTTCCTGCGCTGCATCTCTTACTTTTTCTTGTTTGTAATTTTGCTCCTTTTTGGTCTACAAGGAGCTAATTGAGCCAAATTTGGGTTATATAATAAAGGGTTAGCACTCCCTACCCTGAATCGCTTCCAATTCTGGTGAGGTTTTGAAATTAGGACCTCCTGGTCCTCAGTAGAGTGTCACCACTGGGCTAGTCACTCAACCTCATATAATCTCTCCATTACTAACCTTCGAGTTCTCCTGCTAATATGCTGTTGTAAATCATTCCTTAATGCATATGCTTTGTGCAATCTCCCGAATCCATGAAATTTTCATTAGATTACAAATGTTAGACAAGTGATAGTTTGTGTGTGAAATACTGGAATCTCCTCAACTGAAACAAATCCAATATCCAGATATGTTGCACTAAATATGCTGATGAGAGCTCTTTCAGTAGATTCTCAAGCAGTGCAGAGGCATAGGGCAACAATTTTGGAATGTGTAAAGGTATGATTTGGTTGCTCCACTTTTGAACTTCCATGATGTCTGGTTTAAATGAACATCAATTAACACAAGAACCCCCATGCTGGTGTAAAATGTCAGGAATTGTAGCTTGACAGCTGTTCCATGACAACTTTGATTGGAAAACTCTGCATGAAAAGTTTTTGCCTCCATTTGTATTTTTTTTGTTTATTATATTTTCCATTTTGTATATTATGCATTCTCTAGCATTTTATTATAAGCTATTGTTGAAATATTTAGCTTCTACTGTGCAATCTTAATAAAGATGTATTTGGATCTTTTTCCTTCCAGGATTCGGATGCTTCGATTAGAAAAAGAGCTCTTGAACTTGTTTACCTTCTAGTGAATGAGAGCAATGTTAAGCCTTTAACAAAAGAGCTAATTGAGTATTTGGAAGTAAGTGACCAAGAATTTAAGGGTGATCTTACTGCCAAAATTTGCTCCATTGTTGAAAAGTAAGTTTTGCAGTCCATCAATTAAATATATGACTTGTTTTTGTGCTTCTTGGGTGTGTGATAGTGTTTTTTTTCTTATTTCAGTAGTATTATTGACACGAATGTATTGGTTCCATGCTTTTTGACCCTTCAAATTCTAGAATAATGTAGCGATGGCTGACTTTTCTAGTTGTGCTGGGATGATCATTCCTTCTGGCATTTGAAGAGATTTAAATTGTTACTTTGGATAGCCATTCATACTTTAACATCTTTTCAAATGAATTTGTTATTTATTTAACAGGAGAACAATTTTATCTTCAACTTTTTAAACCTGGAGTCTATAACATAATAGTAATGTGATCAAAGAGTAAATTTCAATGGCATTGTTCTCTATAGTCATAAATGTTGCATAGGCTTTTTCCTTCTTCATCCTTCTGATGAAGAGGTCCTGGAGTTATGCCACTCATTCAGTAATGTTGATAGAGTAGTGAACATTGTGTGGGTGATACAGTTTTTCTTTTTGATGCTTTAGGTTTGCCCCTGAGAAAATTTGGTACATTGATCAGATGCTCAAGGTCCTTACTGAGGTAACCATCCGAGCATTAAGTATGACATCTGTGCTTGCTTCCGTACTGGATGTTAACTATGTTTCTCTCTTTTTCTCTCCCTCCTTTATCTCTTCTTAATGCTACTATTCGAGCTCTAATGATGTATGATTCTCATCATGCGGGTTGCTATATATATATATATATATATACACACACAGTTCTGTTTATTACTGTATCTTTATTCACTCTGTGCATGATATTACTTATTCCAGTCAGCCTAATGTCTGCTAAATTTAAGCATGATCCTTGCATTGGTAATCATCTTCTCATAGTTAGCCTTCTATGATTGTAGAATTCTGGAATGCGGAAATGACGCGCTTGAACATGAAAATTTTTTCACGAATCATTCTGATTTCTTCCAATGGTGTTCTTTCAAACTGTTTCAGTCTTTATTCTCCAGAATATTGCATTGAAAGCAGGATTTCACATCCGTTACTCGTCTTTATTTGAAATCCTAACCTTTTGATTTTAATCCAAAATTATCTCACGAATGTCCTAACCTTTTGATTTTAATCCAAAATTATCTCACGAATGCTTGCTTGATTGTGGAAGAAGATGAATGTGAAAAGAATAGATCCAGTGTCTGTGGGATAGATTTCCAAGTGGCTTCTCTTTCCCTGCCTGGAATTGATAAAATTATTGTGATAAATTCTGATCCCAACATAATGCTTAGTAGGCTGGAAATTACGTAAAAGATGAAGTATGGCATGCCCTCATTGTGGTCATAAGCAATGCTTCTGACCTCCATGGATATACAGTCAGGGGATTGTACAGAGCATTCCAGACGTCTACTGAACAGGTATCCGATGTTTTAAGCTTGATAAGAATAATCATTTTTAAATTGTTATTGCTTTTGTTGTTTTTCATTTCGACCTTTAATCTTGTTTGTCATATATATATTCTCAGGAAAGCCTTGTTCGAGTGGCAGTTTGGTGCATTGGAGAATATGGTGACATGTTGGTGAATAATGTGGGAATGCTTGACATCGAAGAACCTATAACAGTGAGTTCGGTCTTAATGATATAACTACTTAGTAGTGCAGGAAATGGAAATTGTACTTTTATTGTGCCAAATACAAGTGACTTAATTTGAAAAGGAGTTCATTATTATGCTAGTTACATTGTACAACATAAATGTATGAAAGTTCCTCACTCCATAAACCTACAAAGATTTAAGTTTTCCTAAGCAGGTAACAGAGTCTGATGCTGTGGATGTTGTTGAGATTGCTATGAAGCGTCATTCTTCAGATCTCACTACTAAAGCAATGGCTTTGATTGCTCTGTTAAAACTCTCTTCTCGGTTCCCATCTTGTTCAGAGTGAGTTTACATCTTTTGGACTTGTACTAAATTTCTTAACAAGCATATTGTTTGTGGCCTTGTGAACCTTTAAAAGTGGCTGTTAATTCTTTGTGTCATTGGAGTGACTTAGGTTCTGAACCTGTTACGCTTTCAGAGAACCAAGAAAACATATTTTGTCCATAAAAAAGGTTTATATTGATCTATCTGGTTCAACCACAAGCAGACACTATATCAAACTGGTTAAGGTTTTATGCAGATAAGTGGCAAAACAATAATTATTCAAGTGAAAGGGAGTGGATAGTTGCATTAATGTTTATAGAGAATGGAAAGTTGTGAGCATTTGGTGCATCGAATATCTTTTTAACTTTAACCATTAAAAAGTCAATGTTATTGATCTTTGTGAAACTTTTTAGGAGGGTCAAGGATGTCATCATCCACTACAAAGGAAACCTTGTGCTTGAATTACAGCAAAGATCCCTCGAATTCAGTTCTATTGTTGAGAAGCATCGAAATATTAGGTATGCCATACTATACTCATTATTTCACGTGCTTCTTTGTTGTGGAAGTTTCTGGAATTGGGAATCTGATGGCTGAGATTGTGCAGGTCTGCACTTGTTGAAAGGATGCCTGTTTTGGATGAGGCTACTTTTAGTGGAAGGAGAGCTGGCTCTTTACCAGCTGCTGCCTCCACTTCTGGTGGGGCTCCGATTAATCTTCCAAATGGAGTTGCAAAACCCTCCACAGCTCCTCTTGTAGATCTACTTGATCTGTCAGATGATGCTCCTGCTCCTAGTCCTTCTGGTGGTGATTTTCTTAATGATCTTCTTGGTGTTGATTTATCAGCACCTTCAACACAAGCAGGTTAGTTTTGAATGGATCAAGTCCTAACTTGGCTTGTTACATTATTTAAACTGTCTGCTCTAGGGTTATAGGCATCCTTCTGTTTAACTATGATTTTACTATGAGAAGGTCACGAAAGAATTATGATGTGATTTGGCTTTATATTGCTGTTTGACCCATTTTCACAACCATAGCAGGCATTGCCTACAAGGGGTTTCAATTGTTTGAAATTTTAGTCAACCCTGACGTATTTAGCTGGTTGAATCCCTCTAATCCTGACAGTGACATGTGACAATTCTGAATATATTAGCAAGCACAAAGCCAGGCGGCTAATAAATTTATAGGCATGAAAAGGATATATACTCAACTGCCCAATTAAGTCCCTGGGACTCTTTCCTAGGATAATCTGAATATCCCTTCAAAAGTTGTCTGTTTTTCCAGCCCTATGTCCCGAGATAGACTACTAGTTAACATTCTTACATGCGTTTAGACTGCTACTCCCCTAATATTCCAGACTTTTTACTATTACAATCATTTATTTTCCCCCCTCCTTCCTCTAGGTGTTTTTTCAACTAAACACCCCATGTTAACCAACAAATTTGATTAGGACCTGCAGTTAAGTGTGCCCTGCCTCTTCTCTTATTCCAACCGGTTCTCAGCCTGTTTCTTCAATTTCGTAGTTTGTCTGTTTCAACCAATTTCTAAGTTAACCGCTATAGTCTTCTATGACTTTCCAAGTATACCATCCTTGCTTCTGGTTTATGTCAAACATAATATTGGTTCTGATTTATACAATCTAGGCGTGGGCCAGGCTCCAAAAGCTGGGACAGATGTTCTTCTTGATTTACTGTCTATTGGAACACCTCCAGCTCAAAACAACTCATCTGCACTTGATATATTATCATCTGGTCAAGAGGGCAAAACACAAACTGCTACACCAGATTCGTTGTCATTCCCTTCTCCACTTCTCACTCAGCCCACCTCTTCAGCTGACGCTTCTTCTGTGATAGATTTGTTGGATGGATTTGGTCCCAGCCCATCCAAATCTGGTCAGTTTCTTTCAGATTACTCTTTTTTGATTGGTTGCTGCTAGATTATTAACATTCTATTATTTTTTATCGGCAGAGGATAATGGTTTAGTTCATCCACCTCTGGTTGCATTTGAGAGCAGTAACTTGAGAATGACGTTTGACTTTTCGAAGCCCCCTGGGGACCCACAAACAACAGTAATCCTGGCAACTTTCACAAACTTGTCAGTTAATCCTTTCACAGATTTTATTTTCCAGGCTGCGGTTCCCAAGGTAATTCGTCTTATTTTACATCTTGTACTGTGGCTATCTTAATTTAATGACCTGTTCTGCTCTTTAAATTCTGATACTCTTGTATAAACTGGGATACATAGTTGAAATTTAGAAACTTAAAGCTCATCCTATGAAGTGTTTGTGGTTTGGTATACTTTTGTGACCTTATACATGATAGACAACAGAAACAAGAAAGTCTGGCAATTTTCTGTTTTCTCTACATGTTGATGTTCTTTTATCATTACAGTTTCTTCAACTGCACTTGGATCCTGCTAGCGGCAATGCGCTACCTGCAAGTGGTAATGATTCCATAACACAAAACTTGAAGGTCACTAATAGTCAACATGGGAAGGTGCACGACTTTCTTTCATTGTAGAATTGTTATTCTTTTCCGAGATTCATAATATGACTTGAGTAGTGAGCAACTTCTTGTTCACAGAATCTAGGAATTTTCAAAAGTCATTAGCATTAGGACAAAGAAAAACTTTTGCCATGTTGCTAATGTTTTAGCATCCTCTGAAATATAAATTTTCCTTTTCAGTTTCTCGGAGATGAAAATTGTTTTATTTGTTACCTGTACCGGAATTGCTTCGTGTACTCTATGCTTCTTGCAAGTAGGTTCTTGTTTTCTCACAAAGCATTTAATTTTCTCAGAAATCCCTCATTATGCGAATAAGAATAGGCTACAAGGTGAATGGCAAGGACATGTTAGAGGAAGGACAAATAAACAATTTCCCGCGAGATTTATGAAGTTTGGTGATCCCGTAAGATTTCAACATTGTCCAGTACGGGCCCCAATTTTTTTCACAGCGCATTGAGAAGCTTCTTCTCACTGTTTGTAGTTATAGTCACGCATTTGCTTCCAATTATCCATTTGCTCGGAGCATGGCTTGTAGCAGTTGGTATGAGATTTTGGTCTAGTTAAAGAAATGTCCAGGTCTCTCATTATCACAATTTTTCTCTCCTGTAGGTTTGTTTGTGTACATTATTACAGAATGTTTTTGTATGGAATCATGAGAATATGAATTTTCCCCTTTTTGAGGCTTAGAAAAAGGGCATCGGTATCATATTTGGAACTTCATATGTGTTAGTCCTTGCATTCTAGGTATAATTTACAAACAGAGATGTTATTCAAGGGTTAATTTTGAGTTGAAACAATGACCTTGTACATGTATTATGGATTCTAAAATTTGCTGAGTTTCATATTTGCAGATTCTGACCATACCGCCATTCAACTTTGTAAAGCATTTAATCCCATTAATTACTGACACGAGAATTAGAAGCATAACCTCCCAACACAATTAGTAGATTTTTCAATATTTTTATCTACGGAAATTGCATGCATTTATCAATATTTTAAAAATAGGAAAGATTAATAAAATTAAAGAATTTAAAATATAATTAAAAAAGAGATTATTAAATGAAAACTAATTAATTTATTTTAGTTCGTAAGAATTTATTAATTTATAAAAATTGATTGATTAATTAATAAATTAATTGATTATTAATAACAAAAGTTATTAAAATAAATTGAACCAAACATTTAAAAAGTAAACTGAAAAATTATATAGTTTAAGATTTTACGGTTGAACTAAATGAACCAATTAAGTTTTTTAATCATTTGTTTAATGTAGTGAAATTCACATGTTATTTTTATTTATAATAGTAAAATTAACATCCATTATCTTTTGAATTGAATATCCTAATCACTGGCAATTAAGATATTTGCAGATCTAGTGTATTTTCATAACTTAAAAATTTTTAATTGGATACAAAAGAGACAAACTTTACTATTTAAACCACCGCTTGCAACATCCCACAGTCATACTCAAGAGTACCGGACAGATCTGAACCCACAACTATTCTACCTTCGCTTGATAACAACAGTGACATTGCAATAGTCGTGTTTGTAATAAAGGACAACAAGTGTCACCAATTGGGACTTCCTAAGGTGGCCTTGTCAAGTGGCAGCAAGACCTGCATCTATTCTCTGCCCTCAAATGGCCTAAGACTTTATGATTTTTAATCATTATCTTTAAAAATGGGCTAGCGGCGTACAATATAGACCATTGTTACTTGGAATTATGCAAAGTAACATTTGAAGCGTGAATGCAATTTGGAGCGTTAATATGAATTGACTAAGGTGGTGTAAGATAGGTATCATTACATTGGGAAGATAGCCATCAACTTGACTCTTTCTGTCGACCATTCCAACAGTGGTTCCTTCATCCTCAGAGAGACAATATAAACATACTTTCGTGGATGCTGCCATGATCATACGATCCGGGACCCAAGAAGAGAAAAGTGGTTCGGGAAATGAAGTTGTCTAGAGAATTTTATTGCACTCCATACATAAACATGTGATTTGACTTCACTTCTATTCTATATATTCCCAAATGGACGCCTAGACATATATCACCGTAGGCTCTTTTGCTCAAACCCGTAAGTGGAATGCAGAAGCCTGTGAGTTGTGACAGAACCAAGAAGAAAATGTCACCCCTCTTAAGTTAGCACGTTCACATTTTCTTTTGAAGTCTAACAGAAAAGGAAACAATCCACACAACCTTGCACTGCAGAAAAGAAAATGATAATAACTGAAATATGGAAAGCAGAAGCCGAAAGGAAAGCTTTGACTTTTGGATCCAACTAATCAATGTCAAAAGTACAAAAATGTGGTAAATTACCTTTAGCTGCACTGACTCGTGAGATTTTATGGCGATGAACTAGGAATTTTACCCTTCCTAGACCATTGCCATATCTTGGAAACAGAAAAGCTTTCACCTTTACTTCTGATGTTGATTTTCTTTTCATCAACATCCCCATCACTTGATGAACTCCCTATTTGTCCATTTCTCCCTTTTATAGTGTTTATGCTACCAATAACAGTTCCTGTGCTAGGACATAATGTCACCCGCAAATCCATATCAGCCACAATGTATTGGTACGAACCCATTGAGTAACACCTTCTAGCATCCATGTTACTATTGCTTGTCTCTCCCTCTACTGTATCTACTACACCATTGGAATTCCCGAATTTTCCAAGTCTCACAGAAAAAAACCTTCTTGAATTGACCGTGTCTCTCTCTGCAGCTTTCTGGCTGATAGAGAACCCAATTGCAGCATTGTTTGTGAACCCTCCTCCTCTTTCTTCTTCTCTTTGCTCTTCTAAATCAAAGACGGGGTTTTCAATGGGAAGCCCTGGTGTGAAAAGGGTACCTCTACAAATAGGGCAAGTTGAATTGGATAGTAACCATGTGTCTATACAATCAATGTGAAAGGCATGGCTACACAACGGAAGCAATCTTAACTTGTCATTCTCGGAGAATTCATAAAGACAAACAGCACAATCAAAAGGCTCCTTTAGACCCATAATCTCTTTGTAAAGAAATACTGGTAATGCGTCGATAAAAGCTTGATCTAGCCCTGAATCATGTAGGTGGAAAAGTTGCTGTAATTGCCTTTGAAAGGCATCAGACCTAGCCATATCCGGGTATCTATTAGATTCAGGCAATGAAGAGGAAGATCTATGCTTTATAAGAAGTTTGACAAGCAAGTGAAAAAGACCAGATATGAAAAACACAACAGCTAAAATGACTATTATAAACAGTATAGCCGGGCTTATTTGACCCCCAGAAGAAGATTGTTTCTGATAATCACTTGGCAATGGAAGAGGTGAAGAAGAAGACAATGAGATCAAAGACACGGCAGGAGGATGGTGGGTAAAGAGACCATCTTCGTTCTTAATTTGACATCGAATGCAGAACATTTTACTCAATCAGCGTGCTTAAACACCATAACTTTTCTCTACTTTGAGGTCTTTAACAGACCATCACTTTTGTGATACTTTTCTGAATTAAACAGTATTGTTCCCAGGTCATAACAACCTCAAAAGACCATATTCCTTGCTTTCAGATCAAACCCAACTCAGAATTTGAGCTAAACAAGCAAAAGACAATATGTTTATGTTCTTACAAGAAACCCAGTTGTCCAAGTCAACAAATTAAACAAAAAGACCCCACATGTACTCCACTTTCCAATCAAAATGATTGCTTAAGACACATTCAAACTAAAAATGTCATCTTTCTGCACGAACCAAAAGTCAGTGGCGTGCAAGTAAGGAGGAGTAAAAACGTTCTAGGTAAGACTCAGGACTTTGAATATGCGAAGGTTGCAGCGTACCTACTTATACCAACACATCTGCTATAAGCAGGGAGGCTCATCAATCCTCCCTGTATGCATTTTAAGATCAACTATGACAATTGATCCTACGTGTTGAAGTAAACCAGAACACAGAAAGCAGAAACATCAACAGTTGCAGAAATACTTCGTCTCAGGAGGGTTGTAATCTCACTTATGTGATGGAACACGAGGGAGTGGAAGTGGCAAGCGAACAATGGCTTCCAAAAAGCAATGTCTGTCTAGACTCTAGAGAGCCAAAAAGACCTTAAAGGGCAAAACTGTCACCAGAAATATCGCATACGCGGAGATGCTCCCAAGGGAATGGCCATATCTTGGATTGGGCAAGTTTGGGCTAAGTGTACTGACAATGAAGGACTCTGAGAATAATAACCCATTTTATATTGAACATTGAAGCCTATGAAGGCGTACTGGCAAACTTTAATAGGCGACGACGAAACTCGGGTTCCTTAAGAGAAAGGGGTTTCGTTAATGCCATTCTTGAGAGTTTGATTCTCTAAACATGGTCAATAAGAGAAGAAGTGTCTCATTAATATAATATAGTAGAGAAGGACATAAGTAATTTTAAAGACGATAAATTATGAAGCAAATTAAGGTGGGTTTGTACTTATTCATGAATTATGAATAATCTTAATCAGTTATGCTAAATTTTAAGAAGTATTGCCTAAATTTAATATTAGATCGCCTAAATTTAATTTAAAGTTGTATGTTATTAATTTAAAAATCTTAAGAAATTCTTAAATACTTTTGCATTTTGGGATTTTTTAAAGTAAAAAAAAAATGATTTGGGACATGCTCATGTCACAAGGCGTGTCCTCAATATAACTGTTTATTTAACGAATAAACTATAAGACATGGTCGTATTTCTAACCATATTATTCACATTTCTCAAGAAACTTAAAACAGAAAAGTTTTGGATCTCTTTTTAAGCTCTACATAGAGTCTTGAATCATATTAATCAGAATTTGGATTAGAAAGTTGTGTCAATTTAATAAGTATTTATCTAAATTTGATATTAGTTTAACTAGACTTAATTTAATTTTGTGTATAACTAACAATAGTTTGATTTAATTTGACAAATCCATTCTCCATGATTTAAATTTGAGAATTTTAAATGGATGTTTTTATATCAAACTAAAATATTATTAAATATATATAAAACTATATTATGTTTTAACTTTTCCAATATCTAATCAGACAATGCTCCTTCAATTTGGCATAACTTTCTCATGCAAACTTCGATCGAGATGATACTAAAAGCTCAATAAGTTCTATAAAACTTTTATGTTTTGAGTTTTTTTTTTTAAAGAAAAAAGAGTAAATGATATAGTTTAGGACACGTTCGAGTCTTAGGATGTGTCCTTTATAAAATTGTTTATTCAATGAATGCATTATAAGATATGGTCGTGTTCTCGATTATGCTATTCGCATTTTGTAAAGAAAATATATAGCTCTTCCTAAGCTTTCTATAGAAATTTGGATCATATTAATTGGAGTTCGAAAGAGAAAGTCATGCCTAATCTAAGAAGTATTATCTAAATTTGATATTTAACTTTTACATATAATTGATAATGTTTTATTTTAATTTAATAATTCCATCCATCATTATTTAATTATTAATTTTCAAATGAATTTTTATATCAAACTAAGATATTGTTAATTATATACAAAACTAAATTAAATCTAACTTGTCCAATATTCAATTTAAACAATGCTTCTTAAATATGAAATAACT